>OZ023262.1:119756978-120296978 GCA_964006375.1 Tillus elongatus | reverse complement strand
ACTGGGCCCAGTAACTTTTGGTGGCAATGCTTTTATCACTAACTTCTGACCAAGTGGGTCTTTCGTGACAAGTCTCCTTCCAACTGTGGATTGGTTGGATATCAGGGTCTTCTGTTTGGTCCTCCATTAGCCTCTGCGGGTCCCATCGGTTAACAGTTTGCACCGTTGTTCTCCTACACACTTCGAGATTCAATCCTTCTTTGTTTTCGGCAGAGATGCAATGCTTGCATTTTGGTGGGCAAGGTGTCCTAGATATGGCGTCGGCATTGCCGTGCTGTCGTCCAGGGCGGTGTTCGATGGTAAAATTGTACTCTTGAAGGCGTTCGAGCCACCTCGCCATCTCCCCCTCTGGATTTTTAAATTGAAGAAGCCAGCGTAGGGAAGCGTGGTCAATTCTCAGGAGAAATTCTTGACCATATAGATATTTGTGAAAATGCTCCAACGTCTTGATAATGGCTAAAAGTTCTTTCCTCGTCACGCAATAGTTCTTTTCTGCTTTGGAAAGGGCCTTGCTGAAATACCCTACAACCTTCTCTTGGCCTCCCTGTTTCTGCGAAAGAGCACCTTCAATACCAACATTGCACGCGTCCGTGTCCTCAATAAACCTGAGACCCGGCTGGGGATATGTCAGAATCGGGGATGAACAGAGAGCCCGTTTTAGTGTCTCGAAAGCATTTTCACAATCATTGGTCCAAATAAAGGGTGTCTTTTCTTCCGTCAGTTTATGCAAAGGTTTTGCTATGTCAGCAAACCCATGTACAAAACGGCGGTAATATTTGCAGAGGCCCAGAAAGCTTCGCAGCTGATGTACATTGGTTGGAATGTTCCAGTTCATAATACAGTCTGTCTTCTCTGGGTCGGTTTTGACTCCATCTGGGGTGATAATGTGTCCTAAGTACTTGACTGCTTTTTGAAAGAGACAGTATTTCTTCGGATTTAGTTTCAAATTGACTCCCTTTAGTTTCTGAAACACTTGTTCGACATTCTTAATGTGATTTTCGAACGACTTTCCTAAAGATAATGACGTCATCTAGGTACACGAGACATGTTTTCCAGTGTAGACCTCTTAAAACTGTATCCAGTAGACGCTCAAAAATGGCTGGAGCATTACACAACCCAAATGGCATGACGTTGAACTGCCACAGTTCACTACCAGTGGTAAACGTAGTCTTTTCTTTGTCTTTGGGCTCAATCTCGACTCGCCAGTAGCCACTTTTCAAGTACAATGTCGAAAACCATTTTGCAGCTGCCAGTGTATCAAGTGTATCATCAATTCCGGGAAGTGGATAGCTGTCTTTCTTAGTGACATCGTTTAACCGGCGGTAATCTACACAAATCCTCGTGGATATATATACATATATATATATATATATATATATATATATATATATATATATATATATATATATATATATATATATATATATATATATACATATAAAAATTGAAACTGGCGCCGGATGTCGGCTTTAGGGGCCCTAGTTCGCGCTCATTTGAAGAAATTTTTTTCACAATTCAAAAGTCGGGATCTCCCTATTAGTGATTTTTTCTAAGAAAATTCACTAAAAGAAGAAGATATAAAAAAATATTCTTAAGTTTTCACGGAAAATTGAACTAGTGGCACTAAAGAGAAATATAAACACAAGTGTAGAACTTCTTTGTTAAATAGTCTCATAATCTGATTGGTTCTTATAATTGAAAAAATAACTGATCCCTATATGAATCGTGGTATGGAATCGTAAATGTCAATTTGCTAACAATGAAACGCTCCCTTGTTATGTTAAAAATAGTTAATTTAGTTTTATTTACCAGGTTAGTGAAAAGTATGGAAAAGCACTTAAGTATATTTCCTGAGATATTCGCTATAAAAAAATGTTTTAACATTTAATTTAATTTTAAGGGCGGGTGTGTTTTATAACATTTTTTTATGCCTGATATTGAACTATTTTACTTCCACATCGTCAATACGTGTGGAAGTATGATATCAAAAAAATCTGCTTAAAGTTCGTAAAATGTGCCAAAACATATAGAAATCATGATTTGTGAACGAAACTTTTGTTTGTCTGTCCGTCTGTCGGTATGTATGTCTGTGTGTTAGTAGCTATGATAAATTTGGAAAAAAATTATATATCCTCTTTAAATTTGGTATACAATTGGCAACCGACAAACGAACGGTTCAGATAGTTTTTGGGTAAAATTTCCCCAGGGGGCAGGGGATGAATGGGGGGTGATTTGGTGAAAATTGACATTTTCTCGTTAAATGTCGAGTAATATATCCTTTTAGGGTTTGTTCATTAGAAAACTTTCAATTTCATCAAACATCTGGTATTCTGTGCTGAAATTAAATTAGGGGTAGAATGTATGTACGTGGCTTATCGGTAACAAAAATTTCTCTTTTTCTTTTTTTTTGTTGCTAAAACGGTGTACAAAGTTTGAAAACATATGATACATTATTTCGGAATGATTTTTTTGTGTCTGTCGATATGTCGGTCCGTCGGTCTGTCAGTCTGCCGGTCTGTCGGTGTGTATGTCTGTCTGTTTGTAGCCACGATAACTTTAGAACGAATTGGGATATCGTCTTCAAATTTAATATACAGGTAGCACCTGACCAACGAACGGTTCTGGTTGTTTTGGGTAAAATCGTTTCATGGGATAAGGGATAAATGAGGGGTGATTTGGTGAAAATTGACATTTTTTCGTTAAAACACGAGCAATATACCGTTTCAAGGTCTGTGTATTAGAAAACGTTCAATTTCATTACTCGCCTAATATTCTGTGATGAAATTGAAATAGTGGTTGAATCTGAGGGGGTGAATATTAATTTAGTTTTGAAAGAATATTGCATTAGACTATTAAGTGTACGTAGAGTTCAGTTCCTCCTCTAATTTTTTGATCGAGAAATTCACATTTCATCATAATTTTTTTTGTGGTGATGGTCTAAATTTAGCACTCGTGTGGTGTCACAAAAGTAACAAAATAGCAGAATAACGTTGAAAGTTCAAGTCGGGGAGAAAAATTCCAGTCAACGATTTCCCCTGGCTATGTCATGGTGGCTTATTATTTGATCTTGGTGAAGTTTTTCAAGGTCAATTGACGGTCATTTTCATATGTTTCATTTCAAATTCAAGTAGGAGTTGATCATGGAGGGTGAAATATTAAATTCTTTTGTAATTAAGCAATCGACATCAAATTCGGTGCACAGATAGGTGTGCACAACCTGATAGTCTGGATTATTTGTGAGTAAGATCGCTTCAGAAAAAAATAGATAAAAGAGTGGGTTGATTGGGGAAACTCACACTTTGATATTTAAAATCGCGTAGTATGTCGATTCAGAAGTTTATGGGTACAGGAATACGAATATTTTCTTTGTGGTCAAGTCATTGACCCTACTTCATTTCATGAGAATGTTTTTCTGAGGAGAGTAAATTATCACAGCTATATGGAAGTTGTGATTCAATTTGCAGCACTATTTTAATACAAACTGGCGATATTCAATTCTAGCGCAAATACCTTCGTTGCCATGTCAACTTAGTCTTTTTTAAATAGCAAGATGTTCGAAAGGACGTCTCTTTCTTGATATGGCATCATAGAAACTTGATCGGGTTCCATAAAAAAATTGAGCAAAAATTAAGTTTCACCCCCTTGGTTTGGTCTTCGTTGATCAATTTCTTTTCAAGTTATTCATTGAAGAAACCTGATATTATTTCTACTACTCCACATCAGAAAATTGAGGACTTATACAAATTAATTATTATTATGGCAGACAGAATTGAGCGAAAAGGTGTAAATTGGAATATTAATGATATTGGGCTACGCTGACAGAAACCGTAATTATAAAGAAGTGTGCATGCTTTTTAAGGAGGTGTATTCTAATCAGCCACAAATTAATCAAAGGTATATTTCTAAATTATTGAAAAATTTTAACGACATTAGTAGTGTCAAAGATTAACCAAGAATAGGAAGACCAAAAACGGCTGTAGCTGGTAATAAGGCATCAGAAATATTTTGTCTTTTCATGTGAACTCTGATTTGTCTACAAATGAGGCATGTCATAGCAAAAGTGACAATCTCCATTTTCGGTAAAAAGTTAAATTTTCAGTTAGAACTGTACTTCACACACTGACGAATCGAATGAAGAAGCCTGTGTTGAAAACACGGCAAAATTCCGCTCAAAATCACACACTCAAACCGACCTCGCTGCAAAATCAGCAATCTCCACCGACAAATTCACATCAAAGATGACAAACTCTAATTTCCCCAATAAAAATCAGTTACACATGTCACGTAACCTCTCACGCTCAACTGATTGTTCAGCTTACCACCAATTTCCATTACCGCAACATGGTTTTAGCCCTTATATATTAACAAAATTTAGGGTTAGTTCTTATTCGTTCAAACAGATTTATAATGGGCTGGTACAGAAAATAGGCGAACTTACAAATTTCCCAGTAGAACGTAGTCAAATTGAGACTGTATACCAGGTGCGTATAAGAATCCCAGATAAACCTAAAACTGTTGTGGTCATATTTAATTCACGGAACATTCGAGATAATTTTCTCGCAGCTTGTAAAATTGGAAGAACTTCTTTGGGAGATGCTGAGCGTTGGGGTGTGAATAATCAGGGGTTGGCGACTCACTTTCCATTAGCAAACATCTGACACCTTCAAATAAGCTATTGTTAGCAAAGGCAAAAGGGTTGCAAGAGAGAAGAACCACCAGTTTATTTGGGTAAAAAACGGCCAAATATTTCTGCGAAAGACAGAGCGGTCTCGAGTTATACATATTCGAGGTCAAGCTGTAAGTTTTAGTTTACTTTTGACACTTTACTTGTTGATTTTTTCTTAAATTGAAATGGCTATTAGTGTTTTTTATCACAACGCCCGCGGTTTAAGAACTAAACTTTTAAACTTTAGAGTAAACTTGGCTGCAAATCACTTTGATATTGTTTGTGTGACAGAATCTTGGCTTTTAAAAGGAGTTTTGGGCGGTGAATTATTAAACGGGAATTGCTACACTGTGTGTCGTAGAGATCGCGCATCCTCATCCTCACAAAAATCTGGGGAAGGCGGCGTGTTAATCATGGTGAAAAATACTTTCAAATCATCATCTGTTCTGCAATTCCAAACAGACGTTGATGATCTTTGGGTATTGGTGACGCTTGGGAATGGTATAAAGCTTTATGTAGGATGTGTATATATTCCTCCACAGTCGGAAGACTCATTGCAGTGCTTTGCTAGTGGTTTGAGTGACCTCATTGCAACAGTTGGAGATTCACCACTTCTTTTGTGCTGTGACTTCAATCGTCCTAGGATAAAGTAGAAACGACCAGCAGATACAGCAGCTTTAATGCCAGCTAACTTTCACAATAGCTCTTCACCTTTGCTTGATGCCATTTCATTATGTAATTTTAAGCAGTTTAATGTTGTTACGAATGTAAGCCATAGAATACTTGATCTAATTCTGTGTAATGAAGGGATTGTTGAGAGCTTATTACACTGTCGTTGTCCTCTCGTAGATGAGGACGTTCACCACCCTGCTGTTGAATTCTTGCTCTCTATGAAAACTATACATCCTCTAAAAGGAACTGACAGCTCTTTTAATTTTAAAAAAGCAAATTAGCCTATGATCAATCCTATATTCTGAATAATGTTCCTTCGCGTGCCCTGATGGAAGGTTTGGAGGTTGATAGTATGGTTGAAAAGTTATACTCTGTTATCTTTGATTGCATTAAATATCATGTCCCAATGATGCGAATAAGGAAAAAATATCATCCATATTTTTCTCCATCAGCAATTAAGAGTATCAAAGAGGAAAGTCAGATCACAAAAAGCGGAAACATTATAAAAACATGGCCGATTATAGTTCCTTTAAAATGTTACGGGCTCGTTGCAAGCGACCAATTTCTAATGATCACCACTATATTAGACTGACCGAGAACTCAATTATTTCGGATTCCAGCAGTTTTTGGCGTTATATCTCATTAAAGAAGGAAAATCAAGGCATACCATCTACGATGACATTAGATAAAGTTTCTGCTTCATCGGAAGGGGGTATTTGCGATCTTTTTGCCCACTTTTTCAGAAGCGTTTATGCAAATGGAGATGACGCACCGTATACGGATTATAAAGATGGAGGTATTGATTCGAGCTCTCTATCCAGCATTTATATTACTACAGATGAGATATCGAATTCTTTGGCAAGGCTTGATGATAAAAAGGATGCTGGACATTACGGATTATCGCCATATTTTGTGAAGAGATGTGGCGATTCTCTGTTAGAACGCCTTAATAGATCTCTGCAGTCTGGAATGTATCCTATAAAATGGAAGACTACCTCGGGTATCCCTATACATAAGGGTGGTCCTAGGAAATTTATTAAAAATTATCGTCTGATCAGTATCTTAGATGTATTTGGAAAATTGTTTGAATCACTAGTTCATGTAAAGATTTTTGAATTTGTCAAACATAAAATTATTCCGGAGCACATGGTTTTTATAGAGGTAGGTCGGTAGACACCAACTTAACCTCATATACCGAATTTCTATTAAGATCTTTAGAAACAGAAAAGCAGGTGGATGCTGTGTACACCGATTTTTCCAAGGCCTTTGATAAAATTAATCATGGCATTTTGTTGAGAAAGCTGGAGGGGATCGGTGTGCATGGAGTTCTCCTGCGTTGGGTCAGTTCGTATATTAGAAATAGAACTCAGTTTATGTCCGTATTAGGTTATAAATCTATCCCTTACGAATTACCATCAGGTGTATCCCAAGGATCCCACCTTGGGTCACTATTATTTCTGGTATACGTTAATGATATAAATATTTGTTTTCAATTCTATAAATTTTTAAGGTATGCCGACGACCTCAAATTATTTATTCCTATTAATTGTGAAAAAGACTTTTTGCCTTTCCAGCCGACCTTAACAACTTGAATTATTGTAGCATAAATCAACTTTACCTTAATTTAGATAAGTGTTGTGTTATAACTTTACTCGTGGGAAACTATGGCAAGAGTTTCCGTATCTCTTACATAATAATATTATCACATGGTTCACTTATGTAAAAGATCTAGGCTTTAGCGTCGACAGCAAGCTACTGTTGTATAGGCATATTGACAACTTTGCTACTAACAGTTATCGGATGCTGGGGCTTAGCATGTGTCAAGATGCCGTTTTTATAATAAAAAATGTTTTATCTCATTATAAAATGCGTATGTTGCCAGAAAATTAAACTTTGCCTGTTCTGTTTGGAATCCCAAGTATCTTATTTATAAGGAGCGACTAGAAAAGATACAAAATAGATTTTTAAGGTTTTTGTCCTTTAAACTTAAGTTAAAATTTAAAAATAATTACAAAATTATGCGACGCTTCTTTAAAATTCTATCATTGGAAGAAGGCCAGCTTGTCTCAGTTTGCCTTTACAAAGATAGAAAATATATTTTTAAGGTTTTTGTGCTTTAAACTTAAGTTAGAATTAAAAACTAATTACAAAATTATGCGACACTTTTTTTTAATTCTATCATTGGAAGAAGACCGTGCTTGTCTCAGAGTGCCTTTACCTTTTAGTGAATTTTTATTTTTAAAAAATCACTAATAGAGGGGTATCGATGGTGAGACTTTGCAAAAATATTTTCAAATGAGCGCGAACTAGGACACCTAGAACCCATAACCGGGCTCCGTTTGAATTTATATATATATATATATATACATATATATATATATATATATATATATATATATATATATATATATATATATATATATATATATATATATATATATATATATATGTATCCGTCTGATAACTCAAAAATTAATTAACCGATTTCGATGAAACTCGGCAAGTGCCTTTCTTTTATTAATGGCTTAGATGAGTTCGTTATCCAGGAACTTTCAAAAAAAAAATTTTTCTCCGAAAATTACAAAGGTATTCTAATAAAATTTAACAAATGCATTGCCTTAAAAGAGACCTTACTACGTACTTAAATTCAAATTTCTAAGTTTATAGAAAATTGAGTTATTCAAATTTTGAATTTTTTTTCGAAAAACAATTTTTTCTCCGCAACTTACAAAGCTATTTTAATGAATTTTGGTGAATATCTTGCCTTAATAAAGGCCTTACTACATACGAAAATTAATCTTTCTAAGTTTATAGAAAATTGAGTTATTGAAATTTGAAGCATTTAATAAAAATTCACTACCATAACGCACTTGCTTCGTCCCGTTAGTTTTTAAAATAGTAAACGGTTTAATAGACTCTCCAGAACCTCTAAATCACATACGTTTTAATGTACCAAACCGACTTCTCAGGGTGGCTGAACCTTTTTCCTTGCCCATTGGCAGAACTAACGCTGCTCTTAATTCTTATAAGGAGTAATACAATAGTGCATAATAGTCCATGGCAACAGTACATGTCATATTCAAATTCAACTGAGACATTATTTTGACAAATGTCAGATCTACTTTCAAAGTGACATGTAAATAAATATTTTCTTTTCTTACATGTGTAATAGAAATATAGGCATGCTCTTCTTCTTACATTTAGCTTTATTTTTGGCCATCACAATTTTACATATAGAGTTGGATATAATTTTAGTGACTTTTGAATTATGAAAATATTTCTTCAAATGCGCACGAACTAAGCCCCATATCCAAGTTAGTTTTAGTTTTATCTGTTTTCATATATACAGGGTGACGTATTTCTAGGGTAAAGCTCAATATATCCATTATTATACAAGATACGAGAAAAAGTTATAAACGTTAATTGTAAAGTGTTTGGAGTGCAGTTAATAAAATTATTTTTACAATCACAGGATTGCCCATAAGTGGCTGATGATACACTTTTTTCTTAATCTAACCGCCTTATATTATTGCATTTTTCATCTGAATATAATGCATGTTTGTAAGAAAGTAAATTCGGGACTCAGCAAGTGCGTTATGGCAGCGATTTTTCATAAAATATTTCTTTCGATAGCTTAATTTGCTATCAAACCAAGGTTCGTTGGCCAGGAAACCAGTTTTTTCGGGAACATTTAATGTTTATTTTCAAAAGATTTTTGTACATCATCAAACAATAAAGTTATTTTGATGAAATATGGTACATTGTTTCTTCTATATAGGTTACACTGGTATCCAAATTTGATGAAAGCTTTCTTAAAAAAAGATATATTTGCTATTAAAAACATTTTTACGAAAATTCACTACCATAACCCACTTGCGGCGTCCAGGCTTTTTTATTTTTGTTTTCTCAGTCTCTTTTAGAATTAAAGATAATTTTAGTGATACTGCAGAAGAGTGGCCAACTAATTTTGACTGCTGATAAATGGAGCTTACTACATTATATGCACTTTGATACTATTAGTGAATTTTTATTTTAAAAAATTAATTAATAGAGAGGTATCAGTGGTGAAACTTTGCACATTTTTTTTCAAATGAGCGCAAACTAGGACCCCTAGAACCCATATCCGGGGTCGGTTTCAATTTTAATATGTTTATATATATATATATATATATATATATATATATATATATATATATATATATATATATATATATATATATATATATATATATATATATATATATATATATATATATATATATATATATATATATATATATATATATATATATATATATATATATATATATATATATATATATATATATATATATCCGTCTGATAACTCAAAAAATAATTAACAGATTTCAATGAAACTCGGCAAGTACTTTTGTTGTCTTGGATGAGTTCGTTAGCCAGGAAAATCGGACAAGATTTTCCGGGAAAATTTTGAGTTTTCTTTCAAAAAAAATTGTTTCTCCAAAAATAACAAAGCTGCTTTAATGAAGTTTACTATATATATATATATATATATATATATATATATATATATATATATATATATATATATATATATATATATATATATATATATATATATATATATATATATATATATATATATATATATATATTGCCCTGGGAGATACCTTACTACGTACCGAAATTCAACTTTCTAAGTTTATATAAAATTGAGTTATTCAAATTTTAAATTTTCGTTCGAAAATTTTTGTTCTCCGAAAATTACAAAGTTGCTTTAATCAAATTTGGCGGATATCTTTCTCTAGTAAAGACCTTACTACATACCAAAATTAAACTTTCTAAGTTTATAGAAAATCGAGGTATTCAAATTTGAAGCTTTTAATAAAAATGCACTACCATAATGCACTTGCTGCGTCCCGAGCTTTTTTTTAGCTTATGAAAATTCGTTTTTACCTTGTGAGAATTTGTCGTTACCGAGTTATTGACATTATATGTTCGTCGCTGGTCACAAGCAGTAAGTTTAAACCAACATTGTTTTTTTTTGTAAGATACATCTTTTTTTTTCTTCTTCGGTTTTGTCATACGTTTTTTTGGTCAGGTCAGGCCGGGTTTTATCACGTCATGTAGGGTCAGGTCAGGTCAGGTCAGATCGTTCAGGCCTGCTTGTTATAGTGTTTGTCCATAAACAGCAAGAAAAATGTTGCACGTTCAACCACCAAATAAGCTGTGGAACCTGGAGCGTGCTGGAGGAGGGAGAACATTATTAGGAGGAAATGTTGATGGTAAATGTGAAAAAGGCTGCCTATTTCTATAGGCAGCCTCTTTCACATTTTTCCAACTAATCTGCTTTTACCGACTTTGCTTTTATATTTCCTTGCACGCCCAGCACCCTTAACTTTGGGAGGGGTTGATTCTACATTTTTCTTGTTGCTTACCTATGCCCTTCTTTTAAGCGGGTTTCTAGTAACACGTTTCGAAAACCACGTATGCTTATCTTCTACATAATTACCCTCAATTTTTCTCAAATTTTTTTTCACATGCAACACCATTAAAATTCTATAGTGTCTTGTCAGCAAAGAGAGGTCCTTACCGAAGATGTAAAAAAAGCATACCTTGCCATTAAAAAATATATGGTTGTCATAGCAACTGAGTTGCTTACGCTAGAAAAAGTTCAATATCGCCAGTTTGTAGCAAAAATATATCAAAAAAACTTTTGTCACGAAGGTTTTTTTATAGCGAATATCTCAGGAAATACAAGTGCTTTTCTATACTTTTTACTAACCCTGTTTAATGAAAGACAAGTTAAATAATTGAAGGATTCATTATAAACAATTATGGAAGATTTTCTTACATTTTGCCCTCTAAAGTCATTTTCGATGCATCAATAATTCTGGGATGTATATTTAAATATTCATCACGTTGTAGCATCCCCTAAGAGTAGGGAGTGAAAACAGCTTGTCAGCGTACGTTCATTGAAAACGTATGGAAGCAATTGCTATGAAAGTGTCCATGTTTACTTACTTGATGAGAGTAGCATAGATTAAAGTTGTGAATACAGCTTTTCACTGCTTCAAGAGCAAGTAATTATGGAGTTTCGGAAACAATTCAGAGCTATAGCGTATTACGCAGTTGGAAATGGTTTCCTCTGTTTGTTATCAAATATTCTGTACAATCGGTCGCTCCTGAATTATCTACCCTTTTGAAACTTTTCATTGTTGGGAACTGAATGACTGTGTTGTTTGGGGAGGCACTGATTGAGTCATTTTATATTTAAGTGTTTTAAGTAATATTACTGGAAATTTTACTAATGCCACTAGGAATGTTTCTATTTTTTTCTGTTCAAGGTCAATTTTGCCATGAATTAGAGGAAATGTAAAGTGCTTAATTGATTATTGTTGCCCTAAAACTAAATCAATCAAATTTTTCTAACAATATTTTAGTATAGCCAAACCTGTTGGAAATTTAAAAATCAAACAAAGTATTTAATTATAATGTTTATTTTCAGACTCAGGAAAAATTATGGAACGGCACTTGTATTTTCTAAAATATTTGTTATTCAAAAAAATTTAGCAACAATCTTTTGACAAATGTCTTACTACAAACTGGCAAAATTCAATTTTTCCCAGGGAAAACAACTCGTTGCTATGCCAACTATGTATTTTTTTGTAATGGCAGGATATGATTTTAGTGAATTTTCTTAAAAAAAATTCACTAATGAGGAGATCCCGACTTTTGAATTTTGAAACAAATTTTTCAAATAAGCGCTATTTAGGACCCCTGGAACCCAAATCCGATGTCGGTTTCAGACTTTATATGTTTATATATATATATATATATATATATATATATATATATATATATATATATATATATATATATATATATATATATATATATATATATATATTTATATTTATATATTTATGTGTCACACCTATAACTTAAAAAATAATGGACTGATTTTGATAAAACTTGGTGAGTACCTTCCTTTCGCAGGTGGCTTGGATAAGTTCGTTAGCCAGGAAAATCCGCCGAGGTTTTCCCGAAAAATTTTGTGTTTCCTTTCGACAAAAAAGTCGAAAAAAATTTATATCTCCAATATTAAACAAAGTAAGGGCAACCAGATTTCATACGCGGGTTTATATCATTATAGGTAAGTTATTTACCAAAATTTACCTCTGTAGGTTAAAGGGCAAAAAAGTTAAAGGCATTTAAAGAAAAATAAATTTGGGTTTTCCTCAAAACGTCAAAGTCGCGATTTTAAACGTCAAAATTGGTAATATTTAGGCAATGAACCTGAAACTAATATTAGCTATGAAAGGAAAATGTCTCAAGAAGAATTTTTTACAAAGCCTGAAGTCTTAGTTTCAATCGTCATTGTCCTTCATTTTACTAAAATATTCCCAGAAAATTCATTTCAAATAGATCCTTTCTCTGATGATTTGGCAGTAGTGTTGGCTATAGAGTTTATCGGTTAATGGTATATCATTTTTGTCAAATTTTCGTAAAAAATCTTTAAAGTTCAATATATCCCTTATTATGCACGATACGAAAAAAAAATTGTATACATTAATTATAGGGTGTCTTGAGCTGCATCTTAAAAAAATACCCATAAGTCGTTGGTGATTCAAGTTTTCTTTTCTAGTGAATTTTCTTTAAAAAATTTACTAATGGGGAGATCCCGTGTTATATATATATATATATATATATATATATATATATATATATATATATATATATATATATATATATATATATATATATATATATGTATATATATCGTACCGATAACTCAAAAAATAATGGACCGATCTTGATCAAATACATTTGGTGAGTACCTTCCTTTTGCAAGTAGCTTGGATAAGTTCGTTGGCCAGGAAAATCGGACCAGGTTTTCGCGGAAAATTTTGTGTTTACTTTCTAAAAAAATTTCTCCGGAAATAAAAAAGTGAGGGCAACCAAATTTGGTACGCGTATTTGTATTATAAAGAGTGAACCATGTACCAAAATTAAATTTAGGTCTCTAAGACAAAAAGTTACGGACAGCTAAAGAAACAAATTTTGGAGTTTTCCTCAAAACGTCAAACTCGCAATTTAAAACGTCAAAATTGGCAATGTTTAGGCAAAGAACATGAAACAAATACGGATTGTGAAAAAAAAATGTTGCAAGAAGAGTGCGAACCCTTAAGTTTCAGATTCAACTGTCATTGACCTTCAAATAGACACTTTCTCTGATGATTTGGCTGTAGTTTTAGTTAAGTTTATGGTTTAACGGTCTATAATTTTTAGCTAATTTTCGTAGAAAAAATTCGTTAATGACGAGAAGGAGGCTTTTGATTTCTAAAAAGATTTCTTTAAATGAACGCAAACTAGGCTCCATAGAATCCTTATCCAGTTTACTTTCTCTTTACATATATACAGGGTGACGGATTTCTCCGGAAAAACTCAATATAATTGTTATTATGCAAGATACGAGAAAAAATTGTATACGTTACTTATAGAGTGTCTTGAGCCGCATCTTATAAAATTATTTTGACAATCACAGGATGGCCCATTAGTCGTTGGTGATATCTACCATATTTTTTCAACATTCCTTATTGCATTTTTCATCGAAATATGATGCATGTTTGTTAAAAAAAAATTTGAGACGCAGTAAGTGCGTTTTGGTACCGAATTTTCATTAAATGCTTTAAAATTCAATAACTCAATTTGCTATTAACCTAAGGTTCGTCGGCGAGGAAACGAGTTTTCTCAGAAACATTTTAAGTTTATTTTCGGAAAATTTTTGCACCTTTTCAAGCAAGTTATTTTGATAAAATATGGTACATTTTTTCTACTATATAGGTTACACCAGTGACCAAATTGATGCCTGCTTGCATTAAAGAGACATATTTGCTATTAAAATCATTTTTATTAAAATTCACTTCCATAACGCACTTGCTGCGTCCAGACCTTTTTTCAGTTAATTGTTCTCAATTTTTTTCTTATGGAACCCGATTAAAATTTATAGTGCCGTATCAAGAAAGAGACGTCCTTTCCAAATATACAAAAAAATCTTACCATTAAAAAAATATAGTTGCCATAGCAACGAAGTTGTTTACGCTAGGAAAAGTCAAATATCGGCAGTTTGTAGAAAAACAATTGTCGAAAACTTTTGAAAAGCATTTCTTCTGAATAACGAATACCTCAGGAAATCCAAATACTTTTTACTAACCCTGCATAAATAAAACTGATATTTATCCTAAAAACAAAACTCATATAAATCGATAACAAAATATTACCATTAATATTTTAAAAGAAAATATATACAACAAATAAATTTATACTAATAACCATTTAGTTTAACATTTTAAATTACATCAATAAGCCTTTGTGTGGGAGGATATAATAATAATAATAATAATAATATATATATATATATATATATATATATATATATATATATATATATATATATATATATATATATATATATATATATTAGCGCAAGGAGAATCTTATATTTCTCGTAGTCGACTAGTAGCTGATTAGTCGAATTATTCGGCTAGTCAATCAAACGACTAGTACAGAAGAGAAATATCAAAATAATGAGTGTGAGACTAACTAAAACTTAACTACAAAACATTATGGAAACAGAAACTGTCACCAGCCTAGAAAATGCACAAGAAAACGAAGAAGATGCCAGTTTGTCCAAATCAGCTCATGATATTTGATTTTGAATAGTAGTAAACCAAAAAAAAAAACTCAAACACGAGACCGACTTCTATTGCAAAGAAGCTAAAATAGAGAAAAACCTTAGTACCCTTGACTGACGAAAAATAAATCAAAATTGCTTTCCTACACTTGCAGCCTTGGCCATAAAATATTTATCCTGCTATTCGAACATCTTCAGAAAGAGTGTTTTCGGTGGCTGAAAATATAAATGCGAAACGATCTTGCCTGAATAGAAAATCTGTAAATGGTCTCGAATTTTTGTTCAGCAATTTGTCTTACATTCTCAGGTAGTGAATAGTGCTGCAAATTCAATCATAAAATCCACATAGCTGTAAATATCTACTCTCCGCAGAAAAGCATTCTCATGAAATGAATTTTGGGTCCATGACTTGACCACAAAGAAAGTATTCGTATTCCTGTACTCATAAACTTTTTAAACGTCATATTACTCGAGTTTTAACGAAAAAATGTCAATTCTCACCAAATCACCCCTCATTTATCCCGTACCCCCTGAATTTATCCTACCCAAAAACAATTCTAAGCGTTCCTTTGTCGGGTGCTAACTGGATACCAAATTTGAACATGATATCTCAATTCGTTCGAAAGTTATTGCTCCTGCTAACATACAGACGTACAGGCCGACAGACCGACTGACACACCGACAGACAAAAAAAATTCGTTCCGGAAGTTTTCTTCTATTTTGATTTACAATGGATTTTTTGCTTATATTTTAACGAAATCAAGAAAAATAACTACTTAGAGACATCTATAGGAGCTTATTAGTCATTTCTTGTAGTATTTTTCACTCACATTCTGATCAATAAATTTTTACGTTTTTAACTTCCTTAAATCAGATTTAATTAATTAAAAATTAATTTACCTAACTTTTTTGTCTTTTAAAATAGAGTTCTGATAGAGTTTATAGTACATAGGATACTCTTTATGACAGAAACTAGCGTACCAAATTTGGTTGCCCTCACTTTATTATTTCCAGAGATATACATTTTTTTCGAAAGAAAATACAACATTTTCCGGGAAAACTTGAGCCGATTTTTCTGACTAACGAACTTATCCAAGCCACTTGCAAAAGGAAGGTATCTGCCAAATTTGATCAAAATCGGACTATTATTTTTTTAGTTATCGATGTGATACTTATATATATATATATATATATATATATATATATATATATATATATATATATATATATATATATATATATATATTTACCAAAAATTGTGGGAAAGCCGTCAGTTGTAGAATAAAACTCTTTATTATAGGCCGAGCTTTTGGAAAAATTTATTCCTTTCTTTTAGTGAATTTTTTTAGAAAAAATTCACTAATCAGGAGATCTCGACTTTTGAATTTGAAAACATTTCTTCAAATGAGCGCGATCTAGTACCCCTAGAACCCATATCCGGGGTCAGTTTCAATTTTTATATGTTTATATATATATATATATATATATATATATATATATATATATATATATATATATATATATATATATATATATATATATATATATATATATATATATATATATATGTATGTATCACACCGATAACTCAAAAAATAATGGGCTGATTTTGATAAAATTTGGCATGTACCTTTCTTTTGTAAATGGCTTGGATAAGTTTGTTAGTCAGGAAAATCGGACGAGGTTTTCCGGGAAAATTTTGAGTTTTCATTCGAAAAAAATTCTTATCTCAAAAAGTAATAAGCCGATTTTAATCAAATTTGGCATGTACCTTTCTCTTGTAAATGGCTTTGACAAGTTTGTTAGTCAGGAAAATCTAACGAGGTTTTCCGGAAAAATTTTGAGTTTTCATTCGAAAAAAATTTTTATCTCAAAGAATAATAGGCCGATTTTGATAAAATTTGCCATGTACCTTTCTTTTGTAAATGACTTTGACAAGTTCGTTATTAAAAAAATCGGACGAGGTTTTCCGGGAAAATTTTGAGTTTTCATTTGAAAAAAAATTTTATCTTAAAAAATAAAAAATCTATGATAACCAAATTTGGTAGGTAGGTTTACGATATAAAAAGTAAACTATACACCAAAATTTAGATTTCTATGTTACAAGAAAAAAAAAAGTTATAATAAAATATTTTGTGTCAGATCATTTCTATGAAAATTCACTACCATAACGCACTTGCTGCGTCCAGGCATTTATTACTTAAGGTTTCACAGTGTAAAATAGAAACATTACTAAAATTTATATTATGACCAGTAATGTTTCTATTTTGCACTGTAAAACCTTAAGTAATAAAAGAATGTGTTTAGAAAAATTTGAAATTACTTTTAACGACAATTTAATAAACTTAAAGAAAGATAATAATTTTAGAAATCACTACCCCTATTTATATTTCCTAGTCAAAAACAAAAAACAAATTCAATTAGACAATAGTTAGCTTTATATGTCAGTTTGGCACTTTTCGACTTCACTCAAATTCATAAAAAGGTTTTCATTTCATGTTTGTTTTTGCATAATTAGTTTAGTAGAACTCACGTTATATGTAAGTATTTTAAACTTTTATATTTTTCCCAAGTAAATTGTAAACTTTTTTTCTTTCCATGTTGTAGCCTTGAGAAAGGAATAAATTTTTCCGAAAGCTCGGCCTATAATAAAGAGTAAAGAGTTTTATTCTACAACTGACGGCTTTCCCACAATTTTTTGATAAATGACACTATTACCGTCACAAAAATTTAATACTATATATATCTATATATATATATATATATATATATATATATATATATATATATATATATATATATATATATATATATATACATATATATATATATATATATATATATATATATATATATATATATATATATAAACTGAAACTGACGCTGAATATGGGTTCTAGGGGGCCTAGTTCGCGGTCATTTGAAGAATTTTTTCAAAATCCAAAAGTCGGGATCTCCTCATTAGTAAATTTTCTTTAAGAAAATTAACTAAAATGTTCTTTAATGTATACCTATTCTAAAATACAGATAGCTTACGTCGTTTTCCAACATACTATATAACACATGCGTCAATTTCTCATTGAAGTACAACAACGTTAGAAAGCTCTCACATAGTGAATACATAATTCGTAAGTTTGCTTGTGTAGGCATCGAGACTTCACGTGACCAACCTGACAATTATTTGTTAAACACGGTCTGACGATAGTGAACACCTTCAGTGAGAATTCTATATCAGCCCTATCGAGCTTCATAGTCAGTCTATTTCCCTTGGCATGTATTATTTATCGTTTGTTCTTCCTTGTCTTCCACTTGAGAAAATTCTAGTGGGTGGAAAGTAAAATCCCCTTAAGGATTAAATGTACACATATACACGTATGTAGGAGAAAAGTTCTTTCTGTGATGAATCAAACATGTCCAGTCCAGGTCAAGTTGGAAAATAGTTCAACTATACAGCAACTTCTGTCAAAACTTTTGTATAACATGAAAGCCAACCTTTGTCAAATATTTTAGGTTGGATTATCAATAATGAAACCCACAGTAAAGTTTAAGAGACTTACTTGAAAACCCTATTAAATTTACGAACTTTCGCCATCTGTACCATACTATTACTATTAGGTGACAATTATTACTTGAATATACAGGATGTGCCAATTAAAACTTCCCCTTGGAAAAAAATCGGAATTACAAAAAAAAAGAAAAAAAGCCGAATCACGTCGACTCTGCTTTTAAGGGGGGCACATGATAGCGTAAGTTTTGGTGTCTTGGAACCTACCCCTTAGGTGGGCATAAAGTACCCTTAAATTTTAAATGACACCTTATGTTGAGTGACATCTCATTTTAAAGCTTCCTCAATTCTACTCACGAAAACATACGACCTTTGAAATTCTGGTTTGGAGATGTCAAGAAGAATAAGGCAAAATATCAATGAATGAAAGAATATTAGTTAATTAAATATTAAAAATGTTTTCCCTCCACTTCCATACAATAATAAAATCTTTGCTCCACTTCAGAACGAAATTTTCGAAGCATTTCCGGCGTTATCTGACAACATTCTTCAACAGATCACCAACGAAGCTTGGTCGTGTGGCAAAAATTTCGTGTCACCATAGAAAAAATCTAAGGGTGTTAAATCTGGCTATCCGAGAGGCCACTCTGCATCCAGCCAATTATTAGGGAAGCTCTGATTAAGAAAAACACGCACAGCTGTGGCACAATGTGGTGGAGCACCAACCGGCTGCAACCATACATCCTCTTCTGACAAAGCGGATTCATTTTCCATTACTTCCACAATCGTCGGGTAGATATGCGTTTCCGGTAGACCCAGATACATGTTTCTATCTTGATTTCCCTATGAATTGGTCCCCAAGTATGCCCGCCCAAGCACTCAATTTCTCTGGATGAGCTTCAGGAAAAATCTTGGATTTTCATCACTCCAGTAACGGCAATTATGGCGGTTGACTTGGCCATCCAGTTAGAACATACATTCATTGAAAAAACATATTGAGCACAAAAGGGTTGAATTCCTTCTGTTACGATCACGCATTTCTTCACAGAACTGCTCGTGGCGATCAGGATCGTCTTCATTAAATTCCTGTACGAAAATCATTTTGTATGGATGATACTCATTACTTTCTAAGATTCTGAAGCAACTACCTACAGAGAATCCTGAAATATTTGCAGGTTTCCTGAGACTCAAATTTTACTCGATTGCGATGTGACCTAGAACAGCTACCTGATTACCCTCATTACGTACGACCTGCTCACATTTATGCTTTCTGTTGGAAACTGTTTCCCAAAATGTATGCACTAAATCCAGAATGTTTCGATAAGAAGTGTTTTTTTCGGGATGACGATCATTAAAAATCTGTGCTGCCTGTCGTGCACAGCTGTCATTCTTGTAGAACAAACTAATTATTTCCACTTTTTCAGCAATTGTATCAACAATTTTCACGAATTGGAATTTACTCGACTTTGTGATGACTTTACGGGATATTTACTTGTCTTGTTTAAGGTAAAACAGGAAGGACGGTTGAAGTGATAAGGTTTATTAAGAGGTAAACGAAAAATCAGAAGAGAATTTTTTTTTCAAGAAGTTGTTAAAAAAAGGGGAACAAACATTTTATAATTGTATGGAAATGGAGGAAAAACAATTTGAACATTTAATTAAATAACATTCTTTCATTCATTAATATTTTGTCTTATTCTTTGATTGGTGATTTTACTGCCATATCCAAACCAAAAAATTAAACATTCGCATGCTGTCGTGAGCATAATTGAGAAAGCTTGACAATGAGGTGTCACTCATTAGGGTGCCATTTGAAATTTAAGGGTAGTTTACGCCCCTGCCTAAAGGGTGGCTTCCAAGACACCAAAAACTACGCCATCATGTATCCCCTTCGCATATAGTCGACGTATCTTGGCTTTTTTTCTCATGTATCCCCCTCGCAAACATAGTTGACGTATCTTGGCTTTTTTCTTTTTGTTTTTTTAATTCCCATTTTTTCCAGGTGGGAAGTTTTAATTGACACACCCTTTATATAAAAGCCATGACGCAGAAAGTGCCCTATAATTTTCATAAGTTTTGTAATACGTAACGTAACTTACTTTATCTGCTATGCATATAATTTCACCTGTTTATACGTATTTATTGTTAATTTTAATGTGTGGATGGTGGATAGTCTACCAAAGCCCCTCCTTTCTTTGTACACACATATACAGGATGGCAAATTGAAAATGAAACAGACCGATTTGCGTCCAGAGAATTATTTTTTTTAAGAAACGCTGAAACACGGCAATTTTAATATTGAGGGGAACATGTTTTGACATAAAACTCAACATTGTCACATCAACCCCTTAAGGGTGGTGATAACAACCCTTATATTTTAAATAAGGAACATGTGTCGAGTGTTACACCATTTGAAAGCTCTTTCTTTTCTGAATTCAGCACACTAATTTTTTTGAAAGTTTTATTAACTCGTTTAAAAATTATTCACAGTTGGAGTTGCAAGAATGTATTTCACTCATTATGATAAGAAATACACTAATTAGTCAATTTTTCGTTAAAAATAAATAAAAAACAAAACCAAACGTTCGAAAATGTTTATTCAGTTAAGTAAGTTTTCAAATTGTTGACCACCAGCTTCCATACAAAAGTACAAAACGAACTCTGACATTCTGGAGCATTTGTGGAGTTATTAGACAGCATTTTTCAACAATTCGTCGTCGTAATTCTTCCGGAGACTCCGGTTCTGTTGCGTAAATTCTACTCTTTAAATGGCCCTATAGAAAAAAGTCTAAAGGAGTTAAATCCGGTCATTTAGGGGACCACTCAATAGCATCTCTACGCCCAATCCATTGTCCTGAAAACTCTCTGTTCAAAAACTCCCTAACACGGTGTGAAAAATGCGGAGGAGTTCCATCTTGTTGAAACACTTATTGATTTTCTTCTTCTAGCGATCATCATTTTCAACAATGTCAATTAGTAGAGGGTAAACGATATCTTCTAGTAACTCCAAATACGTTTCTCCACTCAAATTGCCATCACGAAAAATTGGTCCGATTAAAAGGTCTCCAAAAATATCAGTCCAGACATTCAATTTCTGTGGAGTGTGAGTGTGGACTTCGTGAAAATTTCTTGGATTATTATCTGCCCAATAACGACAATTATGACGATTGACTGTAAAGTTTAATAAAAACGTACACTCGTCTGAAAAACAGATATTGAACAAAAAGTTCCCGTTATCAGCTATTCGTGCAGTCATAAAAAGTATAAAAGAAAAAAATTTATAACACATTACTTCTTATTTCCTCCGTGTTGCAAAATTACCGATAGATCCAGAAATGACCGTCGACTGGCTTATTATGGATCGAATTCAAAGCTATATTTTATTCTAAAATGCTATTTCATCAACAGTACGTTTGCGAGTTTTACTGGCATACTTCGATTTGAAAACATTAATATTCCAACATAAAATATTGATCTCGCTTATTTAAATTTTAATTAAAATTTAATACGAACATTATTAGAACTTTTACAATAACATACAAGTTTGCATGCAGAAGGCAAATGTTTAAATGCATATTTTTATTAGCTTCTAGGAAGACATGCAGAAAGAACAGGAAAGTTAGCACGCATGTTGACCGCAGACGTTCGTGAGCGATAGAGTAAAAGGTATGGTATCAGCTAAACCCTCCCTACTTACTCTTCAAAATCTAATTTAAGTCAAATCAGAATCTGTCCATCATTCGCCACGCAAACCGATAACAACTATCTCAAATATTTTCGTGTCTGTCCAAGTCTCTATCTAATTTTCGCCTCCCTATTTTACATATAACAGCTAACATCCACCTGCTTTGCAACTTCAATCGAACATATACCGGCAAACACTTTGACCCCTATGATAGTGTACAGGGTGATTTTTTTAAGTGTCTCACCCCTGTAAATTCTTTATTATCAAAGATATCAAAAAATTCCAACGCCGTCTGACAAACTACCCTACGATGAGTTAGAATATTGCGACAGAAAAACAATTGCTCATCGCCTTCATAGAAATCAATGGCCAACGTCGATTTTCTTAAATGGAACGATAGACCTCAGACACATACAGTCGATGCAGAATCGAAATATGCGTACAACGATGCCATGCCCGCATTTCTGAGTCGAGCCGTTTCGGAGACATGACGTCACAAAATGTCAAAATGTGTTTGATTTTTTTAAGTGTCTCACCCCTGTAATTGCTTTATTGTCAGAGGTATCAAAAAATTCCAACGTCATCTGACAAACTACGATGCGGTGAGTTAAAATATTGCGACAGGAAAACAATTGCACATCGCCTTCATAGAAATAAATGGCCAACGTTGATTTTCTTAAATATAACAATAGGCCTCAGACACATACAGTCGATGCAGAATCGAAATCTGCGTTGAACGATGCCACGCCCGCATTTGTGAGTCAAGCCGTTTCGGAAACATGACGTCACAAAATTTCAAAACGTGTGTGATTTTTTTAAGTGTCTCACCCCTGTAAATTCTTTATTATCAGAGATATAAAAAAAAATTCCAACGCCGTCTGACGAACTACCCTGCGATGAGTTAGAATATTGCGAAAGAAAAACAATTGCGCATCGCCTTCATAGAAATCCATGACCAACGTTGATTTTCTTAAATGGAACGATACACCTCAGACACATACAGTCGATGCAGAATCGAAATCTGCGTGCAACGATGCCATGCTCGCATTTCTGAGTCGAGCTATTTCGAAGACATGACGTCACAAAATTTCAAAATGTTTTTGATTTTTTTAAGTGTCTCACCCATGTAATTGCTTTATTGTCAGAGATATCAAAAAAATTCCAAGGCCATCTGACAAATTACGATGCGATGAGTTAAAATATTGCGACAGGAAAACAATTGCACATCGCCTTCATAGAAATAAATAGCCAACGTTGATTTTCTTAAATGAAACGATAGGCTACATACAGTCGATGCAGAATCGAAATCTGCGTGCAACGATGCCACGCTCGCATTTCTGAGTCAAGCCGTTTTGGAGACATGACGTTACAAAATTTCTCACCCCTGTAATTTCTTTATTATCAAATATATCAAAAAACTCCAACTCCATCTGACAAACAACCACGCGGTGACTATAAATATTGCGACAGAAAAACAATTGCACATCGCCTTCATCGAAATCCATGGCCAAGGTTGAATATCTTAAAATAACAATATGCCTCAGACATATACAGTCGATGCAGAAAGCTGCATACAACGATGCCACGTTCGCGTTTCTGTGTCAAGCCGTTTTCGGAGATATCTTGTAACGAAGCTTTTGCAAAACACCCCCACACTCAGAAATGCGAGCATGGCATCGTTGTACGCAGATTTCGATTCTGAACGGACTATATGTATTTGAGGCCTATCCTTCCATTAAAGAAAATCAACGTTGGCCACGGATTTCTATGAAAGCGATGTGCAATTGTTTTTCTGTCGCAATATTTTAACTCATCGCATGGTAGTTTGTCAGATGGCGTTGGAATTTTTTGATATATCTGATAATAAAGAAACTACAGGGGTGAGACAATTTAAAAAATCACTAATGTTTTGAAATTTTGTGACGTCATGTCTCCGAAACGGCTCGATTCAGAAATGCGAGCGTGGCATCGTTGTAGCCAGATTTCGATTCTGCATCGACTGTATGTGTCTGAGGCCTATTGTTTCATTTAAGAAAATCAACGTTGGCCACGGATTTCTATAAAGGCGATGAGCAATTGTTTTTCTGTCGCAATATTTTAACTCATCGCATGGTAGTTTGTCAGACGGCGTTGGAATTTTTTTGATATTTCTGATAATAAAGAAATTACAGGCGTGAGACACTTAAAAAATCACCCTGCAAATATACTGTTACTAAAATATTATTTTCAAACATTTACACATTTAGGAAAGACTTACTTTGCAGGTCTTCAGAATAAAAATGATTATACCCCAGATAACTTTCGTTATTAATCACTACGCTTTTCGACCCTAATTAATTATCTTCAGGAGAATATAAAATAGACAACACTAATATTCCGAAGCAGCGTCTCCGGTAATCAGAATGCAGAGTCACAGACTAAGGTAAAATTAATAAAACCAGTGCACACACAAATCGATAAAGATATATGCAGATATCCTAGCTACAATAAAGGCTCTTGGTTTCTACCAGTGTAATTCAAAAACGGTATGAAGTTGTAAATCTGCCCTTAACGAACTGGGCAGCTGTAATGAGGTGTCGCTGGTCTGGATACCGGGTCACTCGGATCATGATGGCAATGTTGCGGCCGACGCGCTTGCCAGGAGTGGTGCCCAAAAAGACTTTGTCGGACCAGAACCGGTGCTGGGGATAACATCATGCACAGCAAAACGCACCTTAAAGACCAGGACAGAAAGAATGACAATCCAGTATTGGCAAAATCTTCCATGATTAGCCCACTCTAACGCCTTCATATATGGCCTGTATGAGTCAAGGGCTAAGAACGTCTAGAGTTAAACAGATAACAACTGAGTACTCTAGTCGGCCTGTATACAGGACACTGCCGCTTGCGTCACCACATGCACCGTATTTGAGTCGCTCAGGAGACCGAGTGCCGGCTGTGTATGGAGAGTGACGAGACAGCAGGGCACGTACTGTGTTCCTGTCCGGCAGCGGACAAGACTAGATACCTGCTCTTTGGCAAGATAAAGCTTGCTCCGGAGGATCAGGATCAACTTTCGCCCACAAAGATTATCGACCTCTGCAGGAGGCTGGCTTTGTTGGGCGAAATATAGACTATTGGGCGTGAGCCACAATAGACCTTATGGTCGCGGTGAAGGGACCGGTATGGCCCACTCACAATCAAACTTAACCTAAGGTAAAATAATAAAAATTCTAGTTTCTAACAAAAGAATCAAAGTCAACAAAATCTATGCCAGTTGTTTTAAAATAGTCAATTTTAAACCTACACAACACAGATGCAAAGATCGCATAACTAAAACTCCATAGACAAGTAAAACGCCGACAGGCAAAAACTTGTTTAACTTAATCTAAAAATGAAATAAAAGGTAAAGAATTAAATTAAACAACCGAAAAAGGCTTTTCAGTTGAAAACATGTCCTTTTCTCTTATTCAATTATCACAAGATGTCAGAAATAAAAACATTATTAAAGGCTCTCACCTTGTAGTTTGACATTTTGTAAAAGCATGTGAAAACAATTTATCTACTTATATATTATGATAACATAATATATAATATCCTATCAAATAGATCATTTCTTACCTCTTTTGTACCAAAGTTAATTTAGATATTTTAATACTTTTCTTTGAACATTAGTTAAATAACTACATAATTGTATCGGTTATTAGAATAAAATAAAAACCTGAGAAAAAAATTTCAACTAACCACCTACATGAATCATAGTATGCGACTATAAATGTATATATTCCCAAAACTAGTATCTTTAGTTATAGGGAGTGTTATACAAAAGTTCAAGTAGAGGGCAAGCCTCTTACTCCTCAATAAAAACAATGTCCCATTTTAAAAAATTGAGTTACGCCAGTCTACATTTCTTCAAATTCAGCCGCTATTAAGAGAGAGAGTGGCTGGCACCTCGATTTTTTGGGCAAATAATATAAACGAAGACTCGAATTATCTTCTTTCCTTACAAACATGACTTGTAATTTGATTAAAAAATGCAATAATATAAGAGCTGCTCTATTTAAAAAAAGTCTGGGCGCAGCTAGTGCGTTATGGTAGTGAATTTTCGTAAAAATGTTTTTAATAGCATCTGTCTTTCTTTAATAAAATCAGCCATCAAATTTGGTTACCCATATAGTAGAAACAATGTACCATTTTTCATCAAAATAACTTTATTGTTTGAAAAAGTACAACAGTTTTCCGAAAATGAACTTAAAATGTTTTCGAAAAAACTGGTCAGATTTCTCTGCCAACAAACCTCTTCAAGTTATTTACCTACCCACCAAAATATAAGTATTCATAAAACCTTTTCGACGAAACTTGAAAAAAAGTTCTTGAAAATTCGCAAACAATTTTTCCAAGAAATTTGGAAAATATCTTTTAATAATAACTTATTATACATTCATCATTACTTACCAAATTTCACAAAAAAAATTCTCACAAAAATATATTTCTACAAAAAAAAATATCTGCAGAAACTGGCTAAATATTGTTTTACACAAAATTTTTCTAAAATAATACATAAAATTCACATTAAATACCTAATCTATAATTAAAATTGAAAATACGATAATTTGTTTGAACGAAACTCCATTAAAACCTTATTTTTGACGAATTTGGTGTAGACGATGTTCCATCAATTGAATAATTTTTTATATAAAAATTCACAACAAATGTTTCTTCAAAGAGAATTCATTAAATCCACTTATAAGAAAATTCGCTAATAGAAATAAATTAAGTAAATTAAAATTATTCAAAATTGGATCTAAATACAAAAGTAGATACTTCTAAATGTTAATCCGGTTGTAGAGAAGAAAACAAACTCTTCTAATGTTAAAAATCACTACGTCTATGTTAACTGTGGAACGGTTTAACCAACTAAGGACAACAACAGCTGCCATTAAAATTAAATTAAAAGTCTTAAAAGTTATTATTTTTCATTAGTGATTTTTTCAACAAAAAGTCTGATCGAATGCCGTTAAAATTGAATCAAAGACGAAAAAAGTTTTTAAAAAAATTGTGAGAAATTCAGACAACGGTGAGATTTGAATCCGCCTCCCTTCGCTCATGAGGCAGTCATTTAACTCTTCGACCACCGTAAGGCTTGAAAAAGAATGTGCAATAAAAGGTAGATAACCAATAATGGTCTTCAGTTATTTATTTGTTATGTGTAAGGTCTTTATAGACATATTTTGCAACTGTTTTAACAAATGAGAAGAGTAGCATAAATATAGAACATTCTAATATACATATTATGCAATATTTACTAATCATAAATCGTAATAGTTATACTAAGTTTCACGTTTCAAATCTCCAGTTTGACATTTACAGGAGAAAAATTATAAAATTTCAAAGCAATTTTTCTGGTATTTCTTGAACTTTTTGCGCCATGAAAAAATAAACGTCTGTAATGTTTAATAGATTTTGTTTAACACACCCAATATTTTGGTATTGCGTCTTTTGTGACTTTTAGTGCACTAACATTTTGCTTCATTAAATGCCTATAACTTTTTTTCTTTTAACGTAGAGATCTAAATTTTGGTGCAGAGTTTGGTTTTTACAACGTAAACCTGCTTACCAGATTTGGTTGCCATAGCTTTGTTATTTCTGGAGATACGAATTTTTTTCAAAAGAAAACCTAAAGTCTTTCCTTAGAAAAACTGGTCCGATTTTCCTGGCTAACGACTTATCCAAGCCACTTGCAAAAAGAGGTTGCTCACCAAATTTTTCAGTTATCGGTGTGATACACACACACACATATGTATATATATATATATATATATATATATATATATATATATATATATATATATATATATATATATATATATATATATATATATATATATATATATATATAGATTTGAAAATTGGAACTGACCCCGGATATGTTTTATAGGATGCGTAGTTCGCCCTCATTTGAAGAAATTTTTTCAAAATTCAAAAGTCTAGATCTCCTGATTAGTGTTTTTTTTTTAAGAAAATAATATCAGATAATTTTGTATCTCCAACGACCTATGGACAACCCTGTGACTATCAAGATAATATTATAAGATGCAGCTCAAGACCCCCTATACAATTTTTTTAGCATCTTGTATAATAACGCATATATTCAGCTTTACAGTAGAAATGCGCCACCCTGCGTGTATATATATATATATATATATATATATATATATATATATATATATATATATATATATATATATATATATATATATATATATATATATATATATATATATATATATATACATGTATATAAATCTGAAAACGAATAAGGGCCCTACTTCGCGCTCCTTCAAAGAAATCTTTTTAAAATTAAAAATTCGCATAGGGATTTATTTCTACGAAAAGTCGCTAAGAGTTATAGATTATTAAATCACAAACTCTATAACTTAAACTACTACCACAGTGTCAGAGAAAGAGTCTACTTAAAATGAATTTACTGCAAATATTTTAGCAAAATGAATTACAATGATGGTTGAAACAGATACTAGGCTTTGTAAAACACACTTCATATGAAAGTTCTTCTACATAATCCGTATTCGTCTCAGGATCTTTCTATAAACATTGACAGTTTTGGCGTTTCAAATCGCGACTTTGACATTTTAAAAAAAAAGGATGAATCTTCATTGCTATTTTTCTAGTATTTCTTAAACTTTATGCACCAAGAAACCTAATGTCTGTACTTAATGTTTAGCAGACTTTGTTAACCACAACAAAATATTTTTTGTGCCATTATCTGATCACTAGTGGCATGCCTATAATTTTTTTTTGTTAATTTAGAGACTTAGATTTTGGTATATGTTATACTTATAATAATGTAAACCTATATTCCAAGTTTGGTTGCCATATATTGTGTTGTTATCTTCGTATTTTTGGAAGTACAAAATTTCCGAAAGGAAACCCAAAATTTTTCCGGAGAAACTTGTTCGATTATGCTCCACAACGAACTGGTCCAAGCGACTGACAAAAGCAAGGTACTTACCAAATTTACGCAAAATCTTTATATATATATATATATATATATATATATATATATATATATATATATATATATATTTAAACAGGCTCCGAACATGGGTCCTAGGTGTCCCAGTTTGCAGTCATTTAAAACAAACTCTCAGTCCAAAAGTCACGATATCCTTGTTAGCTGATTTTTACCACATTTCCGTAAAGCGATTATAAATATAAGCGGCACGTCGAAAAGAAAGTGGCCAAAGAATCGAAACTTAAGAGTAATAATATCAATATAATATGTAGTGGATTAAGAAGATTAAGAGGATTAAGAAAAAATGCAGTCGCAATCGTATTATGGAAGTAACGGGTCCAAATACTGCCGCAAATTGATCATAACATCCACATAGCAATCTACTTACTCTCCTCAGAAAAATATTCTCATGAAATTAACTTAGGGCTCGTGACTTGACCACATAGAAAATATTCGTATTCCTGTACCCATAAACTTCTGAAGCGTTATATTACTCGAGTTTTAATGAGAAAATGTCAGTTTTCACCAAATCAATCACCATTTATCCCCTACCCCTTGAAGCGATCTTACCCAAAAACATTTCGAAGCGTTCTTTTGTCGGGTGCTAACTGGATACAAAGGTTGAGGGTTGTATCTCAATTCGTTCGAAAGTTATTGCGCCTACTGACAGACAGGCCAACAGACCGAGCGACTGACAGACCGGCAGGCAAAATATTTTTTCCAGATCAGGTTTTTCATATGTTTTGAGACTTTTCGAAATTTCTGTTACCGATATCTCACCCCACACATTCAACCCCTAATTTAATTTCAGCACAGAATACCAGATGTTTGATGAAATTGAAAGTTTTCTAATAAACAAACCCTAAATCGTTATATTACTCAAGTTTTAATGAGAAAATGTCAAATTTCACCAAATTATCCCCTACTCCCTGGAGCAAACTTACCCAAAAACAATCCGAAGACGATATCTCTAAAGTTATCGTGGCTACAACAGACAGATATACACACCGACAGACAAAAAATTTCGTTCCCAAATCATCTTTTCTATATGTTTTGACACTTTTTACCACGTTTAAGCGAAAAAAATTTTTTTTTATTTTTCTCGCCGAAGCCATACTTCTACACGTTATGACGACGTGGAAGTAAAATTAATTAATGCACGGTCACGGCAAAAAAAGGTATGGAAAGGATCACATCAAAACTTTAGATTATCGCGATAATACAAGTGTACTTTCTGACATCACAGAGCGCTGAGGAGGAAGTGGAAGATATGTCTGCTAATATAAAGGAACTCTGCAACACAAATAGGAAATATTTTATAGTGGTGCAAAACCGTATGATGTACGACTTTTTGTTATGCCTTTTTTCGTCACTAATTTCGTGCTTTTATTCTACAGGTAATGATGATGTTATTCAGTTACCAAAATCTCGCTATAAATAAAAATAGTTGAGTAATATGCGATTTTCTTTTTGCCAATTATTTAAAACTTAAAAAATGCATTTTTTACCTTCCTGCGGTTACTGCCCTCGTTTCACTATTACGTCAAACTAAAAATTCAAAACCGAAATTAACTCAAAAAGCGTTAGTCTGGAAAAAATTATTATCGGTATTATTTGAAATGCTATTTTTTACAAAAATATGTTATGATTGGTCATAGTCGCGGAAATAGACCGACCTGAAGAAAAATGTACAGTACTTTGCTTCTTTAAGGTTGGTCGATTTCCCGGACTATAGAAAATCACTGACGTCAGCAAACAGTTTCACCTCACTATTCTGGAAATCTTTCTTTCTGGACTGGCTATCTTTATTGTTCCGAACATAGCATGGTACACAAAACCAACGGCTTCCAACCTCTCAACTAAATGACATATTTTTCAATAAGATGGTGATACAGCGCACAGCTCACGAACTAACACCATATGTAGATATTTTTTGCTAATCGGTGAATATGCACCCACGGTCCTGTAAAGCGCCCGCCCAGGTCTCCAGATTTGTCAGTCTTAGATTTTTCCTTGTGGGGATACCTAAAAAAATAAAATGTTCCGTATTAGACATCCTACGAAGGAGGATTTATAACGCCCTGGAAACAGAACTAATAAATCTGGAGGTCAGGCCCGAAATCATCTTAAACGCTTTGCGTAGAATAAAGAAAGTTTGTCAAACTTGTATAGAAAATATTTTTATTTAATTATTTATTTATTTAATTATTTATCTGCTTACATTAATTTTACAGCACCCCAGACAAAGAAGCATTCGCTTGTACTTGTAGTATAGCATAATTTGAAGCAACATCCTATCCCCAATATTCACTTGCCAAAATAACCATATTATGTACTGACAAGTTTAAAATTTTGTCCAAATTTTGAGCTCTGTGAACACTTTTCCAACCAACATTTCTTTAATAATTTATTAGGTCCATCTTTGCTTTGCAACGCGAAAATAGTTGATTTTCCCACCATAATCTCCAAAACAGCATCAAGTTTACCACACGCAAAATCAATTTGAGCAATATTTACATTATTTCTTTGTATTTCTTGTTTTTCAATTTAGTGTTTCAAATATTCTCCGTGACTATGGCCAATCACCGACGTCACGGAGCAGTTTCACCTCACTATCCTGGAAATGTTTCCGTAAGGAGAGTAGGTATCTTTAACGTGCTCAACATCGTATGGATACGGGACTGGCGGCTTTACGCCCCCTCCGAAGGGCGGAACATGCAGACATTCAACTTGCTCAAATACAATTCTACAACCTCGGCTGATGTTGAGGTTATAGTTTGTGCTGAAAATGTGAAAGGAGTACCACTGGGAACGAATGCAGTACCCTTCGATTCAGAGGCACACGTTCGTACCCCTGGACCACCGACGCTCTAATATTCATTTTTAAATGTTTCATACTAGTTATATCAAAATATCGTTTTTGTAACGTAATTATTTAAATATGGTTGCTTTTAGTGCGACATAAAATAATCAGTATTCATTAGAAAATATATAATAAATTAGAGCATTTTTCGTCTCTTATTTTCCATGGCACGCGAGAAAATATTGCAATCTAAACTAAAGATAAGTGGTGCTCTATTAAACAAAAGCTGTCTGATCTAAGAAAAATTCGGGACGCAGCAAGTGAGCTATAGTAGCGAATTTTCATAAGAATTGTACACTATTATTATACGGCATATTAGTAAAGTTAATACTTTAACTTACACAGACCTTGAGGATCTATTTTGGAGGTCCTAGTACGCACACATTTGACAAATTCTTTCGAAATTGTTACCATCGATATCTCTATATTATCAAAAAAAATCTTACGTTCTAACTCCTTTTGAGAAAAAAGCCCAAAACTCAATTTTCTATGAAGCCAAAGAACTAAATTTTGATATATCTGTAGATAGTGTAAGTCTCTTTAAAAGAAACTTGTATTACAAATTTCATTAAAGTTATACAGAAGATTTCCAAAAGGGAACTTAATTCATATTTAGAAAAGTAAAGTATCTGCCAAATTATAAACGTAGCAGTTATTTTCCCTTATTAAACTCCAGTATGATTTCGTTGTAGTCAACCGAATCAAACCGGTTTTATCTATGTCAACAATAACAAAAGTATAATTTTAAACTCAAAAGTGACAAACTTATTTAAGCGTTTTAAACAAAAACTAGATCTTGTTCAAAACGTATAAAGTCTAAGTACTATTGTTTCTCCAAATGTCAAAATAAAACATAAAAAAACATACACTCATCGAGCTGGATTCGATCGCTTAACCTTCTGCTTATGAGGCAAGCTTGACCGCTTTTAAGCCATCTAGGCATATGTCAACTGACGTTTTGTTTACATGATACATTAGATCAGCTTCATGCCAGGGCTATTATATTCAAAGTATACGTAACAATTAATTACAGATCTAGTAGAATTACCATTGAAACACATCCCTCGACTTTCTCGGTCTTATATGACATCTTATGTTTAAGTTAAAAGATAAAATAAACTATTTTAGAATCATTTTTATAGAGACTTGGCTTGATTTTGTTGACATTTCTACTTACTATGCTGGGCTAAAACTCTATTTGAGGTCGTTCATAAAGCTACAAATATTGATTGAACCCGCCAGTTAAATAACAATCACTTGGTGAATTTTTAATTTCATATCGTCTGTCATTTTCTATAATTGCGGCCGAGATTTCACGTATGTTGGTTCGGGTAGTATGTTTTATGCCTGGTATATATTTAGTGTGGTTACCGTTGATGTATGATTTATACCTGTTGTATGAATTAATCTACGCGCGGCAGTTAACTACCCTGTCTGTCAGACATTGAACCTTAACCACTAAGTCGTCTCAATGCATGTCTTTGGGATTTTAATTTTAATGTGGAAAAAACTATAAATATTGTGTACCAGATTACTTAAAAATCACAAAATAGGGTTACTTGCAGTATTTCTAGCCACATGTAAAGTCTCACTCCAGTTGCTCTGAAACTTACAAAAATATAGCGTTTTCAAAAAGTTTTCCCCGAACTCAACCTCCGTTTTCGCCCAAACAAGATTTTTGCCTAGTTTGATTGAAATCAATTTAGTATATTTTCAGTTATCACTCGAAAAAAAAACACACACACGCAGACAGATATATATATATATATATATATATATATATATATATATATATATATATATATATATATATATATATATATATATATATGTATATATATATATATAACGCAGTTGCTGCGTTAAGAGTTTTTCTGTTTCTACGATCTAGTTAATTACGCATATCATTTTATCAATTGATCTCAACGTATTTTAAAAGTGCATTTAAATCAGAGCTAACAGAGCTTCATAAAAAATATTTTAGCGATATTTTCGATACCGAATAATAATAATTCATAATATTAATGGCAATTTTCCCCCACAGAAGATGCTCTAGACATGTCTATTTGTAATCTTGAAAACGTTTTCAGATAATACCATCATTTGGGATTAGAGAACAGAGAAATACGGAATCAGTCTGAGACAAAAAATAGCCGACAGAATGTAATGTGACGTTTGACAAATACCTTAGATTTTACTTGCATATTGAGAACGTCTTAAGGAAGTTTTTCCCTCAAAAAGACGTCACGATTTCACAGATGTAATCTATTTTATATTACTACCTTCTAATGCTTCTATAAAACACCATCTGTAGCAGGGAAAATTTTTATTTGCTTCAAATAAATCTAGAAGATAATCTGAAATATGTGATCTAGAATGCGATTATTAATAGTTAATATATCCGTTCAAAAACCATGTTTATTTTAACGCTACGTTAGTCGCGTGCTTTCATGTTACACAAGTGGTCGCGTGGGTGACAAACGTCACCCAACCTGTTTTTAGTGATTTTTGGCTCTCATTACAAATCAAATGTTGTGGGTAGGTGTTAGTGAATGAACTATAGAATATATTTTGATTTTTGCTTATATAAGCACCATTTATTCCAGCATGAAAACAACAAAGTGTACCTAAACTATGTATTGTAAATTTTTATTATATACTATGTATTGTAAATTGTAATTATACACTATTTGTTCTCTTGATGAGTAATAGCAAACTTAAACTATACATTTCCTTGTTCATAACAGCTTAAACATATTTCCTTCAGATGTTCATTACATAACCATTTATTACAACTGGCACACCACTTTCTAGTTGTCTCATCACGAGCCCTTCCGCAGTAAAAACATCTGCCTCTTGCACCTCGACGATCTTCTTGGTCAAGTACAAGGGGATTTTCTCCAAGCAACAGCAGTGCTCGACGAGACAGTTCTCTAGGGATTTGAGGAATACGAGATCTTTCCTGGATCTGAGGCTTCACCATTTCCCAGGCAATGTTTTTGAGGAAGTTAGTCCTTATCAATTTACTTCTAGCATCGACTTGATTTGCCTTGTAAATGCAAAACGCATTATTTGCTACCACATTGAGTAAATTGTAAAACACAACCATAGGCCAGCGCCTAGTATTTCTAGCCACAATGTTTTTCTGACAAACCTGATCCACTAGGTCTACGCCTATTTTTGTACGGTTGTAGAATGTTATGATGGCAGGTTTTTACTTTTCTCCAGTTTTTGTGTCTATTTCAGCATCATGGTGCATGGATGAAACAACTAAAACAGCCTTCCGTTTCTTCGGACAATAAGACACAAAAGTAGAGTTTTCTCTGAACCCAGAAAGAGAAGAGCTTCAAGGTCTATTTTTATTTGGCAAGAACTCTTTTGGAATTTCTTTTTTGTTTTTTCTTAGCGTACCAACGTAAGTGAGCTTTCGTTCAAACAGCTCACTTACCAAGGGAATACTGGTAAACCAATCATCCGCGGTAATATTTCTATTTGTGTTTTGAACAGGCTCCACCATTCTCATCACAATATCTCTGGCAGCGTTGCTTTGGCTATATGGGCCTGGTGGTTGTCTCCCTACGTAGGTTTCTAATTTCAAAGTATATGCGGTTTTCGCGTCCACTAAAGCAAATGTTTTGATCCCATATTTGCTTGGCTTATTAGAGATATACTGCATGAAGCTACAACGCCCCCTGAAGGCTAGCAATTGCTCATCTATAGTTAAAAACTCACTGGCGGAATAGTGATTTTGGAAACTAAGCACCATTCTCTCAAATAACTCTCTTATTGGTGAAAATTTATCAACTTCACTGCGCATGGGTCTGTCTCTGACATCGTCGAATCGAATGCATCTTAGCAAAAAACGAAAGCGTTGTTCACTCATTGTCAGATAGCAGGATTCTAGACCATTACCTTTACTATTATTCCATAATTGATGTAGGTTTTTTCGGGAAGACCGAAGACTGCCTATGAGGTACAATAAACCAATAAAGCTTCTGATTTCAGTCATATTAGTGAGTCTGGCATCTCTATCTCTTGCCAATTTCTGACGAACACGTTCAATATAAATATTTGTAGAAGTTGTTATAATTGAAAGTATATCATTGCTGATAAAAAGCTCTAATGCTTGAATTTCTGACTGAGCTTCACGTGCAGCTCCTTTTGGCCCTGGCAAATGTGTAATTATGTTATGCGCCCGTGTTCTTACGTTCTTAGGAGGCTGTGCTTTACGCCATTTTGTGTCACCATCTTTTCCTATATAATAACTCTGTGAGTCCATCTCATCATTATCATCTGAGAGGTCAGTATCACTTTCAGAGAGTTCTTCTTCTGTATCCGACTCATGATCACTTTATAAAATCACATCTTCTTCTCCTTCGTCACTTTCATCCATTGTTTCTTGATTTCGCATATTTTCTTCTTCACTCTCTTCATTGAGCTCATTGAACCACTGTAAACATACTTCTGGGTCTGTGCTTTGTTCAGTTCTGCTCCTTTTACGTGCCGACATATCTGAAAGGAAACCAACAGAATGTGTTACAAAAATCACCAGTTTCACTCTGTTTTATTCACCAATATTTAATTGAAATAATTGTTTTGTGGACAGAAGAAAAAGTCAATAAACACCTGCTAAAATGTCGCCTCTCTGATGATTTGTTTGTCCTGTTTGATAAAAATACCCACATAAAATTTGTAACGCGTTCAGTCGCGTGGGTGACGTTTGTCAACCACGGCACTTTGGCAACACGTAAAATACTAACCACTGCTGAGATCAAACTGAAACTCGCCTGGTATCTGCGAACAAATATTTTGAGAAGGTACATTTGGCGGCACATGCGTACAAAACGTTCCCATCTCACAACAGACCAGTAACTGTTGCTGGGTGACACTGGTCGCCCGCGCGACTAACCGAGGGTTAAGCATGTATATCATGTTATGTTATTTGCGTCAACCCGCAAGCACGCACTCACACACACAAGAGAAAATCACAAGAAAGGTTATATTTGAGTTTTCTAAAGCTCATTTCTTAATGTTTTATTACAATGTTAAAACTTAAAACAAGAAGCTTCTTGAAAAGATCCAAACCCAGAGATCAATTAGCACAATTTAAAGAAGACAATTTATCACAATACAGTGTTCAGAATGACAATCGTTTCGCAACAAAATTAGCGTCATCAGAGGAATAAATAAGGCAAGCGAATATAGACTAGAACTCTTATTTATATGTTAGTTGACAGGCAGTTGCACACAGCGCCCTCTACAAAGGTATATAGACAAACTCTAACTGTTTAGTCGGAAATCCCCATAATTAACATTTTATTACCCGTTTTGTTAAACCACGTGTGGTTATTTAATGTTCTTTTTAAGAAAGAGTCTTATAAAGATAACAATTCGAACTATGAACTACACAAGAGTGGACCTGCTCTATTAGTCGAAAAATTGTTTCTTAAATTTCTAGCGATATATATATATATATATATATATATATATATATATATATATATATATATATATATATATATATATATATATATATACTTTTAACCTGAAAGTTTTTCATCTATATGGCCATTATTATCCCAAATATGCTGAGCAGTACATGATTTATGAATAGTCTCAGTTGCGCTAAATGTTCTTTAAATCTAGTTTCCATAAATCTTTTAATTTGCCCAACATATTTAAGTTCACAATCTTACAGCCTATTTTATAGATTCCCAATATTTCTGTAGTTTTATCTGCATCCGTTGGGTTACCTGGCAAATATTTTAATGTATTTTTGGTGAAAAATAGTAGCTGTAAATTGGCTTCCTTAAAAATGATAGTAAACCCTCCCGTGATGTGCGGTTTAAATTGTAAACAGACAACAGTTGTGTCCGTTTTCTCTTTTCTGAGAGTTGTAGATTCCACTAACATTTTCCTGGTTTTAGTGAATTTCGTAGAAAAATTCTCTAATGGGGAAATCCCGACTTTTAAATTTTGAAAGAATTTTTGCAAACAGCGCGAAATAGGACCCCTGAACCCATTTCTGGGGTCTGTTTCACTGTCTATATGTTTACATATATATATATATATATATATATATATATATATATATATATATATATATATATATATATATATATATATATATATATATATATATATATATATATTACCCTGTACTACTGACACGAGCGAGCATTTTTCGAGTGGCTGATAAGGCACATAATACACACCCTGTACCAAGGGCGTACCCAGGATCAAAACTACGGGGGCGGCAAGCCATGGTCGTTCAGGTTGTAACATCTTGTCGCGGAAAAAAGTGAATGAAACCAACATTTTAAGAAAATTAAGTATAATTATAGCAGTGCTTTATCAACTAAGTTATTACAATTATTTGTTTAAAAAAAATTATTCTAGTTACATATCTTATAGTAGTATAATTTTTCTTGGATTTGTACAAAACTTATTCAAAACTCTCGTTTCAATCCAGTCCTGATTTTCCTTGAAGAATTTCCGATGGACGCTCATCAAACACAACCCAGTCAGGCTGTCTTCTCCCATTGTACTTCTCAGCCAAGTCTTTACCCTTCGAAGCGTACTTAAAGATCGTTCAACAGTAGCCGTAGTTGATGGCAAAGCACTCAACATGAGGAGTGCATGCCTTGTTGCAGCGAAAAAAATATTAGCCTCCTCCAAAGTGCAGCCACTTCAATATCCTTTAATTTGTCTTCTGCTAAATCATTCTGTTTCCACAGAGTATACCACAAATCTAGCTCTGCAGAGATATCACCCAACTCATAAAACTCCATGAAAGATTTTGCATTTTTCTCCAAATCTTTTGAAGTCATTTTTAGCATGTATGAAGGATGAAGATGGGATAAGGCAAAAGCAGGTGTATTTTCGTGTGAGAATCTAACATTCAATGATAAAGTTAAAGAGTCAAGATAAGGGATGATCAACGACCGTCTCCAATATTCAGTTGCAGTTTCAGATGGCGGATTACTTCTGTGTATTTGCTTTTGAACAATTCGTGGGACTGTTAACTCAACGCCGACTTTCTCCGCGATATAATGTGATTTTTCAAGTAATTCATCAGAAACATGTTCAATTTCTTGTCGATCCTTCTTGATGACATCAAGGATTGCACCAATATGTTTCGTCACCATAATCAAATCCATATTTTTACTTTGTAGAACGTTCACAACGGGTTCCAAAATCGCAGAGTACTTTGCAATCATGACTAAACCTACGATGAAAATTGGTTTAGTAACTGCACAGTTATAACTGCACAATTGATAGGCAAATTTTCTTGTAGCATAGTTTCCTTCGACCGAGAGATGTTCTAGCGCATTGACGATTTCATGGAAGCTGCCTGAAAACTTTCTAATGATCTTGTATTTCTCAGACCATCTGGTCTCACTGAGCCTTGATAGGTTAGGAGCCGAATTCCTGCGGGATGGCGACTCACGAAAGAAGGATATTGTATCCTTAACTGTTGCAATTAAGTTTCTTAGTTCCGGTAGTTTGCTAGCATCATTGACCACAAGATTTAGTTTGTGGCTTGAGCAATGGAAAAATAAAGATTTATTGTACTTTTTCTTCAAAATGGCCTGTACACCACCTTCTTTTCCAGCCATCGTAGAACATCCGTCAAATCCAAATCCAACACAATTCTCTGCTGAAAGATTCTGATCAACTAAAAAACTCTGAATTGTGCTAGCGATTGTAGGGGCATCTTGAGATTTCAGCTCAACATAGCCTACAAATTCCTCTCTGATTTTTTCTTGATTCTCATCATAAAACCGCAATCCAATAGAAAGCTGTTCTTTTCCAGCGATATCTCCTGTTTCATCGGCCATTACAGCGTAGGCTTTTGCTTGTTTACAATCTTCAATAATTATTTCTCTGACAACTTCAACACATAATCTTATAATCTCATTTTGAATTTTTGGTGAAGTGTAGACTGCATTTTTTCGACATGTATCCAAATGATTATTAGCTTCACATCACCACAGTCAATTCTCAAATTTAAAAGGTCAAAGAAAAACCCCTCATCTCCTTCCTTTAATCTAAGTGGCAAATCATGAGTTCCACAAAATATGATACAAGAAATAATTGATGACAATCATCATTCTTCTGGTGACCACTTTGCAACTGTACATCAACTGGAACATTTTCAAGGAACGCTTTTGCAGCAGCTGTTGAAGTTTTGTGGTAGTGACTGCCGACGTGTTTTCTACGATCTTCATGTATATCTTTAAACTTCACATATGACCTTATCATGAATTACCCCAAAACTCCTTTAACTGTAGCAATACTAGGAGGAAAAAAAACACAGTGCATACATATAGCACCTTTCAAACGACTTGAGTACACCAACCAAGGCGTATATTGATCTAACCAGCGGCGGTTAAATTTTCTTTTCAAATGGCTGGCATCAGAACCAAAATCGTAATTTGATGGTATATAGGGATTTGTAAGCAAATCGTTCCTTTTTTCTGATGGCAACTTAAGGGCATGACCAACATAACGACCAATGTCATTTTCATGGTAGCCATCGTATTCTTCAATCGTTTTAGATGTCCCAGGAACAGCTACGTGTAGAGGTGAAGAATTACTAGACCCTTGTTCCATAATAGACACAGAATCCGATGGTTCGGTCAGTTTAGTTACATCTTCATCACCATCACTGCTTACACTTCCACTACTGTCATCTTGATCCTTTTTCCGTTTGAGAGGTTTTCTGCCTGAAAATAATAGAAATTGACATAATTCAAATTTCAATAAAACAGGTTTATCCGTTAGTTAGAGACAATACGAAATTCACTGCTTTAACCTATATCAATAAATCTAGCAATAGATTGAAATCATTTTTATCAAATTTTAATTTAAATATTGCGTTCAGAACAAACAATAATCTCAGTAAATACATTAAGAACAATAAAGCAAGGAGTTTGAAAGAAAATAAATCAGGTGTCTATCAACTAAATTGCGGCAGTTGCGATAAATTTTATATCGGAAAAACTTTTTAAACTCGTATTTCAGAGCACAAAAGAAGTTTTGATTTGGATAATGGTATTTCACATTACGCGACTCATTTAAGAAATGAAAATCATAATTTTGATAAAGTGTAAATCTCATTTTGAAGTAATTTTCATTATATTATATGATAAATTTAATTCAAAATATTATTTTCTACATAAATTGAGAAATTACTGAACTTACCTTTTTGAAACCAGTTTCTTATATGCATTTAGGCAGCCTCAGTGTTCTCCAAACGTAAATAAGAAGGTAAACTAATAAACTATAATAATTGCTTGTTTAAAAAAAGACTTAGTAGTAAACACCAACAGTTCAACTAACATACAAATACTGATCAAGTAGCGGCAGGCGGGTCAGTTTATATAGTGATGCGGACATGCGGAACTCTCTAGATCGAAGGGGAAGGCGGAGACCTTTCTAGAAGATTTCCTTTTCTCTCATTGGCTGCCGCCTGGAGACTAGCGATCTCTCAGTCTTTCTCGAATCCCACTAACTGGCTGACAGATTTCGCTACCAGTCGCTAGATGGCTCTAGATCAGTGTAAAGCTTTGCGAGATGTACGATAATTATCCTATTTGTTTGTGGTTTTAATTTTTTATAAGGATTAATTTTTTTTGCTTCCAGGCTTGGGGGGTGGGGGGCTGCCCCTCGCTGGGTACGCCCTTGCCCTGTCCTGTCCAAACGGTGCCAGACCTGGTTTGCATAGCCCTGCCAGTCCAGAGCAGGCTACGCTCGGAGTCCCTCCTCGAAGTCCACGCGGAAAACCAGAGGCGCCCCCAACCTGATTTATGTGTGTCGTGTATGTGTTATATGCGTCTGTGTGTGTGCGGCCTGTGTGAGAGAAAGAGACACTTTAGTAGTCCATCAGCCCTGGGGGTTTCACTCATTGCAGACAGTCATTCCAGGGGTACCACGAGGAGGCAGTTTCAAGGAGTCCAGGAGCTCATCCCCGCACTAAGCAAGCAAAACAGTGCCAAGAAAGGCTAAAACGGCTCGACTCCCCATCGTACTTCATTAGTAGATTATATTTCAGCATTCGGTTGAAGTCTGGCAAACGTAACTCCTTAATGGGTTTAAATATGTTGTGGCTTAATAGGTCGCCAAAAGGAAAGAGCACAGAGTTGAAGTTTGACAAATTTATAGCTACGGATGTTAATAAACGTAATCTTGTCAAAGGAAGGTATCTTATGCCTAGGTTGCTTGAAGGATAAAAGGCTGGGCAAGTATCAATATAGCAAAATAACTCTGATAATTCCCTTAAAATGGGGGATGTCTGACTGGTGTGGGGTAACTTCCATGAAGAGAAGCTGCCAGGGCAGAGAGGCTGAACGATAAGTACGTAGAATGCGTTCTATCATGAGGTAATATTTAAGCTCCTTGCTGCACTCCAAGTATTTTACTCCAAAATGACTAATCTGTATAGTCTCATTTTTCAAAAGATATCAACCAAGCCGAGTTTTCCAGATTCTTCAGGGAGGCACCGATTTTTACAGTCAAGCCAATGGTGACAAGTAGACCAAAACTTGTCGATCAGTATAGTTTGTAATCTTTCGAGAACTGGGTGGGGAATGGAAAAAATTTAAGGTGATACCATAATTTGGGCGCAATCATTTGATTAATAGCCTTTACCCTCCCGCTCCATGATAGGGAGGGGAAGATATGTTTCCACCTGATGATGCTTCTCATGAAAGAGTCAACATGGTTGTTAACTGTACTGTCGCCAATAATATTTTGATAATTTCTAAATGTTATGCCAAGTATCTTAATACTTTCAGAAGACCATGTTATGCCATGTGAGTCTGCTTGTGATCCCTTCAGACCCCCAGCCAATAACACCTGCATTTACTTCTGTTCAATAATGTCCCAGAGCTCTACGAGTATTCTTCATAACATTCAAAAATTGTATCTATATCTCTCTGATCAGCGGTTCGTGCGTGTTCGTGCACCTGCGTGTGTGTGTGTGTTGAGGTGTGTGAGTGCGCGTGGGCGAGTGTGCACTTAGGTGCGTGAGTACATGCGTGCGTGTATTCTGGCGTGCCTTCGGTGCGTGTGTATCATCAGCGAAATTCAAAAATCGCTAAAACTGATAAATAAAGTCGAGAAACCACGACTAAAAATAAATAAAAGGGCAAAATAAGTAACTTAAAAAAATCAAAATTGTTTTATAAAACTGCAAGTGGAAAAGGGAAAAATATTACTCTAGAATATAAAACATTATATATCTGAGAATAACAACCAGAAGCACGGCAGTTAAAGAGAGAAGTGATCATCAGTTGGTAGGTGCAATCATCTGATAAGTGGATACCAAAAAATCAATGCATCATGCCTTAGCGCCTGAACAGAAGAGTTACTAGCATAATGCATCGAATTTGTTGTATTCGTTGTAACCGTATTGAATAAGGAAAGATTGACAAAACTGCAAAAAATACTTAAGGGGGCATTTAAGTGTAATTTGTCTTCCAGAATTCAGGAAAAAGATTAGTTGCCTAGACATCGGACGTTTCATAAATCCGGCAAATAACAGGGGCAAAAAATGCGTGAAAATAAATTAGAAAAACCACAATTTAACATTTAACAGAGCTGAACATCAAAGCTGTTTTCTTAGTATCACAAGATGCGCTGTAGAATCTGTCGAGCTTTAATTGTATTAATGTATGCAAATGATTTTCATGGAAAGATAGATGTAAACAGCGGCGTTAGTGAGCCACGAAATGAGACACGACATTGAAGCTCTAGGCTTGCTTTTATTACCATGGCAAAGAGATTGTGAGAGAATTATTCCGACAGAAGATGATATCATTAACGACGGATGGATCAAAGCCATCTTACTGTTCACACAGCGGATACACACATATTACTTCATAAACCATACGATCCATTCTGGCTGGAGATGTATGATGGAATTATTTACATTAGATGGAGGTTATATCGGCTGAAGATCGTTGATAGCGATGCAATGTTGTTGGAGCGTTGTTAGGTGCAACATATATAATAGTCAATACTGTAAAATACATTATTAGTATAACCGATTAGCATACACCCATGATAAAACTCTATTTACTATTATACCCATTTGACAAAGTCAAACAGAATACAGCGTGTCCCGAAACTCTCCTGCCAAACGGAAACACCTTGTCGATGTGATTAAATGTCGATTTAAACCGATTTATCTTTAACCAAAAGTGGTTCCTAAGGGAGGTAGAGCCCTTTGAAGATGGTGCTTTTAGGTCAGTTTTGTTAAGATACATATTTGAAAAATGCCGGTACCTAAAAATTTGAAACTTGACTAAACGAATAAAATTTTGATAACAAAGCTGTCAGTGTAAATACAATGTCTCTATTGCTATCAAGACCATTTCCTTGGAGGGGGGGGTGGCAAGAAGCCTTTTAAATGATATAATATGCTCGTGTCTGAAATCGCTATGTGGCATCGTTTTTGAGAAAAATCAATTTAAACTTTTGGGGATATTATGCTAGAAACCCAAAAACTTTAAATTGATTATTCTCGAAAACGATGCAACAAAGCGATTTTGAATGAGAGCGCATTATTATTAGGATATATTCTGGAGTTTTTTTATTTTACACAAAAATATCAAAAACATAGAAACAAAAAAAAATTCCATATGTCCTTTGACGCCGCCCCAAAAACGAGACCTTTGTGACTGCAATAGAAAAATTTTATTTAGACTACGAGGTCCATTTGGCATTAAAAGTTTATTCATTGTGCCAAGTTTACCAACTTTTAAGTAGCGGCATTTTTACTGAATTTTCTTTTGAAAAATTCACTATTGAGGAGATCCCGACTTTTGAATTTTGAAAAAATGAGCGATAACTAGACGCCCTAGAATACATATCTACGGTCAGTTTTAATTTTTATATGTTTATCTATATATATATATATATATATATATATATATATATATATATATATATATATATATATATATATATATATATATATATACTTTATTGGGTTTGGTTTCGTGGTATCTTCATCATTAGTTTAAAATAATACAAAATGTCTTCTCTAATGAAAACAACACAATCAAATGTTGGATTTCCAGCAGCTTACAGATAACCACAATATATTTTCTAACGAAGATAGTTTGGTGATGGTGTGGCACACACAATTCTCAACATAGATGTAGAAAGTACGGTTTTTACATTTTGTTTTTGATCGAAACAAAACCTAAATGGGCCGCTCATAGGGCGGCGAAACGACGTTTACTCAAACCCACAAAGGTTCTTTTCATTTTTTGATGTAAATGAAGAAGTTTTGACGAAACCAAACCCAATAAAGTATAGCACAACCCTTCAGGAAAAAACGGACCATGATTATATATATATATATATATATATATATATATATATATATATATATATATATATATATATATATATATATATATATATATATATATATATATATATATATATATATATATATATATATATATATATATATCTGTGTGTGTATTTATGTATCACACCGATAATTCAAAAAATACTGGCCTGATTTTGATCAAATTTGTACCTTCTGCAAGTGGCTTGAATAAGTTCGTTAACCAGGAAATTCGAAGTAGTTTCTCCGGAAATAACAAATCTATGTCAATCAAACTTGTTACGCAGGTTAAAACAAAAATAGAATTAAAAAGGTATTGGCATTTAAAAAAAAGTTGGGTGCCACTGATAACACGAAAAATGCACAAAACCAAAATATTGTCACATCCTTGTCTAAGAGAATTAATGCTTATGAAGCCCGTTACTTCTATGGTCACAGACATGAATACTCTAGAATTATATCTCGAGAATAGACTAGAAGTACCAGATATGAAACAATGTAGAAAGGTCTAGAACGATTCTATGGACGTTATAAATAGGCGAGCCGAAGATAGAGGAAGGCAGTCAGTAGGGAGTTAGTGTTGGTGTATAATATGCGATCATAGAAGGCGTATAGTGAAATATAGTTCTATAGACATTTAGTAATAGAGATAAATATTTTAGTTGATAGTGGTATTGGAAAATAGTTGGTTGTAATAAATTAGTAGTTTGAAAAGCTGTGTTTTGTTAGTCAACAAATACAGACCCCCAAAGAACGTAACAATATTTAGTGCGCATAAGACAATATATTATATATAAACAAAAGTTTTTGGCCCCAAAAAGATCAAGAAATGCCAGAAAAAATGCTTTAAAAATGTTGTAGTTTTTCTTCTTCAAACGTCAAAGTCACTAGATAAATAGAGCCACAACAATAGGCCTTTATATCAACAGGTCACCTTCCCACGAACAGGACAGCCGAGTCAGGATGAAGATGGAAGGCGCCTTCAAGCGAGCAAGCTGAGAACGACAGAATCAACGGAATATCACACGTGGGAAACAGCGTCAGCAAGATCAAAGTCACCTCGGGGAACAACAGTGTCACGCCTGGGGGATTTGCTATAAGTAGACTGTTCGCCTGTAAAACGTCGTTTATTCTTGTTCCGAGTTAGACTCCGCACATGGTGTGCTAAACATTTTATCACTTTATGTTGATATTCATATTTGTCTTTATTTTATATTATCGTTTGTTGTATTAAGTATTAATTGTGTAAAGTAGTAAATAAATTGTTTCAAAAATTCAAACGCCTTAACGTAAAGTTAAGGGACGCAGTCGTTAGTATTGGTTAGAAAATCAAAATCAGATTTATTTTTAAGCGTATAGACGCCCAATAACCAATTCGAGCCAAGCAGATCCAAGTAAGAGCAAAAACAGTAGCCAAGCATTCAAATGAGAGCAGAATCTATCATATTATTGTAAGTTGTTTAGTGCTATTCCATTTTTGACATTTGCTACATATTTTTCCATATACGTGTTAAATTGATATAGTGTAAGTATATTCAGAGGACGAATCACATAATTTATTAAACATAGAATATAGATTTAGATCAATTAGTATCAGTGATAATATTACAACAGGAAGTAATTTAAATAGAAGTAGTAATAGTAACAACATGACAGACCAATTTAAGGAATTCTTTCTAAAAGCTATTCCGGAATTTGACGGTCAACCCGCTAATGTAGGCAATTTTTAAAGTCATGTGACTTAGTCATTAATCAATTTTACGTGGCTAACCAAAATTTGTACCAGAATCATTTCTTATTAAACTATATACGGACTAAACTAACAGGAACAGCACGGCTCATTGTTAATACTAAAATTATAAATTCATGGGCAGATTTGAGAAGTGCAATCGTGCAAAACTTCACTGATCAGCGTAATGACTCTAGCCTACTGGCCGAGATGTTGACGCTGAAACAGAGAAATGCAAAAGATGCATTGTAATTCGCTAACAGGTGCCGTCACATAGAACAATTACTTATATGAAATTTAATTGCTAACGAAAACAATGAGGCAGTACGGGTAATTAAAATGAATATTTACCAAAATCAAACTTTAAAAACATTTTAGTGGATTAAGGAATCCGATGTGCATCGTGCTTAGATTCAGAAGTCCGAAGAGCATAGAACAAGCATTAAAATTCGTATTTGCGGAAGAAAACTTTGATAATAGAGATAAAACAATGCATAAAAATTTCAGTAATAACAGACAAGAAGGACAGAACAGAACACCATTCCAAAAACAAAACAACCCAACTTTTTATAGGTCCAATTTCAGAGACCCTTTCAACCAAATTTTAGACCTTTTCAACAAAATAACAATAACCAACTTAATCAAACTAATTTTCAACCCCGACAAAATCAACACTTTACATCTAGGCAAAATTTTTCGAATCAACACAGAAGACCTAACTTCAATAATCATTTAAATCAAAATGGACAACCCAATTTAAATCACAACATAAACAGAACATGCCCAGAACCGATGGAACTAGGCAACTCAAACCGAAGACTGTCACAACAACACAGAGACACATATCTCACTTAAATAACACGGATTTTTTGATAACAATGTAAACGAATTACATTACGAAATAAATAATTTAGATTATGAAATAAACCATGAAAATTCGCCATCAGAAACATACGATGTTTAACAACAAAGTTTCCCCATTGCCGGCGCCTCAACGCAAGAACCGTAATATATATATATATATATATATATATATATATATATATATATATATATATATATATATATATATATATATATAAACAATATTAGCGCCTTAAGCCGTTTACCTTATATAGAACTCAAAGAAATCCAGGGTAAACTTTTATTAGATTCGAGCTCTTCAAAAAATCTTTTGAACACCGTAGTAGCATATTATAAATTTTCAGATAATGTATACGAGCAGCCGCTCATTATACGGACAGCTCACGGCACGTCGAAACATTTGAAACGTGCGAATATTAAACTCAATTCAATTTCAGATAAGACACAAGAATTTTATCTTTTTATTTTTAACAGTCACCACAGTGGTCTTCTAGGTATAGAGTTTCTTACGTTAAATGAAGCTAAAATCGATTTTAAAAATTAAAAGCTATATATAGCCTATATATATATATATATATATATATATATATATATATATATATATATATATATATATATATATATATATATATATAACAAATGTATTAAAATACAATTCCCACGGGAACATAGAGATAATCAATCGGTAGCGATAGAAACCAAAGAGATGGTTTGCTATAATCCGAAAACCAAATAGATTTAAATAATGTAGTAACCCAAGAATATTTTGTACATAATAATGAACTTGACATAGTAAACCGAATATTAAATGACACCGAACAAAGTTATATAAACATACATAATAAGCCCGTCAGCAAATTAAACAGACAATACGCTTTTGAAACACTAGATAGCCATAAACGAATGTCATATGAACCGGCCGTTGAACAGAATAATATTCCACATGCAGTTCGGATGAACGATATAAAGATTAAAAATACGGGGGGCAACCAAAAACAAATTATAAATGAAAAAGCAACAATCGAGCAAATATATACGGAATATTTAAACGATGAAGAGAAGCAAGTATTATTTAATTTATTGTCGGAATATCAAGACATCTTTCTAAATGAACATGAACCTTTGACTCACACCAATGTAATAAAACACCGAATAAGGACGACGGATGACATACCCGTCCATTCTAAATTATACAGATACCCTTACGTACATAAAACAAAAGTAGACCGACAAATAAATGACATACTAAAGCAAAAAATTAGTAGAAAAAGCCACAGTCCTTATAGCTCACCAATTTGGGTCATATCAAAAAATGGATAATTCAAATAAACAAAAATGGAAAATTGTGCTAGATTACAGGAAACTAAATGAGAAAACAATACCAGACAGACACCCAATTCCGAAAATAGATGAAATATTAGACAAAATTGGGAGAGCCCAATACTTTTCGACGATCGATTTAATATCTGGATATCACCAAATCTAGATGGACCCCAGGGACATAGAGAAAACAGCGTTTACAACTGATACTGGCCATTGGTAGTACACCAGAATGCCCTTTGGGTTATCAGGGGCTCCATCAACCTTTTCCAGGCTCATGTAAAACGTATTAGAGGGCCTAATTGGACAAACATGCCTTGTATACATGGATGACTTTATCGTCTTCTCCACGTCATTACAGGAACGCATAGAAAAGCTAAAACTGGTAATCGAGCGCTTCAGACAAAGCAACTTAAAGATACAGCTAGACAAAAGCTATTTTCTAAAGAAGAAAGCCGAGTTTCTAGGATACATGGTCAGCCCAGACTGGATTCGTCCGAATCCAAGGAAACTGGATGCAATAAAGAAATTCCCAATACCTAAAATCCCCAAACAAATCAAATAATTTCTAGGACTAGTTGGATACTATGGTAAATTCATAGAAAACTTCGTACACGTCACGAAGCCACTAACCAAATGCTTAAAGAAAAACTCTTAAATAAACATTAACGACGAGGAATACATTGCTGTCTTTAACTTGTGTAAAGACATTTTAATGAACTTATCTGTGCCAATACCATCAGATTTTTCCAAAGATTTTATATTAACAACCGACGCTTCCAATGTAGCGATAGCTGAAATATTAAGCCAGGGTGAACCAAATTCGGACCACCCGATAGCTTACGCCAGTCGTACATTGAACGAAAATCTAGATACAGCACGATAGAGAAGGAGTTATTAGCCATCATGTGGGCAACAAATTATTTCACCATCTATACAGACCATAAACCGTTAAAATGGTTATTTTCCTTAAAACAACCAAACTCAAAATTATTCCGTTGGAGATTAAGACTAAAAAAATATGAATTTAAAATCGAGTATAAGAAAGGAAAGTTAAACTGCGCAGCAGATGCACTTTCCAGAGTAGAAATAAGCCCACTTGATATAGATAACCAATCAATGGCCAATAATATTGACGAAGAAGAGGAAATAATAGAAATTGACGATGACGAAACAGTTAATTCAAATGCAAACTCATACTCAGCACCCGGGATACCGATACTCGAGGAAAAAATCGTTAACAGCAAAACCAATCAGATAGTTTTCAAAAATACGGATAAACCGGAAATATTCTGTCAGAAAATACAAACGGAATTTCATCTATGCAAACTTTAATTTAAATGAACCCAGTCAAATAGAAAAAATTATAAAAGAATACTGTTTACCCCAAAGGAGATATTGCGTTTTTGTGAACGAACAAGATTACGAATTAGTAAGTTCGGCAATCAATGAAAATTCTAATTACGTGCAATCACCCAAATTTTATAGATGTTTGAAAATTAGGGATGAAATTAACGAGCGCGAGTTAACCAAGACGATCATGAGAGGAATAGTAATCATCGGGGAGCGGAATAAACATATCTAAGAATACAGAAAAAATACTATTATCCAAATTTAAAGAAACATATAGAAGGGTATGTACGAAATTGTGAATTATGCAAAACGTGCAAGTACAACAGAAACCCAATACAAATCGCATTAGAACACACCCCCGCAGCATCCAAACCTTTAAAAATACTGCATATAGATACATTCCAAATTGAACAAGCCATATTCTTAACAACAATAGATCCCTTTAGTACATTTGGCCAAGCATTTCCGATCAAAATAAAAGTCCCAATGAAATTGCGAAAAACCTAATCAAATACTTTTAACAATATGGAGCGTGTAAACCCTAATTGCAGATCCAGGTACGGAGTTCTCGAACTTAGTAATAAAAGCGCTACTTGTGGCATATCAAATAGAATTACACACAACCACACCTCAAAACCCGACATCAAACGGACCAATTGAAAGATTTCACAGCACAATCATCGAACATTATCGTTTATTTAAAGCTAAATTTAAAAATATGAAACCAATCGACTTATCTTCGCTTATAACTCGACAATACATTCCCAAACGCTAAAACTACCTTTCGATTTAATATTTGGTAATATACCAGAAATACTCAACTACGACCTGGAAGTAATAATTACCCAAGAGTATAACGTACAACATAGGGAACTAATGCAAATTATTTATGAAATAGTAAGAAACCGGATCGAAAACTCGAAATTAAAAACATTACAACGGACAAACATGCACACTAACCAACCATTCAAAGAACGCGACATTTTCTATAAAAAGATTCCGCTCGGATTCCACACAAAACATAGGAATTCATTTTCAGGACCATATTCAATAATCTCATTATTAGAGCATAACAAAGCTATTTTAATAAACCATAAAAATGACGAACCAACTATAGTACATTTACGAAATTTACGCCTTTCAGGTTCCTTACAACAGGAATAAATGGACAAATAATAGACTTGAGAGACAATCGAGGCGTGCTACCCAGGAAAATAAGAACAGCATACACAGAGACTAACAGGTGGAATTTACTGCACATACATGACTTGATACAATTACATAAAGACTATGACCAAATAAAGAAACACTACGCAAACACTATTAAATTCATGATGGCCGACTACCATTTTAAATATCAATATTTCATACTAACGTTGAATTTCACTATAGAGAACATAGAAGATATATTTTATAGGATTTTCTAAATATGAACACTTTTAATAACAAGCAGAAACGTGGCATGATAAACGGACTAGGGTCTATCTTTAAATCAATCACAGGAAATCTATATTCACAAGACGGAGAACGTATATATTAGGCAATAGAAGTTTTAACGACAGATCAAAATAAAATTCATGGACTTTTCCAATCGCAGAATTCATTGATGCTTGAAGCGATAATAGAAATCAATAAAACAATAGTAAAATTGAGTCATAATCAAGACACAATAGTGAATAGAATAAACGAATTGGGTAATACAATTAATAGCCGTAGGGGCGAACAACTAACTCATTACCACCGCATAAAAATTTTGGAATTTCTCACACAGTTAAGCCATTTACTAAATAATATTCAGGAACTGGCTTTAACAACCAAAAATGCAATCACTTTTTCAAAATTAGGAATATTTCACACGTCAATATTAAAACCAAAATTTTTAATAAAAGAAATCAATAAAATACAAAATTATGTAACTAATGCAAAACCAGTAGCAACCACTGATATAAATCTATACGAAAAATTATTTAAAATAAGAGCAGTTTAAAACTATTTCAAAATTATATTTAAAATAGAGATACCTCTAGTAGACGAATCGGAATATAATTATTATCAATTATACACTTTACCAGTCCCTAGAAATCCACACACTTTTACCATGATAATTCCTAGAACCAAATACGTAATCCAAAGCAATAAACAATATGCCTATGGCAACGAAGAATGTCAAAACATTAAAGAACCAAATGTATTTCTGCAAAGACGACAGTCATGAATGATCAAGACCCATGCGAAATCAAATTAATCAAATTTCAAAAACCTATAAATAACTGTAGACAAGAAATAGTCAAAATCAATAAACCAACCGTTTCGAGACATGGAACCAGTTAATACATTATTATAGGACCAGAGGAAACGAATGCCAGAATAACTTGCCAGGAACAAGAGTGGACCAATATAATAAAAGGTACAAAATTAGTCAACCTTCAACCAAATTTCCAATTGAAGATAGGCACTAAAATCTATAAGACCGGCCCAACAACATCGGAAACGCAACAACTATTTAATCTACCAAAATTAGAACCTCCAAATCCAAAAGATCCTGTAAATTCAGAAAAGGTACCTGAATTAACACTAGAAAACGTACAGCTACACAACATCGATCAGATAAAAACCAACTTCAAACGATCAAACAGAATATACCAGGACCAATCAAAATACATATACATCACCTGAGTATATGGACCATATTACTATATGTGGCTGTCTAATGGCCATCGTAACAACAGCAACAAAAATGGGGTTGAAGAAATGGAGGACAACCAAAGAAGAAAGTCCAATGAACACCGAGTCCGGATTTCCCTTGAAAATCCGGAACGAACTAGCCTCGTTCTTCAAAAGGGGGAGGAGATAAATAGAGCCACAACAATGGGCCTTCATACAAACAGGTCACCTTCCCACGAACAGGACAGCCAAGTCAGCATGAAGATGTTAATTTGATTTGATGAAATACCGTACACATGTTGCCTTTATATTTTTTTGTTACATACCAAAGTATGAGAGAAAATTAGTTTATTAAAATTTGAAAAACGTTGATGAAAATGCGCAATCGCGACTATTACTAACAGTTGTATATAGTTTGTATGCTAATCCATTTATTGAGTAAAGAGAGGAATTGGTTAAAATTTATTATATTAAATTAAAAAAATATAACACTTTTTTAAAGCACAATCTCTAATTCAAACTCCTGCTGTAAGATCGCAAAAAAGTCTATTTCAAATATATTTTTCTGACTTCTCTCCACCACAGGAGAAATATCGGAGATCTCTACCTCTTCTATTGATATTACTATCGACATTGCTCTTTAGAACTTGCTTCATTAGTACCTCTGCTTGCGACCTTAACTCGGCACACGCTTCTGTTGTCGAATTACTCACTTGTCAAATGCTCCGTTACGAATCTTCGTTCTTTCCTAGAACATCTAAGCTTTAAAATGCCCTCCCAGCAGACATATTTCCGAAAAAATGTAGTCTTCAACTATTTAAGAAACGAGTAAATACCCATCTTGTGGCATCAAGATTTAACATATCCTTTTCGAATATATGTGGTCTAAATTCTAACCTGAACTCCGTCCACCATTTCCTCCAGGCTTACAGGCCCCAACTCCTCTTCCTCACCGAAACCCAAATCAGTGCCAAAACAGCCACTAAAAACTTTAATTTCCCGGGGTATGAGCTCCTTACTTCCTTTAGATTGCATGGAGGCGTGTGCACATACGTCCGTAGCAATCTACCCTGCACCAGACTCCCCAATTTAGAAGCTGTAAGAAAAGACATACTATGGATAAAACTCTCTCTCAGGGCTGCAACTAAATTCATCTGTTGCATTTACCGGTCACCTTCTGACAACTACTTTGTCCAGCTCTTTGACTACCTTTCTGAAAAAACCGACTATCTGATTTCTGAATATCCTTCCTCCGAGGTCACTATTCTTGGTGACTTCAATGTCCATAATAAGGAATGGCTAGGATCTTCACAAACCGATCCACAAGGGAGAGCAGCGGAGGCCTTTGCAGTCAGCAATTCTTTAGCCAATATGGTTCACCAACCTACTTACTTACCTCGTATCCCAACACACAGCTCAAATCCCTTGGATCTCCTTCTTATTACACAACCTGAATGCTATAAGATATCAGTCACCGCCCCACTTGGTCGCTCAGACCACGGCATGGTCACTGCTTCCTGCGCAATGCAACCCGAGGTCACACAGTCATCACACCCACGTATCGTTTGGCACTACAACTCCGCAAACTGGGACGAAGTGCGGGATTACTTTTCCTCATTTCCATGGGCGTCTGTCTGCTTCTCTCATCCTGACCCCTCTGATATCTCACAAAACGTCACCGAAATTATCCAAGCTGGCATGGAATTATTTATCCCACGTACACAGAAAACCTCTTCAGCCACTCAAAAGCCCTGGTTCTCTAAATCATGTGACAAGGCCAGACTTGAAAAGGTCAAAGCTCACAAAACGCTTCTACACGATCCCAGTCAAGAAAATCGTCAAGCATTTAACGACGCAAGAAACCGCTATGTCCGCATTCTTTCTGAGGCAAAAAACTCGTTTAATAACCACATCAAAAACAAAGTCCTTTTAAGCTCCAACGGCGGCAAACCCTTCTGGACTCTTGCTAAATCTATTGCAAAAGCACGTTCTCACCTCTTGTCTCAGGGGATGAAATTGTTTCTACCGCCCTGGGAAAGGCTGAACTTTTTGCTTCGTTGTTCGCCGGCAATTCTACTCTCAACCCACCTCCAAATGTTCATCCACCAACAGTCCCCAATGTCGCGCATAAAATGACGGATATCATTTTCAAAACTAAAAAGGTACGAAAGATGCTCTCTTCTCTTAATACCAGGAAAGCCTCTGGCCTTGACGAGATCCCAGCAATTGTTCACAAAAAATGCGCACCTGAGCTTGCTCCTGTCCTGACTCGTCTGTTTCAGATATCTTATAATAAAGGTATATTCCCTAGTAGCTGGAAAACTGCTCGAGTACAACCCACCCCCAAGAAAGGATCCAAAGCGCTTCCTAGTAACTACAGGCCTATTTCTCTCCTTTCGTCGTCTCTTAAGTGATGGAAAAGTATATAAACACTGAATTACTAAAATTTCTTGAAAAACACAGTCTAATCCACGACAGGCAGTATGGATTCCGTCAGCGCAGATCGACTGCCGACCTCCTTTCCTTTGTCACCCATTCTTGGAACAAGTCTATTGAACAACACGGTGAATCCCAGATTGTTGCTCTAGACATATCCAAAGCATTCGACCAGGTCTGGCACGCAGCGCTGCTTAATAAACTTCCGGCCTATGGCCTACCACCAAAATTCTGTATGTGGGCAGCAAATTTCCTCTCCAACAGGAGCATATCTGTTGTTGTGGATGGCCATTCCTCTAAGCTGTATCCAATTAATGCAGGAGTTCCTCAAGGTTCAGCTTTAGCCCCTACTTTGTTTCTTCTCCACATCAGTGACCTCTTCTCGAGCAGATCCAACCCAGTTCACAGCTATGCGGACGACATCACCCTCCATTCAAATATACAATATTCCAAGCCTGTCTCTTTAGCCCAATTAGATGAGGATCGCAGACTCATGGAGGGTTCTGTCTCCGTGGATCTAGAAATCTTGTACAACTCAACCCCATCAAAACTAAGTCTTGCTTTCTTTCTCACAAGAGATACACCAGCCCTAGACCCATCACAATGAACAACCAAGTTATTCAAAGTAATGAGTCCTTTTCTCTTGTTGGCATTTCTGTGGATCCAAATCTTAATTGGCACCAACATGTCACATCAGTTGCAGAAGCGGCTGCTAAGAAATTAGGTTTCCTCTTCCGGGCTCGCAAATACTTTTCACCAGCTAATCTCTATACCTTATATACTTCACAAATAAGGCCAAACCTCGAATACTGCTCCCACATCAGGGGTGCCGCTGCCGCTTCTACACTCGCTATCCTGGACTCCATTTAAAAGAGAGCTATACGTCTCATCGGTGACCCTACCCTCACCCAAAGGCTGCCATCCCTTGCCCACCGACGTGCCGTTGGTGATCTCTCTCTCTTTTATAGATATCTGCACGGGCACTGCTCAGAGGAGCTTTCCTCCATAGTTCCCTCACCTGCTGCCCCCAACAGATCTACCAGGGGAACAGAACGAATGCACCCTTTTACTGTCCAGGTAACCCGACTTAGAACATCTTATTATGCCCGCTCTTTTGTCCCGAGGACTTCCAAGTTGTGGAATTCCTTGCCGGCACATGTTTTTCCTTCTCCTCCGAACCTCCAAACCATCAAGTCCAGAATTAACAAGCTGCCTCTTTCCTCCTTGTCAACACCCACGGTACGATAGTATTTAGGCTGTAAGCCCTCGTGGTGTGTTATTGAAATTTAAAAAAAAACAATAATCAAGGTCATGACTTCTTAGAAACACATATGCTTTGCATTTCATGAACTATATCATAAAAACATACAGACAATCATGACTTAACAAAAACCTCAATTAAATCAAATTTAAATCTATGTTGATCGATAACTTATTTACGTTTTATTAATACAAAGCAACGAAGTCATGTAAGAAACTAATAGTTTATTCATTTCCAATAATGACACTTATACTTATTTTTGGATGCCTAAAGATATTCAAAAATAAAAGAGAAAATATTAGATGCTCCAATATTCAAGAAAATTCTTATGCCAGCAGGAATTAGAAACCATAGGAGTGGCTGCTTTTAAAAATAATTCGTTTGTAGTTGCATGAGCTGTGTTAGAACATAGATAAATAAAGATATGTGGCTAGAGTGATAAAGAGCAATGTCTCTGATTATTTGGCCACTTTACTTTTGACATGCCAGGTATACCTATATCTGATTATTCCATTATGTTATTTGCTTTTTCGCAAGTTTTCTTACCCTGAACCGGCTTGACATAAAATAAAAGCTATTAAGCTATAGTTATATATGTTATATGACCAAAAATGTAAATGACTTGACAGTGAAACGAAGGATTTACGATACCAACTTGTATTAAAATAGTGTAACACCCGTGAATTTGCTAAAAAGGATTCTAACTGAGTTTGCAAAATTTATAACGAGTACAGCTGAATAAGCTGTAACTGTGTTCTAGGAAAAATTGCAACCCACATAAGAAAAATGTTCTTGCCTCTAATACTAATAGAGCAGAAAATTGAGTTATATCAATTTCATTGCGACATTCATTACAGAGTTGAAAATCGCAGGCGAATATTAATCACAAATTTATACGTTTCTTAGTTTTGTTTTAGTGCTATGCAGGGTTTTCGATTGAAACTTTCCATATTAACTTGAAAAGGAATTCGAATAACAAAATTCACCAAACCAGATTAACTCTATTGTCGATGGGAAGAACTTGTTGACAATATATAATATTTATATATTTACGTTTATTGCCTTAACTTTTACAGGACAATGTAAAACACTTCAAACCCCTTTTAGTGAATTTTCTTAAAAAAAATTCACTAATGAGGAGATCCCGACTTTTGAATTTTGAAAAAATTTCTTTAAATGAGCGCTAATTAGGCCCCATAGAACACATATCCGGGGTCAGTTTCAATTTTTATATGTTTATATATATATATATATATATATATATATATATATATATATATATATATATATATATATATATATATATATATAACTCAAAAAATTATGGGCCGATTTTGATTAAATTTGGTGAGTACCTTCCTTTTACAAATGGCTTGGATAAGTTCGTTAGCCAGAAAAATCGGCTTCGGTTTTCCCGGAAAATTTTGAGTTTTCTTTCGAAAAAAATTGTAAAAAATTTATATCTCCAAAATTAACAAATTAAGGGCAACCAAATTTGGTACGCGGGTTTATATCATTATACGTAAGCTACGTACCAAAACTTAGCTCTGTAGATCAACAGACAAAAAAGTTATAGGCATTTAAATAAAAAAAAATATTGGGATTTTCCTCAAAATGTCAAAGTTGCGATTTAAAACGTCAAAAATTGGCAACATTTAGGCAAAGAACTTGAATCTAGTACGGGCTATGGAAAGAAAATGTCTCAAGAAGAATGTTTTACAAACCCTAAAGTCTTAGTTTCAACCGTCATTGTCCTTCATTTTACTAAAATATTTCCAGAAAATTCATTTAAAATAGACCCTTTCTCTGATGCTTGGCAGTAGCCTTAGCTATAGAGTTTATCGTTTAATGGTATATAATTTTTGTCGAATTTTCGTAAAAAATCAATAAAGCTCAATATATCCGTTATTATACAAGATATGAATTTTTTTATATATATTAATTATAGGGTGTCTTGAGCTACATCTTAAAAAATATTTCTACAATCATAGCGTGGCCCATAAGTCGTTGGTGATACAAATTTTCTTATTTTTTTAATCAAACACGCTTTATGTTATTGCATTTTTGCATTTTTGCATTTTCCATCGAAATATAATGCATGTTTGTAAGAAAAGAAATTCTGGATGCAGCAAGTGCGTTATGGTAGCGAATTTTGATCAAATGCTTCATATTTGAATAGCTCAATTTGCTATTAATCTATAAGGTTGACCAAGAAACAAGTTTTTGTGGGAACATTTTAAGTTTACTTTTGGAAATTTTTGTACATTTGCACACAATAAAGTTATTTTTATGAAACATGGCACATTCTTTTTACTATATAGGTTATACAGGTAACCAAAATTGATGCCTGCTTTCTTAAATAAAAAGAAAACAGACATATTTGCAATAAAAACATATTTAAGAAAATTCACTACCATAACGCACTTGCTGCGTCCCGAGTTTTTTTAAGTTTAGTTCCCTACCTTAATTACCTAAATTGAAGCCCGCTAATTATTGGATTGAAATTTTAAATTTTTACCTCTATAGTGTGGATTTTAACAAAGATTTTTATAGCTACCTTTTCTGTCGCTTCCACGGTTGAAAAGAATGACGTTACAATAAAAAAATAAAAGGGTCAATTAAAGGGGATACTTACTCTTTCCAGGGTAATTTTGACCAAAAGGTGACATTTTTCAGACCTTCAGTGTAAAATTCTAAGATTTGCTATCGATAGTTATTAATTAGATATCTGAATAACGCTATATTTATAAAAGCATTGAGCTCAAGAAGAAAGCATGGTTAGGAATTTATTTCAATAACGAGCAATAGTAAAACACAACAATATTTTTTATTAATTATACAAGACACAGACAGTAATGAAAATGTTATTCAAATCGAAAAATGATTAAATCACTAAATAATGGTTCTCAAAATATCTTGTATTGTAAAAATTCTTTAAAATAATTATAAACTACTACTCAATCTGGCCAGATAGGTTAAATTATTCGTTTCGAATGCATTCCCGATTCGGAATAAATCGAGTTGGAGCTCAGTGCTCCTTGCCTTACTTTTAATTTTTTATTAAATTTGAAAGAAAACAGCAGGTAAAATATTTAGATTTTTCTGAGACAAAGAAGAAAAATATGTATAAATGTATAGTCAAAATTACAAAAAATACGATTCATTTAAAGGGCAGCATTTTTTTGTTCATTAATATTAGCACAAAAGTGTTGAATTTATTGAGATTATTATACACAATTACTAATTATTATGATTTAAGCAAAAATGCTGTTAGATTAAATATTCTTTTAATGTGTTCTAATTTTCAGCAATGTCACTCGAAAGTATCAGAAGTAAAATATGATTGACTATAAAAAAATGCCTTTTTAGTTGACTTGATTTTTGTGTAGAAGATTTTTAGATGTGTAGGATGTTAATAGATTTTTAGTTTTTTTTTTTAAGAAAACTCACTAGTTCCTTTGTGTTTCATTACCCATGTCTCATCAAGAATAAAAATTGGACTTGACGTCAATATTTCTATTCCAGTACCAGTTACACGGAATTATCAAACCAAAACCAAAAATGAGAAACGACAGTTTGATTGTGCGATGTGGCAGCACCTGCGCGACAATTATTTATCAGCTAATAGCAACAGCCAAAGAGTTAATTCTCAGCATATGCCCGAGGTTATCATTCGGCCAATGCCCACGGCTTATTTGTCTACATCAGCCTACGGCCTCTGTAATTTTAACAAGAAAAGTGACCTGAAATTTGTGAAACTTATAAAGAAAAAAGCTTTCTTTTATCTGTAACGAATGAGGCTTATCACAAAGTTGACAGACACAAATTTATCGACCGCTTTTCAAACATTAACAGAAATTTAATGACTGTTTGACCTACTCAGTTAATGGTTTTAAGTCGCCGTGACCAGAGAGGCAATAATTACAGTCACAGTCGATAATCGAAGGAAGAGCTCACCACTTGCTTCTGCCTGATTGAACACACATCTAGTGCGTGTCTCATTTCTATTTTGTGAAAAATTTCCGAGCGCTAAAATGAATAACGTATTTACTCTTTACCAGGAGTAGCAAAAAACGAACTGGCCGTTGACAATCCAACTACGCCTTATATTTCGGTATTTCCAAATAAATAGGCCCATTGTATTAAAATAAGACGCAAGGAAATTCAACTACGTCTTTCGTTTATTTATTTATAAAATATTTTATGTTACTATCAATATTCCTTTGTATTAAATATGCTCGCACCTAAATCATTCAACGGTCGTCTAATAAGATATCTCTTCAAAATATTTAACACGAGGTCAGACCTGTGTTACCAAGTAGCTAATTTTCATAATTCATTATGGTGAGGACTTGTTTGCTTATTTCCCATAAAAAATATAGTAGCCGTTGGAAATTCAAAGACAGTTGGTAAGGTCATTAAAAGTGTAAGACGGCTTAAAAAGTCGATCGTAACAAATGACCGTAATAAGAACTTAACTCATCATAATCATTACATAGATGTTATACATATTACAGAAACGTGTAATATTCAAGAAGCAGTTTGGGCCCTTGTAAATATAACAGTATAAAAATATTAAAATATTAAAAGACAAGAAAATTAAGTATACATTCATTCTACATATAGACATAGAGACGACTTCTCTGACCTCACTGTTGGTTTTCGTTTCTGTAAATGAAAGACGTAGCCAGCGCATAAGCTAACTGGAGCAATGGCCCTTCTGAATTCTATATATGAATATATATATATATATATATATATATATATATATATATATATATATATATATATATATATATATATATATATATATATATATATATATATATATATATATATATTATGAAACAAAAATTTTTTGATTGTCGTAGCCCTTACTTGGTGAAACTGGTCCATACTACATTTCAGACTTGGAGACTACTTCTCTGAAAATATGGAAATATAAAACTATAATAATTTATTAATTTAGTTGATAATAAAAACAACAATAAAATAAAACATAGCACAAAAAATCAAACTGCCAATCTTTAAACCTACATGCCAATACTTTTAGAATACTCACTAACACATGTACAGAAAATCAAAACCTGAGATTAAAACGAGCCTGCCTTGATGGGATTTATTGACTCAATATCAGCGGCACTTTGGTTAACCGGTCATATATAAGTAAAAAAAAAAATACTTGTGAGGGCAGAGATATAGTTTCTACATATGTATTTAGCATAGAACGGTAAAATCAAAATAATTAATGAAGTATTTTTATCGCTTTCCTTTCGAAAATACACTAGCAGCGAGACGTTCCTATGGTGAAGCAGACCTAAATATAAGAGTACCGCAATCTCAAATGTTTCGTATTATCGATCGTGGGCTGTAAGAATATGGATTAGTGATGGGCGGATGATACAGTAAGAAATGCTTTATATTCGGCACTTTAGAATACCCTAAATAACGAATACTCGTTTAGAAAAGTAACCGTTACTAAGTAACGACGTGTACGTCTGAACCAAGGGGTACCGAGTTCGATTCCCAGGGTTTACCTTTCACTTTTTCACATACATACTGTACAATTAACATAAACCGAGGTTGTGGCGTTGTATTTGAGCAAGGTGAATGTTCGATTCCCAGCAGAAGCGTCAAATTTTTTTGTCAGTACATACTGTAAATTAACACAAATCTGGGTTTTGACATTGTGTCCAAGCAAGTTAAATGATTCCCACCCTCCTAACAGAAAGGCAGGGGTTCGGCAAAATTTCGAGGATAGTGGGGTTGAACTGCTCCCTGACGTCGGTGATTGGCCATAGTCAGGGAAATAGACTCGCGTTAAAAAAACCTATTTGTGATTGAATAATTATCGCTAGGTACTCATTACAACTGCGAGGCATAGGCAGATGGGTTTTCTGAACTAAGAATTTTCAACTATTCCCTACTGAATGCTACTTTCATCTATCACGCAGTGGGGAGAAGAGCCACTTTCCCTGCTTAAAATACAGCGAGAATGTATTATTTACCTCGTCGAATATTTTCCCACATTTGTAAGAAGGCCGGATAAATTTGCAGATGAGCTCACGAAAGGCTTCTAGAAAAACAAATTCAGAAACATGCAATACCCCCCCCCCCCCTGGATGCATAAACCACGACAATAATTTCTTGCAAACAACCCGTAAAAAAGTCACTGGACAAGGAGTGAATAATGGTGCTGGGCGGGGAAGAAGATGCAAAGGAAATATAAACGAAAAATGCGAGAAAATCAGCTTAGCCGGACCTAGCTGCTAATATCATATATTGCAACTATACCTATAATCCTGTTTACCTCGCACAGCACCCCTATTCGCCTCAGGTCTCGTAACTTTCTGGGTGATTGGGAAGTTTTTCTTGTGGTTTATGCATTGACGGTTGTAGACAGCCAGAATGTAATGGCAAAAGATGCATGTTTAGAATAACAGGCGTATTCGGTTCTTCCCGACTTGTTTGCACTCATATTTCGTATGCTGTAGAATGATTACACCTTAATAGTAAAAATTATTTTCAAGATTTCTTTGCGGCGACTCAGCGACTGCAAATTTAAGATCAAGTTTTGGATCTTGAAGCACATGGCTTGTAACATTAGCTGTATCCAAAATATTGTACACATTCCTGTTTCTATTTCACACAAACGATTATATAACCCATTTGCATCACAGCGTACTTAGGCCAATTATTAATCTTTATCTTCAGAAATGTTAATTAACATTGTCTTAATTTGATCATAGTCTTGGAATAAAGCTTTGCACTTGTCAGATTTGTAAGACCATGGGGTTTCATCTATTCTTTTAGGCTTTTATATCAGGTACAAGCGGATGAGTTGCTTGTTGCTTGGGTATTACTAATATGACAATTGACATTTTAGTCGATTTGAAATTTTGCTGGAATCGGGAAAAAAGACACTCCGATAATGAAATATCACATGAGTTATTTCTTCATCATCATTACTTGTGACCCCGGCATATCTTTTCCCACTGGTGCATCGTGGGCTCTGTACAAAAAAATTGAGAAAATGCGGCCGAATCGCCTATGACCACACTGTCTTTATCTAACCACTGTATAGTTTAGTATTTAACTGTTGACTAATCATAAGAGGTTCTGCAACTTAGGTATACTCTATGGTTAGTTTATGGTAAATAAAAAATATGTGCAATTGTAAGGTAGTCAATGTTCGCGGAAGGGGCGTGGCATCAAGAATCGGTAATGTGTATATATCACGTGTAGTGTGGATAATCATATCAGGTCTACAGAACATATGTGTCCCCAATGATGACTTATAGTAATGAATATAAAGTAACAAATACAGGATCCAAAAGTAACGTTTACATAGGAGTATTAAAGATAAGTACAATTTGGAGAACCCAGTACATCATAATACAGTGTTTAGACCTAAGGATCCTTTGGCTAACAAAGCTGGTGTCATCAGAGGACTTAATAAACTAAACAAAACAGTTAGTACCTATGAAAACACTAACGTTGTTAGCGAAACGATCGTCAGGTCTAAAAACTGTATTGTGATGAACTGGGTTCTGCAAATTGTACTTATCAGTGCTCATCACAGGTTCCAATCTGCACTCACAGTATTAAAAGTCTGGACGTAGCAAGTGCGTTATGGTAGTGAATTTTCATAAAAATGCTTTTATTGCCGAATATGTCTTTTTTAAATAAAAGGCATGAAATTTGGTATCACCTACATATAGTAGAAACAGTGTACCTTATTTTATCAGAATAAATTTATTGTTTGAAAAAGTACAGTAATTTTCCGATAATAAACTTAAATTTTTCCGCAATACTGGTTCGCTTTTCCTGGGCAACGAACTTCTTCAAGCTATTTGCACACCTGCTAAAATATAATTATCCACGAAACCTTTTTGACAAAAAATTTAAAAAAGAAATTTGCATGAAATTTTGTGTGTGTGTTTTTTTTTCTTTAACATCGGCCTATTTCCGCGACTATGGCCAATCACAGACGCCAGGGAGCAGTTTCACCTCACCATCCTGGACATTTTGCCAAACCCCTGCCTTTCTGTAAGGAGGGTAGCGATCTCTAATGTGCCCAACGTCGCATGGACAAGGGACCGACGGCTTTACGTCCCCTCCGAAGAGTGGAACGTGCAGACATTCAAGTTGCTCAAATACAATGCCAGAACCTCGGTTAATGTTAATGTTACAGTTTGTATTGAAAAAGTGGAAGGAGAACCCTGGGATAGAACCCAGTACCCTTCGGTTCAGAGGCACACGTTCTTACCTCTGAACCACCGAAGATCTTATGAAAATTTCAAACAGGTTCTTTAACGAAAATTGATTAAAATAATGCTACACGAAAATTATGTTTTCTTACGAAAATTTGCTAACCAATTAATGTTCCGGAAAATGAGAAATAATTTTTTTTTACAATAACGTGCATTTATTATTACCAACACCACAAAAAAACTTCCGAAAATGGTTTGTTCAAAAACACAAAAATAATTTTACACAATCTTTTTTACACGAAAATTGGTTAAAAGTTAATAATATTCAAATTACATATATACCTAATATCTATCTACATTTTGGTGTGTAATTCACATTCTATAATATAAAGCCGCGTACCAAATTTTGTTGCCATAGATTGGTTATTTCCAGAGCCATAAAAAATTTCTGGAGGAAAACATAAATTTTTCAGGAAAACCTGTTACGATTTTCCTGACTAACAAACTTAGCCGACCCACTTGTAAAATTACGGTACTCGCTAAATATGAACAAAGTCGGCCTATTATTTTTTTTAGTTAACGGTGTGATATATATATATATATATATATATATATATATATATATATATATATATATATATATATATATATATATATATATATATATAGAAATGCGTTATAGGGGGCCCAGTTCGCGCTCATTTGGCGACATGCTTTCCAAATGCCCAAATCACCATCTCCTTATATTAATGATTTTTTTAAAGAAAACTCACTAAAAAGTCCAAAACCAAAATTACTATGGAAACAAAACAAAAACCACAAAGATAAAATATTATGTTAAGTGAAAATTCACTGAAATCCTGAGGTAACGTTCAATTACTTCATTAAATTTGTAGTTACTTTTTTATGAACTGAACAACTTAAGTTTAATATTCAGTATGAACGTACGAGCGCGTCCATATTCGACCATAGAGTAATATGTGTTTTACATTGACATATTAATATATTAACCGTCAGCTAAAATCTGGCACTGGAAATCCTACTGTCTAATTATAACAAAGCATTGTTTAATCTATTAGTGACACATATTATACAAACATTTTATCTTTCTGCTCTCCTTCTTTATATGAACTTTAACTATGTCAAATCTCACACTGCTCTGTGCGCTTAATGTGCTTAAAAGGGGGTACAAAATTTTTTCTTCGTGTATTATAAACCTATAATTAAAACTACTGCCAAAGCATCAGAGAAAGGGTGTTTGAAATTCATTATCTGCAAATATTTAAGTTAAATGAAGGACAAATACGGCTGAAGCTGAAACTTAATAGAACACTTTATAGAACATACTTCTGACGACATTTCTTGTTTATAAGCCGTATTAGTTTCAGGTTCTTCATCTAGAACATATCAATTTGACGTTTCGAATCGCGACTTTGGCGTTTTAATAAGAAAAACGATAATGCTTATAACTTGTTTTCCTTTTAACGTAGAGATCTAAAATTTGGTAGGTGGTTTGTAACCGGCGAACCAAATTTCGTTGTCATAGCTTTGTTATTTCCAGAGCTTTAAAATTTTTCCGAAAGAAAACACAGAATTTTCCTAGAAAAATTAGTCCGATTTTCCTGTCTAACGAACTTGTCCAAGCGACCTGCGAAAGGAAGGTACTCACCAAATTTTATCAAAATTTGCCCATTCTTTTTTGTGTTATCGGTGTGACACACACACACACACACACACACACACACACACACACACACACACACACACACACACACACATATATATATATATATATATATATATATATATATATATATATATATATATATATATATATATATATATATATATATATATATATATATATATATATATAAAGTCTGACACTGGCTTCGGATTTGGATTCCCGGGGTCCTAATTTCCGCTCATTTGAAGAATTTTTTCAAAATTGAAAAGTCGCGATTTCCTCATTAGTAAGTAATGACGATTCCCATCACTAATACGACTCGTTTAAAAGTAGACTTATTGATGTAGGATATTAGCGAACATTAGCGAACAACTCAAAACTCCTGGAGATTATGCCATACCCTCCGTTCAGGTATGCTTGCCAGTCAAACCATAATAATAATAAAAGACTGAGGTTGGACACTGTGGATGGATACTGAAACAAAGAGCAGAATCACCACAAAAGCCACAAAAATAATAACAGGGAGTTATGCGCTAGACATATATTTCGAAAACGAACCTGTCTTCATAAGCAGCTGTCGATAAACTGTTTAGCAACAGCTACCGATGAAGACAACTTCGTTGTCGAAATACCTATCTAGCGCATAACTCTCTGTTATTATTTTTGTGATTTTGTGGTGATTCTGCTTTTTGTTTCATAACGATAATAATAATGCATGTCACGTAGTTCGACGTTAGAATAACTACTATTATTCGCCCTATAACTATAATTTCAACTAGCTATCAAAATAAAAACCATATATCCTTGTTTCCAATGCAAATATGTCGAATGTTTCCAAAACACGTTTTATTGATATTGAAAATATACAAAAGTGATTGTGTCCATTCAGTGCAAGAGAAATTTTAAAATCGTTTTTCTAGAAAACGGCTCATTTTATTGAAATGCAAAAAAATGTTCGAGACGCAGCAGGTGCATTATAGCAGTGAATTTTCAAAATAATTGTACAATATTAGTAAGGCATATTATTATAACTAATTCTTTAAATTAAAATGGACCTTGGAGATCGGTTTCAGAGGTCCCAGTTAGCTATTACTCAAAGAATTTCTATTTTCTATGAAGCTACAAATTCTAATTTAGTAGAGATATATGTAAGTAAAAGTTTTTGAGAAAAAAATTAGTTATTTATAAAGGGAATGTACCTGCCAAATTATAAATATGGCAGGTATTTTTCATTAGTAATTGCTTGGATGGTTTTGTTTTATTCAACCCAATCGAACTAGTATTTGCAAACAAAACAAAAAAGGTTTCTTAAAACAAATTTGTAGTTATCCGCGAAGTTCAATATGTTGTTTTTCTTTAATTTAGTACCCACGCTGCGTTTACATAGGTTTTACTGTGGTTCAAGATTGAAGATTCTAGCTTAATGAGAGATAGATCGGATTTGGAATATTTTTACGAAAATTATTTAACACCACGTATTTGCTGCACCCAGGCCATTTTCAACACTTATTTACTGCTGCTGTATCTATACTTTTTGATAATAATAAAATATTGTAGCTCTCCATGTGTGACTGTCAAACAAGGCAACCTCAGATTCATTTTTAGAAAATTATTTTAAACAAATGAAATGAGGTAACAATTCAAACACAAATTGAAAATCTTGGTTCGCTGCTTCGTCACAGGTGTTCTCCTTCCTCTTCTGCATGCCTCAATTCATAAGCAAGAACAATGTAAGCAAGAAACATATCTTGGGAACAACCCCCAAGAAAGTTACGGACGTACGGTGAATATGGGTTCTGGGCGGCGTACACAGGATTTTGAGAAGGTATAGCTGAAAAGGAAATAAAGGCAGCTTATAGAGGTCCAACTGAGCTGTTTTTTTTTCGCACTTTCCGCTATCTTTTCCTTTTTATCTTCTTCCCCGCCCAGCACCCCTCTTCACGCCTGGTCCTGTAACTTTCTTAGGGGCTGCTTGCAATTAATTTTGCTTGTGGTTTGGGCATCCAGAAAGGGTTCTGAGCATGTTTCTGAATTTTTCTAAAAATTCCCCGTGTGCTAATCTGCAAATTTATCGAAAATTTAATTTCTATTTACAAAAGGAATGTACCTGCCAAATTATAAACGTGGCAGGAATTTTTTCTTATTACTCGTTTGGATGATCTGTTTTAGTCAAATCAGTCGCACCAGTTTCTGCAAACAAAATAGAAAAAAGTTTTTTGTTAACAAATTTGTAGTTGCCTGTTAAGCTCATTGTGTTGTTTTTCAAATTTAGTACCCACGCTGCTTTTATATAGGTTTTACTATGTGTCAAAACTGAACATTCTAGTTTAATGGAAAGTTGAGTTATCACCATTTGAAATATGTTCACAAAAATTCGCCCCATAACACACTTGCTGCACCTAAACTCTTTTGAACACTTATTTACCATTGCTCCACCCATACTTATTGAAAGTTAAATAAATAAATATAGACAATACAAAGTTTTCAATTGAAATTTTAATAATTTACACTGAATATCTGTTTCTAAATTTAAACTACTTTATGAGATTATGTAGTTTCATTTTGTTCAAATTTTCTATACGCTACATGAAGAGTAAAAACTAAGAGTAAACAATAAGTACCTAGATATTATAACTACTTATTGTATTAGTTTGAGGTTGGTATATTTCTTCTTGAAATATTTTGTTTCGCTTTGGTAATACAGTACCTACATGCTTGATTAAGAATGTGCATCTGATCCACAGAGCTTGATTTAACGATTACTTTCTTACTAGTTTCATTGGATGTTAGAAACATCTATATTACTAAAGCAGCAAGGAAAAAGCATCATATTGTGACAGTAAACTGATGAAGGTGTATAATGTCGTTGAAAATAGTTGAATTTTGATGATTTAAAAGGTGAGTGAGGCAGACGTGATGGACGCAGGCATTGAGTCGTAAACGGGGGCGATGGAGGAGGGAGTAGCGACACGGGGCCCGAAGAAACACTTTTTTTAGAACGTTGCCGGGAGGGAACAGAAAGCTGCAGGAGAAATCGGCCAGCCAGAATCGTAAAGGGGTGGATTTTTCGAGGCAAAAATTTGTTGGGGATGTTGGGGTGAAAAAAATTGGAGAAACTAGAGCAAAAATTTACCTAAGAAGGTGCTCCGATGAGGGGTCTATCTCCTCTGAAGGCACGACACTAAGAAACGCGCCATTGCCAAAAACGGAATATCCATAAAATTTTACATCAAATAGACCGGTTTTTATTCTTTTAAAGTCAACCGGACATTTCTGTTAAACATCAAAGTTGAAGAACTTTCTGGAGAGCGGCTAGTTTTGTGTGAAATTAGGTTAGTAATTGGAACAAATCACGTCAGTGTTTTGTCAATTATTTGCTCAACCGTTAAAATTTGCGACACTTTGCACGCTAATCACGACGTGTACGTTACGTCCGGAATTAATATAGTGTCCAAATATCTTCGATTAGCTATTAAGGATTACGTTTTTATCCACAGATTGGGTCAATTGATTGAATCTGTTAATAAAAAAACGTTTTTAAACTAATCCTTTTCACCTATTTTTAAAGTCGACTATAATGTCATTTACGCAATAATTATTGGTTGACGTCCATATATTTGAGAAATATTATTGTTATAAAGCATTTTCAGACAAGAAGAACGTGTAAAGCTTTAGCAACATATTACTATATATTTGTGTGAGGGTAATTAAGTGATTATTATTGAGGTGGTAAATAAACTCAGCTTTCTGTATGTAATATAATATAGTTTAAGGAGTTGTGTCAAAATGATCCGATTTTTACATGGTAATTTTTTAAAAACGTTTATCCGCAATTTTTACGGGTTTGCCATATATTATTTACTCTAAGTGTTTTTTTCTAACGTTCATATTGTCTACTTATATCAGTACAGTAAAGTCTTTGAAGTCAATTTTAATGGGAAAATGCTTTTAAAAATATACTTTTCAAGTGACCTGTCGCATTTTAGTGGTATACCTTCTAATGTATGAATTTTTTTATACTTATGTAATTGTATAACTGCGGATATGGCTATAAATCGTACCTTTATTTAACTCTACATTCGCGGCGACCACGACTTTCCATTATCAATCGCCTAATTTTTGTGATTCCATGTCAAATTGGAAGGCCTTTTTTAAATTGCAGTTTTTTTTTCTTCTTTTTATTAAAACATATTATGGAAGAAATACTGAAGCATCAAGTGCGTCACGGTGATGAATAACAATGTATTCAACACATATTATGGAAGAAATGCTGACGCAGCAGGTACGTCACATAAAGGTAGATCCATGTGAAAAGGATGATCCTTGCGGAAACGTAGATCCATGCGAAAAGGTAGATCTATGCGAAAACGTAGATCCATGCGCAAATGTAGTTCCTTACGCAAAGGTGGATCCATGCGGAAACGTAGATTCATACGAAAAGGTAGATCCTTTCGCAAAGGTGGATCCATGCGGAAAAGTAGATCCAATCGCAAAGGTAGATCCATGCGAAAAGGTAGATCAATGCGCAAAGGTAGATCCATGCGCAAAGGGAGATCCATGCGCCCACTAGTAATATACTACAGTCACAGTCGACAGCCGATGGCATTTGTTAAAATTACGTTAAAATTAGAAGTTTGGCTTTTATTTACCTACTATTTGTATTAACATTAACCTTAAAATATAGATTATTGTTTTGCATTTTAAGGTACTAGCTGATTAGCGGAGTCGATTTCGAGGTTATGCGCACAGCGTACACGATTCTTTCATGGCTGATATCTACTGTCAGTTAGCGGATTAACAAACAATGAACTAAATGTATATTGAGTTCAGTGATAACAGATAACATGTAGCTAGCTGGTGTTGTATGATTAAACTAGGAGAAGGAGATGACTTTTAAATACAGTGAAGAATGGGAAGGTTAATATTTATACATAATAAAACGTAGTTCTCGATTGCCTTTAAACAAGTTGAATCGGTTCCATTAAAATTTTTATTTATCACTATAGCTTTTTCTGATGTCTTCAGATTCAGATGAGAGTTGTGGCAAACAGCAACCTCGTTAATTGTTTATTGTGACATATTTTTGTAGCCTCTCCGTTTAAAATTTAATTTGGAGATACAGCGTAACTTCTGATATATCTGTCTGACGTTGCCTAATATTATAGACACCCATTCAGAGGTATATTCAGGTAATATCGTCAATTATTCATTTTTTATTTAGCTTTAACTTAAGAGTTGCTGAACCAACTGAATACAAATTTTGCCGATAGGACCGGTTATACGATATCTACGTGCGTGTGAAGTTTTAGTTTTATACTTCTGGTAATTTATTTTCAATGAGTTTTTCGCGTTTTTCTCTAGTAGTATTTGAGTGTCAATACTGTCTAATGCAATTATCCAAGCTATTAACCAAATGAAGGCAATTGCCAAATTTGATTTTGATTGGTGAACTATTATTGGCCAGATATATATATATATATATATATATATATATATATATATATATATATATATATATATATATATATATATATTACGGGCCACTTCCAATTTCTACCACACTTTTCGATTGCTGAATTTAAAGCTGTATTATCTGCCACTTCTTTTACTTGACCTGGATAGAGTTGATTTTCGTACATAACGAGTACATAGTCACCAACACTAACTTCATCTTTTTGCAGATTTGTGCCAGGCGTTTCAATGGGTGCCATATCTGTATCAGATTACTCACTCAGTTGAGGTGAATAGGGAGTCTGAGCTTTCTGCGTAAGAAACATGTCCTGTGTTTTCATTTTCGCTGTCAGATTCGTCATCAAGTCTTGTAAGTTTTCGAGGAAGATTGAGTTGCTTATGAGTCTGTCCTGATGAAGTTGAAGGCTGATCCAAGCTCACTGGTGTGTCATGATTATCTTGCGGTTGATGTCGGAAGCTGTGACACTTTTTCCTAGACAAACGTCAACTTTTCTCCTTTTTTTGTTCGTTCGTGTAGGCGTGATGGTCTGCCTCTTTAAAATAAGATTTTCAATAAAGCTTTCACCAACCAGTGCTTTTACTGCAGGTAAAGCTTCAATAGTATACATGTGCAGTCTTTGTAGTACTTCATGACGATTTGTAGGAACAATACCACATTTACGAAAGCCAGCTTCAAGATTTGTAGCAGAATGTTTGTTCAAAACATCTAAGAGTTTTTTAATAGTCCCGGAAATTCATCTTTGGGCACTGTCATACAGCGACTATTGCGAATTTGTTCTTTCCATTCATTCAAAATCTTTCGCCAGGCAATTTTAACAGGTCTGAAGAATGCTACATCTAAAGGTTGTAGCAGGTGAGTAGCGTTTTGAGGCAAAGCACCAAAGGAAATGATTTTCATGGCAAAGATCAATCACTTTAGCATTTATATGGGAACTTAAGTTGTCACCGATAATAACTTTTTTTCCCTGTCTTTTTTTTTAAAGTATTGGGAGTATTAGGCTTACGAACCAGTCCTCAAAGCATTGAAAGTCAAACCAACCTGACTTTGTGCGGTTATAGCGACATTTCTCGGGGCCGTTTTCGATCCAGCTTTCCCACATTTGTTCTGCTTTATAAACAACATTAACAGGTGGTAATTCACTATCTGCACTTCCACACATCACTATTGTCGTATTTGATTTGGAAGAATTCTTTATATTTTCGGGATACTTACAGCCTCGTTTAACGAGAACTTTAGATATGCCTGGGTCGTCTACTAGACAAGTTTCATCATAGTTCCAGATATGTGATGGGGGAACACCTTTAAGTTCTTTTTCCAAGTTATTAAAGAACTCATTCACCACTTCCTCATTAACAGAAGCTCGACTGTTAGTAGTATTTCTGGTAGTCCGGTTGGAAATTTGCTTTACATGCCTCTTTACAAAAGAATTGGCCCATTCAGTACCCGGCAAATTGTTTTTTAATTTCTTGACTGTCCTACCTTATCTAAAAAACTCTTGACGATAAATCGCAATTCTCGTTTAGTTACAAGGCACCCATAGCTGGATAGACTGATGACATGTGCCACGATCACTGATTCTTCAAGTAAAGATAGTCTGCCCTGCACTCTTTTTAGGAACTTTGTTTTTTAAATTGTTACTAAGTAAATTTCGGTGAATACCATATTTCACAGCAGCCCCACGAACAGATATTCTTTTTTGTCTAATTTGAGTTAAAATTTGTTCTAGTGTCTCTGGACGATAGTTTCTATAATAAGTAGAAATGCGATACTAGGCGCCATCTTGGATAATTATAATCCCATTAATTACCCTTTAATGACTATGTGAAGGTCGTTAACTAGATTCTAATTATAGCAATTTTAATGATCTATGACGTCTGTGGCTCATTACCTACTTTCTAATTGTTGTAATATTAGTGATTACAGATTTCTAATTTATATCTGACATAGGATAATTGAAAATCAATGTTAGTTTTCACATTCTTTGAACGTCTAAGAATGGTAATCTCTTTAAAATTTGTATGGAAACTTTTTTAATTGAGTTTCTATTACCATCGTAGTTGGCAGCATTGGTAACGAGATATGAATGTATCTCCATATAAGCAAGAAATAAATTTGGAATAGGCCTCAGTCTTTCATTTCTTGTTAAGTAAGTAATATAACGTGATTTGATTAAAATCGTATCATTGTATTTAAGTGAAGGAGGTTTTGGTGTTTTAATTATTTTAGAATTTTTCGACAATTGTGCAGTGAGTGCCCAGCAATTTTTAACTTTTTGTGGTCAGATTTTTCTATATAAACAAGTCAGGTGAGTTTAATAGATATCTACGTTGTATAAGTCAAATGTTCCGTGTATTTTTATAATATTTATACAGGGTGTCTCATTTGAATATATATATATATATATATATATATATATATATATATATATATATATATATATATATATATATACACTCAGTGGAAAATTCTCACAGTATTAGCATAATCATTAAATCTGTTTCACAGAAATGTCGGCTAACTTAAATGGGCTACCAGCGAGCGAGATACTTTTATTATACAGTCTGGGTTTTTTTGAAGATGCTGATGCGAAACAGCATTGTTTTAATACAATAAACTCTAGAATTGAGTTTAACCAAGACGATATATCTGAATGGCTTTCCGAATATCGTGAATTAGAACAAACAGTCACCATCACTGAATTTCAAGGTATGTTAATTTATTTATGAGAAAGCATTATATTTAAAAAATTGATTGTACTTATTTTGGTTTTAGAAAATCGTCAGCCGGTATCTCAAAATATAGATCAATACACATTTCATTCGGATAACTCAAGAACTGATGGTAACTGATATTATCTTGTTCTAAATTATGTTTATGATTTATTCGATGGTTTGTTGTAGATATTAAGCTTGACTTAGAGTGGATGTCAGCCAATGAACTACTTAGTCTTTTTGGAGAGGGCTTTTTTAATACGCGCTCCTCTTTACAACAATGTTTTAGCGCCGTAACATTGAGAATAAGTACTCACAAAGAAAATATCACCCCTAGCATCGAGCTGTACCATCAGCTAAGGCAGTGCGTCTTAAATTTGGGTTCCGAAGGTATATATTGTTATTAATTTGTTTGAATTATTAGATGTTACACATATAATCTGTTTGCAGCTGGCACCACAGGTACAGGCGACAATCAGTGTCCTAGTAGCAGTAGTTTCAGTGGAGGGCCTCTCAGGTCAACTCGTAAGTAGTGGATATATGTATTCTCGATTGTTAATAATTATAAAACTGCATTTATTGAGATAGTTATTTTTATAAGTTTTATATTGGCTAGTCAAATAACAGTAAATTATTTTTACAGAAGGAAACCTAGTTCTTGAAAACCCATCCACTATATTAGAAAATAGACCACAAGGTTTACATAGTAAGTTATTTAAACTATATATAAATCTTCATTGAAAATAAAAGTGATATATATTGTAGGTCTCCAGTCAACTCTAGTTCAGGACGGAACGGGTAACATAAATATAAATACCCCTGTAAAAACGATGCAGCATAAAATTAAAGGTAGAGGTATAATATTTTTAAAAGATATGCCTATTAATAGCAATTTTTAATGTTTTATAGAAAATAAACGCACAGAAGACAAGGGGTTACGCTATATCAAAAAACTGTCAGAGGCTGACGTTGAGATTAAAAAATTTAACCATATATATATATATATATATATATATATATATATATATATATATATATATATATATATATATATATATATATATATATATATATATATATATATACACAGATCTCATATTACTAATTTTATTTACAGAATGCTGTACAGGAACTTTTGGACCATACTCTCAAAAACTGTGAACCAGATGATCTCGTAGGCTTAAGGATAAACAATGAGAACTACCCCGAGAGACCTATGGGCGTTTCATTCCGTCGCGCTGACCAAATTAAGGCAAGTGTCATTTTAGATATTGCATCTAAGATTCTACAGAGCAATGCCAACTTTTTTTCGCAAGATTTATTAACTCTAGAGCTTGATTGTGTTCGTTTACCAGTTGGTCGTGGCCATAAAAAGCGTACGGGTTTAAGTTCGGAAGAGTTTTGTAAAACAAAGCGTGGTATACTCGTCGTAGAAAATGATGATGATAACTGTTTGGCATATGCTCTATCTCTAGCAAAAGCCTTTGTAGATAAAGATCCTTTTTACCCCCATATGAAAGTAGCTCAGTCCAGAGGTCTCTTAGTGCAGCGGGCTTCGGATTTGTGTAAAAATGCTAATGTAGATTTATCCCGCGGTGGTAATTATACACATCTTCAGGCTTTTCAATATTACCTTAAAGATTACACTATAGTTGTGTACAATAATAGAACAGGCAGTGGTGTTTATTTTGAAGGTGCTCGCGAAAAACGTAAACCATGTTTGAATTTATTGTTAGAAAACGGTCATTATAATGTTATCTTGAGCTTGACAGCAGCGTTTTCAACAGGCTATTTCTGTGAATACTCTAAACAGCGATTGTTTCACTTTAATTGCCATGGAAATTGTCCATATTTATGTCCCTGTTGCCACTCTTCACCTCCGTGTGCACTAAAAAATCAAAATATTACTTGTGTTCAATGTAACAGGGATTTTAGAGGTGATGAGTGTTTCAAAAATCATAAACAGAGAGTTTGCAGTATTCTACATAGGTGTAAAACATGCTTGCAATCTGTTTGGTTGAACGCCAAAACCAAACATAAATGTGGGTACAAGAATTGTACTACTTGTATGAAAGAGATGCCTATTCGGCACCTATGTCACATGCAACCGGTTGCTAAAACAAACAAAAATCAAGGTAAGAAACCGTTTATTTTTATTTTTTACGACCTGGAAACACGCCAGGAAAAAGAGGTAAAGGAAAACTGTTTCTTACATGAAGTTAATCTTTGTATATCACAGCAAGCATGTTCTTTTTGTATAAAAAGCGATGATGTGGATGCTGATTGTCAGGCTTGTGGAAAACGTCAATTAATTTTTAATAGAGATAGCCCTGTTAACGACTTCTTAAATCATGTATCAAAGATGTCACAAACTTTCAAAGTAACAACCATTGCTCACAACATGCGAGGGTTTGACGGTTGTTTTAATGTCAGGGCACTTTTTTCTGATCTAAGTAGATGGAACCCCAAGATGATACGTAATGGTCTTAAGATTATGTCAATTACCTGCGACAATAATATCAGGTTCATAGATAGTTTAAATTTTATGCCATTACCGCTTTCAGAATTACCTGCCACTTTTAAATTTCCAGAAACTAAGGGGTATTTTCCACACTTGTTTAATACTTTGGAAAATAAAACATATGTAGGTGTTTTGCCTAATCTTAAATATTATTCACCTGATAGTATGTCTGTTGAAAATCGTGAAAAGTTTCTCTCATGGTACAATGAGCAAATTCAGATGGGCGCAGTCTTCAATATGTACACGGAAATTATAAAGTATTGTATCGCGGATGTCAGTATTTTACGAAAAGCCTGCATCAAATTTAGAGAGTGCTTCATTAACTTTAATAATGTTGATCCGTTCAGAGAAACAACGACGATAGCGTCTGCTTGTAATCTTGTATATAGACGTAATTTTTTGAAAAAAGATACAATCGGTATCATACCAAACGGTGGCTACAGGTTAGGTGATAAACAGTCAGCGATAGCTATAAAGTGGTTATTCTGGACGGCGCACTCTCAAAATTTGGAAATAAGACACGCGGGGATAGGCCGGGAAATTAGACTGCGAGAGGGGTACCTTGTTGATGGTTATTGTGCTGAAACAAACACAGTTTATCAGTTTCATGGGTGTTATTTTCATGGTTGTGAAAAATGCTTCCCCAGTCAAAACTCGCAACTCTCTTCTGACACAAAAACCAAAGATATGATGTTTACTCGTCGTGAGCATACTCTCGCCACAGATAAACGTCTTAAATCTTTAGGATATAATCTTAAAACAATTTGGGAGTGTGAATTTCGTAATCTCCTTAAGAACGATCCAGCGGTTAAACGTTTCATAGATGACCACGATGTAATAAAGTATCAACCTCTTGACCCTAGAGAATCGTTCTTCGGAGGACGCACTAATGCTTGCAAATTGTTTTACGAGTGTCAGAATGAAGAGGAAAAAATTTGTTATTTTGATGTTTGCTCATTATACCCTTACGTAAACAAATATGGAAAATACCCCATAGGGCATCCAAAAATCCACATTGGTCACAACGCTTGTAAAAAACTATCTATGGACACTGTTGAGGGACTAATCAAATGCACAGTACTACCGCCACGCGATCTTTACCATCCTGTCTTGCCTTATAGAACTGGTGGTAAACTCACTTTTCCTCTGTGTCGCATTTGCGTTGAAAGTAGTTTTCAAGGAGAGTGCAGTCATACAAATAATGAAAGAAAGTTCAACGGTACCTTTGTAGCGGATGAACTTCGCAAGGCAGTAAGCCTTAATTATAAAATACTTGAGTTTCAAGAAATTTGGGAATATAAGGTAGAAGTGTATGACAAAACAACAAAGAAAGGCGGTCTCTTTGCAGGCTATATCGACAATTTTTTAAAAATCAAACAAGAAAGTTCCGGTTGGCCTCAGTGGTGTAGTAGTGATGCCTTAAAAGACCAATACGTTGATTCATATTTAATTCGTGAAGGAATAACTCTCTCGAAAAGTGACATATCTTATAATGCTGGTATGCGTTTTCTTGCCAAGCTGATGTTAAATTCTTTTTGGGGGAAATTCGGTCAGCGTGAAAATTTGATGCAGACTAGTGTTATTAACACTTCACTAGAGTTATTCGATTATTTAACAAATCCATCAATAATTGTACACAACTTAACCATAATTACTGAAGATGTGTTATTGCTGACGTGGGATAGGGTCGACGAGAGTGTTATCCCATTAAAAACTGTAAATTGTGCTATAGCTAGTTACACAACTTCCCAGGCTCGCTTAGTTCTTTATAGTTTTCTAGAAAAATTAGGAAGACGTGTTCTTTATTTTGACACTGACAGCATTATATTTACTCACAGGGCCGGAGAATGGATGCCGCCTATCGGTGATTTCTTAGGTGATCTCACCGACGAGATTACTGATAAATACGGCCCTGGTAGTAAAATTATAGCTTTTGTCAGTGGCGGCCCTAAAAACTATGCATACATAGTGTATTCGTCCAAACATGGTCGAAACATAACGGTATGCAAAGTCAAGGGAATAAGCTTAAACTATAAAAATTCACAATCGGTGAATTTTTGTACTTTAAAGAAAATGGTAACTGAAAATCACCCCCAAATTTTTATCCACAATGACCGCCGTATAGTAAGAACTAGTGAGTATGAAGTTATGTCAAAACCAGAAAGTAAAATGTATAGAGTACAATATACAAAAAGAAGACGTCTTCCTGATTCCTATGACACATTTCCATATGGGTTTAAGTTATAAATTCTATGTCTATATTTTTTATCTACTATTAATTTTAATTGTAACTTTTTAACCCAGTGTATTAAGTATAGTAGCAATAGTAGTCATTTGGTAATTTCCATATTTAAGTTTATATATTATGTAATGGTAGTGATTACACTTATTTATTTATTTTTGTGCAAGACTAAATTATGAGTATACGTGATGTACTATATATTGCTATAACATTAATAAAGCTTTTAATAGCTATGCTCTAGTTTTATTTTGGAAAAAATAAAAAACTATTTATTTATACATTTATTAATTAACATTATAATTTAAATATATGTTTACATTTTATTTTACAAACTCTATGTGTACCTATCCATAAAAAACCTTAAATAAGTGCTTACATATTAAATCATTATTTTCAAAATTGTCAGAGAATAGTTTTAGAAAATTATCAGCACAATTGTTCATTACAAAACTTAGTAGAAACAATACACAGTACTGGCCACAAAGACTTGACGAGATATCTTGGACAACTTGATAATTATAAAACCATATTCTAGTATTTCTATTGATAAAAGCCTGAATTTCTTTTTGTGGAGGTTGACCAAAACTGTCGAAAAAATATCCGGTTCCATTTTCTTTTATATATATTGCAGTCCAGTGAACACCAGGTAAATAATCAGGATCCGTATTTGACACTACAATGCTAGGTCTGCTGATATACTTTGGCAGTTTATTACTTGCAAAAACACCAAAGTGATGCCTTGCACTCATCATCTTCAGACACTCTGCAATCTGTAAAGTGTTCATGATACCAGCGGTAAATGTTTGCTACGTTTCTTGAGGCGCACACCGAACTGGTATTGCTATGCCAGAGACAAGCGTTTTCAGAGTACAATTCACGCAACTTCTTAATTGATGGTATTTCGGACGTTTCTTCTTCTATGTTTACTACGTTAGCATCAGGACATAATTTTAAAACTTCTACTTTCTTCTCCCTACCTTTAACATACACTGTTTCCATGTTGCTTGTTAAAGAGTTTATGATATTTTTTAGCTCACTATAGTCGACGTAGCCAAAATTATACTCTAAGCCGTGGTGGTTTTCTGTCAACCAACGATTTTCTTTTTGAATTGGTTTTGGTAAGTCATTTAAGTTGGTCTGTGATTTAAACAAAAAACTGTAACATATTTGTTCATTTATGTTCACCGCTGACAACTCTTTGAATAAAAATTCTGACTGTTTACCCCTGAAACCTTGTACGTCTAAAATTACAGCCATTTCCTGGATACGCGTACTCTTTCACTCCACGGTTATACATCAACTGCTGTAGTCTACAACCACGTTTCGGTTTTTATCAATTTCTATAATATTATCAAATTCTGCGTATACAATGCAGTTAACTGTTTCTTCTATAGCTTCGTGAAAACGTACCTCTAATCTTAATGTACCAGTTCGTATCACATTCCAATGAGTGCTTGAACTAGCAGATAAATCTGGTGTTAGATCGAAAGCTGTCAAGCAATACCCCTCGGCATAGTTTTCTCTTGATATGCCATTACCTTCATTAAGAAAATGAATTCCAGTCCCTGAGAATAAGGTGTGGTATGCGTTGATGAATAGTTTTCCACTAGTATAGTCAGGTTGTAAAGCCTTTGATGGTATCTGTTGCCCATCAATGTATAATGATAAAAAGTTTAACTTAAAGTGTTGAAAATTGAAAGGATTCAAACCAGTCTCTCCGTTAAATGCTTTGTTGGAAACGAAGCCAATAATACACCGTTTTGGTAACTGACCCAGGAATATGTTATCTAAGGACTTGCTTTGCACACCAGATGGAATTGTGATAACTTTTATTTCGGTTCTAGTTACAGGATACTTGGCTGTACTTAATTCTAGTGCTTTTGTGTGAGCCAGCATGATGGTTGGGTTAACTTTCACTCGCCTAATAAAGAGAGATGCGTCTATTATGACAATCTTCCCGCTAAAGCCAGTTTCACCTATTAAAACAAAGCTGTTACGTGATTTAACAAGTTTCATTCGTAATTCAACACCGTTGATTAAAAGTTTTTCTTGGTTAAATATATCACAATGCATGTGGCCTATCAGATCAATATGTTTGCTCGCCACTGCAAGCTTTCGACGTTTTTCAAACCCAGAGTTGGTAGCATCTGTTGCATTCATCTTGCCAGCTGTATCTAAATACCAAAGTCCTGTTGTTAAGTGTGAGTCTTTTGCAGCAGGACCATAATTCAGTAGTGTTTCAATGTAAGCTTTATAAGCGTAGGTGTTGTTTGGTGGAGAAATAAGTTTTTGATTTAGGTATACATCCACTTGAGAAAACATAGAGTGCAGCAAGTTATTTATAGGGGCAAACTTTTTATCTGTTGCTACGAAACTTGTACCATCTTCTTTACACAATTTGATATTTAGAGATAATAACGTATGTGATAAGTCTAGATATTCATCACCGCCACCAGAGATAACAAATTCAAGAGGTGAGTCATCACTTATAGATGAAAGAGGTTTGTACTGTACCCACTGTCCTGCTTCTATACTGGTTTGTGTCGATGGAATTGTAAAAAGGTCTAGCTCGGATTTAACACATTCACATGATTGAGCGTGAAGAAAAGACATGTTTAATCGAAAATATCACTTCACGTTTTGAAAGCTGCTTCTTGTTAACTGGTCGGTGCTTTGTAATACTTTGATACTTTTTCACAGCATGTCTCCTTTTTATAACACCCGAACCCACCATATCATCAAGAGTAGTTGTGGCTTTTCGCTTGAGGTTACCACCCACTTCTTTAATGCGTTTATTGAAAGCCTCTCTGACTGATTTCTCTTCAGATAGATCATCTAAGAAACCGGCACTACTTCTAAGAACTTCTTTTCCAACTGTTTTAACACCTCTTTTTAACAGCGGCATAATAGTGCGAAAAATACCGCCCAAAAAACTTCCAATACCATGCCCTCTCTGATAAGCAGACCCTTTGTATAAAACCCCTGAACCAGATCCAGCCTGATTAATGTAATAGTGATGATAAGGACAGTGGTATATCATTGTGGAGTCAGTTTAGTCAGTTATCTTTTTAAAGTGAAGCTTGACGCACGCAGTACCAAACAGAAATGGAACTTTTTCACCAGTGTTTGTTCTTATATGGATTTCAATGTTCTCGAATTCCCTTTTTAATACAGGTACGTAGTGTACGGGGGAAAAAATGTGATTTTGTTGGGTTCCATAGATGTATCTTTTACTATCTAAGACACCGACACCAAGTACCTGAGCAAATACATCGCCGATAATTTGTGGTTCTATAAGATCACAATAAATAATTAGCTGCGAGGGCAGTCCAAGCAATACATTAGCTGGATGACGCGACTCCCTGACTTTGCAGAAATCATTATCAGGCTCGAAACCGAGTTGTAACGATAAGTTCGGAGACATTTTTAGCCATGTGATTCTATTATCTTGAATGCTCACGCTCACTTTATTTGATCTATTTATCGTAAACAACACCTTATTTACTAGGACGGTGTTCGAGTTTAGAGCTGTAATAAGATCTTCAACTGCATTGTAGTTACCAGACTCAATTTTTGTCTTCATCCACTTGTCAGGATCATTTTTATCGTAATATTGTGCTTTCTCTTGTTTTTGGCTGACATTTTTCCTTTGTTTCATATATATTGTATTGTGATTTTCCCCTACGGTCTCTAGAGAGCATGGGAACTGAAATTCTGTCAATCCTACAACCCAGCGACCACCAAGATGTAATACTTTGGGCAATTGAGTAGAGAAGCTAGTGGTTTTATTTTCAGGAAAATAATTCGTTGAGCTATTACTTAGCAGTGTCAAATAAAATTCTGTGTCACTCATGATGTTGCTAACTGAGAAAAATCAATCCACGAATTAAATTTTGATGGATATCCTCGCCACTGTACAAGCACTTCGGTTCTGCCTTTTCTAAAACGCTTGCGTAAAATTTTATCGATTTTATATAGTCTATTTGATGTTACAATTATTTTTTGAAGTTCACTTTCATAGAAAACGCCATCTATCTCCTCCCCTAGTAAATCACATATTTTGTACACTACAGGCCTCCTACTGATTACATGAGTTACTTGAAATATTTCGTCACTCCAATTACCGGTATATCCTTTCTCTAAAATGTGTTTATATTTCGATATTCTTACATAATCGCCTACTTTAAGTTTTGCAGGTTTTACCACAAGTTTGTTAAGGGTGTTATAAGTATTATAATAAACAGCCAAAATGTTCTTCTTATTTACTTGAACTGGTGCCATTTTAATAGTTCTGTGAACAGAATTATTATACGCGGTCATTAGCTTTTGTAAAACGTCTATGTATCTGTAATTGTTAGTGTACGTGAAATATTTGAACATCTTTGTTTTAAATGTTCTGTTGAACCTCTCGATTACAGCTGCTTTAACGTCAGGATTTCTCGCTACATAAAAGTTAATGTTATGCTTTTTAAGCAAATCCTGAACAGGTTTTCCAATGAACTCATTTCCTTTATCACTTTGAAAATTTAGTGGCGTCCTTTTACTCTTACTGAATATATCTTCCAAAGCTTTTGCTACAGCGGTACCATGTTTAGACAGTAAAGGTCTGACCCAGGCATATTTACTAAAAACATCTATTACAGATAATATGTAGTTCACACCGTCGTTATATTTTTTCATACTACGCATATCTATTAGATCAGCTTGAAAAAGATCATCAATATTTGTTACATGATACCTGTTTCTAGGAAATATTTTTCGCACTTGTTTATGTAGAGTATAAGTGTCTTGAGAGCTTAGCCAATCTTGTACTGCTTTTTTAGATATATTTTTATTTTTTCTAACAATGCTATACAATTTTTCGACACTCGCTAAACCAGCAGAGTTTTCTGGATCATAATATATTTTTCGTAAATTACTCATAGTCTAAATGGTTCCCAATCAACTACTGGTCTTGATTTACCTAGGGTTTTCTTAACTTTACTTTTTTTTGTCTCACCAAAATGTTTGTGGCTAGAGTTAACGTCTGGTGTTAAGGAGGAGGGGGAGGGAGAAACACTTTCTTTCTCATTGACTGCCGATGTGCTAGTGTGCACGTCGGATATGTAGTCTCGTCGTTTTGTATTACCTATCAACTCGAAAGGTACGTTGATCTTCTTAAGTGCCAGAGCAAATTGTTCCCACCCGGCAGGATCAACACCTTTACGAGTTCTGATTACATCATTTAATAAATCTGTGATATTAGATTTTTGTATCTCTACATTGTTTATGTAAACTGCTCCTCTAGCGTCCCACTTGACAGAACCATCTCTTTTTAATTTTTGAAGAAGTAAACTAGCCTTGTTACGTAGGGTTCTAGGTACGCTATCTAGTATTTCAACATCAACATCTACTTTGTCACTTTCAGATTGAACATCCTGTTCAATAATCGGAAAAGTGATAGGTTTGCGGGTATTATTAACTACGTGTAAATACCTCTGCAAGACCTGATGATACATTGTCCATTTTTCTCGATCATCTATGTCGGGGTTGTTTAACACCTTCTTCATATCAGCATCAAGTAGAGATAACACATCTGGTTCTATTCTTTGCGAGTTATGTATTCTGTCTAACATATCTGGCTCAACGAGAACCATTTTTTTTGCATGTTCCATTATTTGTTGAAAAAGCTACTTAGCACACCTGTTAGTAAAGGTGCCAATAGCATAGGCAGAAATGTACCACCTTTTTGAATTAAAAACTTTTTCTTAACCTTTAGAGACTCTCCTCTCCTCACTAATTTTCTCAGGGTATGTTTATGTTTTAAAAGTTTACTTTTTTGTGTATTAGAAAGTTTAACTCGTCCTGCTAACGTATTATAAACACATTCACAAATGCATTTTATCAGATTGTTATCGGCTTCTTTTAAAATAGCTTTTCTATATTGAGGTTTTGCCTTATGTAGGAATTTTAGTATTTCAGCACTGTTAACTAGCGTCCGAGACATTATACTCAACTGAGTATGAAATTTGTATCCTGCTTATATTTATACCCCTTTTTCGGTACATAGGCAATTGGAGGATACTCTTCAGGTAACATGTTGGTTCTGAAACGGTACAGATCTGGAGTACTTTGTTTCAAGTCAAATAAGAGGTAACCATGAGCTTTTGAGGTTGCATCATCATAAGCTTCTTGAATAAACTTTGAATTTTTAGGGTAAAGTTGGCGAGCTAGATGCATTATCTGCGATCTGTCTCTGGGATTTTTAAAGTAAATTATATAACTAGCGTTTAACGAAATATCACGCTGACCTTTGCCCTGATGAAATATATTTTGTGTTATATAAAACACACTAAGATTTCTGTGGTGACTTCCTTTAGTGAATATATCTACCACTGAGTTTCCTGTTTCACGCATTAAATCATCTAGCACAATTAAAATTGGTTTCACCCCACTGAAATCGGTCATATCTGGCAAGCCTTGTTTATATACAATATGAACATTATTATTATTATTATTGTATGATGGTTGCCATTCATCGTAATACCATATTATTTTTTCGAATGTAGTGTCACTCATTAATGGTAAACTAGTTAAAAACTTTTTAGTAAAATAAGTTTTACCACAAGATGTGGGTCCTGCAATAATTGCAGTGAAGGGATGCCGAAATTGTATGTTCATGTCTTTTGTGTTGATAAAACAACTATTGAATGATGACTGACCCTCTGCAGTATACAATAATTAATTTATAGTGATAAACTAAAAATGGAGATCTCTAATAAAACAACCTTTACATATTTAACATAAATTTTATTTTTTTACTTTAATTTTCTTTTATTTGTTTCTACAGCTTTATTCACAGCTTGTTTAATTTTGTTTTTTAAAAAGTGATTAAATTTATACAATAATTCACAGAGAAAAGTAAAGCATGGTTTGAACGAAGGTTGACTACTTAAAACATTATATATATATAACTATCATCAATTGCCTGTGTTCGTCCCTCTCGCAATGATTTTATAACCACAGTATTAACCAGATGTGGAACAACGTGTACTTCTTCACACTTGGTCACCTCCTGTATGACTGCATCCAAAAAATCCTTCATCTTCATTATGTTCATGAGTGATGCCAGTCCAATGTACAGCTGAAATCCATTAATGTTATCCTTGGGCACAAACTTTATTGTCTCTGCTGATACCATCTCAATCGAATAATCTAACAGATCATAGTACCTCAGCCTACCATCTGCTTGGGACTCACAATTGAGAATCCTTATGATGTCTGGTAATTTGCTGAAAAGGTCTTGGAATGTGCTGTAAGTGAAAGTAACCCCTAACTCCACTCCGGGTTTAACTATTTTTACTGCCAGTTGGAAGCAGTTGTACGGATCCAAACCAACACAGAGTAGCTTGCTTCCGCTGTCGTTTAGAGGGAAACGCTGCTCCTTGAACAATCGCTGCCGTTCGTACCGTTCTCTTTTAACGGATTGCTGATGCTGTAACGTCTGTTGTTCTAGCTGCAGCCAAGCCTCTTCCGGAATTTCGATATCTTCTCCGTTTGTGAAAACATCTTCAGCTCTGTTTTCAATCTGGTATGCCGGTAACTCTTCCTCCACGTCTACCAACTGGCTGGTGGCACTGTCGTAGGGACTGCTACGGCGTTTTCGACGATTGATTACAGCAGATTTTTCTACTTGCGACGAAGAGGAAGCCATTGCTAATAATAATAATAATAATAATAATAATAATAATAATAATAATAATAATAATAATAATAATAATAATATTGTCAGAAAATGTTTACAACAGAAATAATTGCTTGGTCTAAGACCCGCAAATACACACCAGTAATCTACTGAGACAATACAAGGAGAAAATATAATAATAATATCAAAAGTTTTAGGTTAGAATACTATTTACTTACCTAGCAGGAAGTGAAAGAATGAGACTGGTGATAGATTTGACACTTGTATTTATACGTATTGATACATTTATGTCTCGTTAACAAAGATATCAATTTCTACTTTAACTTTCACTCGTTAAATTATCAAAAACTTCTTCAGCTAAATAGAGTGACAAACTAACATTAACTCGAGATTCATAGACAATTATATTACGTCACAAAAATTTTATTTAATCAGTAATACTACAACAATTAGAAAGTAGGTAATGAGCCACAGACGTCATAGATCATTAAAATTCCTATAATTAGAATCTAGTTAACGACCTTCACAACGTCATTAAAGGGTAATTAATGGGATTATAATTATCCAAGATGGCGCCTAGTATCGCATTTCTACTATAATACCTTGTTCCTGGTTTTCTAACGTATTGCCGCGGCATCCTAGAATTAATATCAAAAGTTGTCTTGCATCTAGAAAAATTGGACATAAAAATATGGGGTGATAATGTGCCACTGAACGGCACAATCTCACCCCACAAATTTGCGGTCTAACCTAAACATATTTATAACTCTCTCAATTTGTACCACAAAGTTCTCACCGCCAGAAAGTATACGGACTTTTCGGAAATCGCGAAAACACGTGTTATCAATCAACACCAACATGTGAGCAAATAGCGGGAGCCGCGCTATTCGGAATAGCGCCACAAGATGGCACAACTAGTATAATTTTCATAGTAAATGGCGGTTTACATGACAGGAGAATGTCAAACACGCAAAATTCAAATATCTCTAGAAAAACACAGTGGCACATTTTCACCTATGCAGGCAGAGTTTCACCCCAGTTTACGGTATATATATATATATATATATATATATATATATATATATATATATATATATATATATATATATATATATATATATATAAACATTTCAACTGACCTTGGATTTAAGTTCTAGGAGCCCTAATTCGCGCACATTTAAAGAAATTTTCCAAAAGTCTTACCATAATGAAAATTCACTAAAGAAATAAACTTTTTGTATAATTTTTGGTTTTCATTGATAGTGTGCTGTCAATATGTTTAAAACTTTTCTACCAAAAATTTTATGTCATTATCTACAGCTCAAAGGTAATTTCGGCCTTGCGTCGTTAAGCAATTCACGTCAAATTTGATACAAAAATACAAAATTACATTATTCGCAAGGGTACCAAATTTTAAAATAATTAATTTAATTAAAACAGATTCAAGAACTTGTAGCTCTGATATTTTTAAGTTTTCGACAAAATGTAGGAACTCGTGGTATTATTTGTTTGAGTAGAATTACCACCCTAGTTTTTTTGCTCATTATTCCCTGTCCAAGATAAGGAGGGTACGTATCGGTATCTCTGAAGTTACAGAAAATATGAATTAGGTTAAATAGGAAACAAAGTTAGGTAATTTAAATACTAACAAAATTACGCCCAAAAACATTGGATACGATTTCTAATTTCTCGGTTGTTTTAAAAAAGCAATTTCTTTTAATTTTCGATATTCTTTTTTTTTTGACGTTGAGATTCAAGATAGAGCAGATCTGATGAAACCTTACCATTGCAACTTTAATTAAGCTAGGAGATTACGTCAGCGGTGATTTTATTCGACGTTTCGTCTTCAAGCAGCCATTATCATTTTTTTTAAATACTCATAATTTTAACAACAATTTTTAGAGGCAATTTTTATTCTGAATGCAACCACGCATCACATATGATTTAATTCCGTTTTTAGACTTATTTCATTATTATCCAAATGCGCTAAAAGTTATTTAGAGTTTATTTGTCATATTCATTAAACCATTTTAATATATTCAAATTTTATTTTCCCAATATGATCCCTAAATTAGATAAAGTTTGTGTTCAAGTTCTGAGACGCTTCGTATGAAAAGTTGAAGTTCTCCCTTCATAAGATTGCATCGCACTTATTAAATTCTCAGCGTTCAAGTTTCTACCTTAAAATACTTGATTCCATTTCCTCACATTTAAAAGCACGTTTCTGTCGGCGTTGACGATAATGCAAAAGAATCTATAGTTTCCGTTTTGCGTCTTCTCCATTCCCAGTAACCCTAACTTCTTCCGTTTCCGTCGCTAGAGAGAACTTTCGCAACTGTCACCCGCAGTCTTTCCTGTTTCGTATTCTGAATCCGCAAGCGAGCTGCCATCTGTTGGGACCATTCGTAATTACAAGTCGACTGCAACTGTAACCCATGCTCAAACATTGTAACGAACTTTTTCTTCTGTCACGTCTGTCGAAGCGTGTAATTGAATAATGCTCTGTGCTGTCGGCAACTAGCTCTTTAACCGCTTTGTTTCAGTATGTGTAATTGGGAAAATTTAGTTATGAATATCTCTAGTTTAGCTTTACATTTCAAAACGTAATCCATTCCTTTGTTTTAGCTGTGTTTATGTTAGGGCTATGTTTTTTATGCATCAGCGGCTTACATCTCCAACACTAGCGAATGTTTTGCCAATTCTCATGGTATACTATTATTCCATTTTAACATGATAAGTAAGCACTAATGTAAGCCATATAGCTCAAAATTTATGTTGCCTTATATGCAGGGTGAGTCGGCCTATAGTAGCAGGAATTTATTCATAAATAGAAGACCTAGTTTGTAAACGAGAAGTTTATATAAATGTAGGTCGTGAAAGGCTTCATTTTTAAGATACAGGGTGATTAAATATTAAAAAAATACTTTTATAAACGCCTTGAGATAAAAGCTGGTTTTTTTTTTGTAGACGGCCCAGCTTTCAAGGCTAATAAGACACAAAAGAATAAAAGAAAAATGATAATGTGGTCTAAGGCGTGCCTGAGTGGTTGAGGTAAGTAAAATGTTGAATTTTTTCGGTGTACTTATTAAAACTAAAAAAGTATGTGTGTATTTTAAATATCTGTCATTTAGAGTTTATTTGTTATCGCCCACCGAGTTGGAAAATTTCATTTGCGTCCATATTATTTATTCTCGGTCATTTCCCAGCCAGTCCTAAAGGTCAAATGTTGCCAGTATTGCATTATTACAACTACTTTTAATATACAAATATAACGAAAACTATTGATTTCAGCGTCGCTCAACGAGTATATATTTGTTTTTATTTTAACGTCGGTTTATTGCCGCGACTACGGCCAATCACCGACACCAGGGAGCAGTTTCACCGCACTATCCTGAAAATTTTGCCGAGCTCCTGTCTTTTTGTGAGGAGCATAGAGGTCTTTAGCGTTCGTAATATCGTATGCACACAGGATCGACGGCCTTACGCCTTCTCTGTGGGCTCTCTCTCTCTCTCAAAGTTAATGGCCCAACCTCGGTTGGTGTTAATTTTTACAGTTGTTACGCTCGACTTTTTAAGTCGGCTTAGATTTTAATAATCTTTCCAACTGTTTGAAAATTTTTAATGGCTACTATCTTTTTTTGATTGAAATTGAGCGACCAAAATAGTGATGAAAATTCGCTACCTGTAAACACCGTTCTGCCTTCTTGTTAGAGATTTTTAAGCAGGATATTACTAGCTGACAGTGATAAGGATTTAACTGCTAACGTATTAAACACAAAGAACCATTGATTGTGAAGTATAAAATCACATAAGAAAAACATTTTAATTCCTTCAGAGATGAATAAGTGAGGAAAATAGATTTCTCTACAGTAGGTGCGGCACTTAGGCCATACAGGGGTGGGGGTAGGAGTGGGGTTATCCCCACTCCTACCCACACCCCTAGTGGGCCGAGCCCCCACACCTAGTGGACGGAGCTCCACGCCTAGTAGGCGGAGTCCCACGCCTAGTGGGTGGAGCCGAACCCCTAGCTCCGCCCCTTTCCAAGATAACTGCTGACATGTCACATTCCAAGATGGCGGCTGGCAGTTGACATCTGTGCCATTTGAGACATTTGTGACATTTGTGAGAATCTCACCAGATTTAGTGTTATTATTTCTAGGGAAATTTTTCTAGGGAAATTTTGATGCTTAAAAAAACTCGGACCAGGCTAGGTTCGAACCTCGAGCCTCCAGATGAAAGTCCGACTCGCTAACCTCAGAGAGCATATATGCGACAAAATGTTTATATTCGTATATAAATCAAATGCAATTATTAATATGTTAAATAACCAAATAGTTTTATTTAATGTTAGCCATAAACACTTAATAATTAACATGTTCACACCAAAACTTTTGTGATTAGACAAACTAACTCGTTGTACGATTTACACTTAATAATTAACATGTTTAAATTAAAACTTTTGTTATTAGACAAACTAACTCATTAGTTGTGTTTTATTAGATGAATGACTAATTGCTATTTCGCAAATGTTCTGTAGAAGAATGGCTATTCGCAATTACTATTCATGTGTCATTTGACAAATAAAGTTAGAGGTGAATTTCGTTTAACATAAAATAACACAGATTACCGGCACACGGTTTAATTTTAAAACATCTGAACAGAGTCTTATTTCAACAGACTAAACAGTAAGCTCAGGTTTCTAAATAAAAATAAGAAGATGAATTTTAACACATTTTATCTGACTTGTTCAAAATAATAGTCTGACATTGTTTTTATTTGAAAGAAATACAGGTTCGAATCCCGATATATGGTATGGTAGTGTCAAACAAATACGAGGAGCAACATATACGAAGGGGTACTGAATAACTAAACAGCAAGCTCAGGTTTCTAAGTGGTGGATGTGCATGTATGGTTACAGGTTCAAATCCTAATGTTTGCGTAGCTACAGGTTCAAATCTTGATGAATGCTTGTTGTTTGTGGTATCTCTATATGGAACTGCATGTTCAAAACTTAAGGTGTTTGTATGGTTACAGGTTCAAATCTTTATGTGTGTGTGAGTGTGACTAGGTTAGATTCGGATTTCGATTCAGATCAGGTTGGGGGGAAACCATCTTTTTTAGCTCTTAAGTTAAACCCCATGTGTTTGGAATCATGTTACTCGTCTTGGTAAGCAAAATCCATATATAGCATATGCGCATCGCAAACCAACCTTTTTTTAGTTTTTGATTTAGAAGGCAAGTGTGATGTATCATTTTACTCAGCTCAGTAAGCAGAATTCAAATATAGCATATGCGTATGCGCAAACCACTTTTTTAGTTTTTGGTTTAGATGGCAAGTATCATTTTACTCGGCTTAGTAAGCAAAATTCAAATATAGCATATGCTCATGCGCAAACCAACTTTTAAAGTTTTTCATTTAGAGGGCAAGTGTGAGGTATTATTTTACTCATCTCAGTAAGCAGAATTCAAATAAAGCATATGCGCATGCGCAAACCAACTTTTTTTAATTTTTTATTCAGAGGGCAAGTGGGAGGGATCATTTTACTCGACTCAGTAAGCAGAATTCAAATATAGCATATGCGCGTGTGCAAACCTACTTTTTTCGTTTTTGGATTAGAGGTTACATGTGAGGTATCGTTTCAAACGTCTTGATGAGTAGAGTTCAAATATAGTATATGAGCATGCGCAAACTAACTATAAATAATTTTTAAGTTACCTAACAACTCAAACTGAATATCTTGAAGTGTAGAGTTCAAATTTTGTAAACCAGCACACTCTCCATCATTTCAGAGTAAACTTAATCATGTGACCAGTCAAACCAATTGGTTGAGGTGTAGTTTTCAAGTTTGTAAGCCATCACATGTCAATCGTTTTAAATCAGCGTATCCATGTAACCCTCAAAGTTAATTTTTATACTTACAGTTCATTCTGATAACATTATTTTATTATGTATCTTAAGTCTGTTTAGGTAACATTAATTTTTAAAAAAATGAAAATAAGACCAAGAGTTATAAAGTACAACACTAAGAAAGGAACAATTATTTGTTTTGACACATTCATGCTAGTTTACCTAATAAGTCGAACTGAATGTTTTGATGTGTAGATTGCAATTTTTGTAAACCAATACCTGTCTACCATTTTAGAGTAATCTTAACCATGTGAACACTCAAACTAAATGACTTGAGGTGTACCTTTCAAGTTTTATTTGTTTCCAAATATTCATATTTTGAGCCAGTTTACCCAACAAATCAAACTAAATTGCTTGAAGAGCAACTTCCAATTTTCATAAACCAACACGTCTCTATCATTTCAGAGCAATCTTAGTCATGTGACCAGTTAAACGAATAGTCTTGAGGTGTAGTTTTTCAAGTTTTATTTGTTTTTAAACAGTTATATTCTGAACTAGTTTACCTAACTACACAAACTAAATGTCTTGAAGAGCGACCTTCAATTTTCATAAAACAACACGTCTCTATCGTTTCAGAGTAACCTTACCCCTGTGACCACTCAAACTAATTGTCTTGAAGTATAGATTTCAAGTTTTATTGGTTTTAAAACATTTATATTCTGAGCTAGTTTACCTAACAAATCAAATTGAATGTTTTGAAGTGCAAACTTTAATTTTTGTAAGCCAACTCGTCTCTGTCATTTCAGGGTAATCTTAGTAATGGGACCAGTCAAACTAGTTGTCTTGAAGTTTAGCTTTTATGTGTGTATGTAATTTAAATTTCGATAGTGTAAAAAAATAAAAAGTTTGATATATAAAAAATGAGAACACAAGAGAGTTGATTGTTTATTTCAACAGGAAGTTAAAGGAACATTTGGGTAGCCGACTACCGGGCCTACCGGAACTGAAACCTTTATTGCGCATATTTATAGAGTGTGGTCTGGTGAACAACATGCTTTCTATACTTCACCGATCTTCCATGATAAGGAGTTTAAGTTTTTATCACATTTTTGTGTACACCTTATTAAGAAACGATATGTTTTGAAGTCAGTTAATTTCTATCACTTTCCCTTCGAAATATATAAGGATTTGAAGTTTAGACCGGAAGTGAAGATTTTATTGTATGTTCCACTTGGGTTTTGTCTCCTTAACACCATGCATGCATTGGTTCTCTTGCACGATAAGCAATTTTAGTTTTTATCTCATTTTTATGTAGACCTTGTGAAACGATATATTTTTGAAGTAAGTTCATTTCTATCACTTTTTGTTCAAAAGATATAAGGATTTGAAGCTTAGATCGGAAGTTGGGGTTTTATTGTATATTTCCCGTCAGTTTGGTCCCCTTAACACCATGCAAGCATTGGTTCTACCGTACTGCTAACTGTTCTTGCGCGATAAGCATTCTAAGTTTCAAACATATCTGTTCAATAGATACCGATGCTGCTAGTCACATGTCACATCTCATTAATTTTTAGCTTAATCCGTCCAGAAGTTATGAGAATTTAAAGTTTAGCCCAGACATTGTGTGGTTTTATATGATTAATTAATTAGTTTTTCGAAAACTATCTTCCTTAGCAAGATACCTACAGCCTTTGTGACATATTAATCGTGTCGCTATATACACTTGTAATATGGGCAGATTTCAATAGTTGAACCTATTAAATGGTAATATCCTACATACACATACATAGGCTCATAACACAACAGGATTTGAACCTCCACCGCTTTCATACAAAAAAATGTTTGTTTTATTATTTGACAAATCAGACCTAATGTGAACTTAAATTTGATAGTATTCTTATTCTTATGTAGAATATGCTTTCTCATCTTCTACATCCCTCGTATATGTGGCCGCCTCATATACGGTTTGTTTATTCTCAATTATAGTGAAATCCCTGGTGTTATGGGGCGCCATATTTTAAAATGTCGGTTTCAGTAAAAATCTGAGGCTGTTAAATCTGTTCATTATAACAGACTAGGTTATATGTCCCTGCACGGTTCTAATTATGTTTTAAATTAGATTGTGATGATAGATATTATTATACATTATTTTTTCTCTTTTCTTTTATTTCCTTCGATAGGTTTTATTTCTATGTTTTTACAAAATATCAAATTAAGGTAGGTATATTAATATGGAACACTCTATAGAATACACTGCTCATTGATTAGAACCACTCGATATATCGTTACGTTAAAATTCCAAGGTTATAACACGGCTGCTTGTAGATAAGGATTATCACAATAATTAATTATTCTGTTGTTTTAACTAAACCGTGTAACAAATATTTGTTCTGAATATAAAACTAACGCGTTTTAAAGTATGTTCACTGGAAACATTTAAATAATAAGATGATTTTAGTTGTTTATATATGTACGACATTTTAAACCAACGGGCAACTAGCGGCTAGCACCTAGCAGGCAGTCAACTAGCCGCTAGCAACCAGCTATGTTGAAAATTAAACGGACAAAAGTTTTTTTAACATCATGCGGCCCTGACCACACCCAAAAGTAACACATAACCTTAGTTTTCTCAACAGTCCTGTGTGTGCCTTACCGGGGGCCCACGCTATGATTTAAAAACAAAAAAGAGCTTTAAAAGTGGGCTCCCTTGGGGCGGAGCCCTGAAAAGGGGCCCCAATCTTGCTCCGGCTCAAGTAAAAAACAGTTTGTAGTGCAAGTGTCCCAAGTATCATATTATATAAATGTTATATGTTATCAGTTGCTAGCCGCTAGCTCCTAGTCACTAGTAACCAATTGTGTGTAAAATTAGACAAGCAATGTTTTTTTTTATATTTTTTTTCAATTTTTGAACTCTACTCATCGAGACGAGTACGGTGATACCCCACGCATAGAGCCTTACTTAAAAACTAAAGGAGTTTGATTTGCGCATGCGCTAACCGCCAACTTTACATGTCATTATATGTGGAATCAAAATATCAGACCATTTTTATTTCGACAGGTCAGATCAAATCTCGACCAGATTTTTTTGTTCGTTTTATTTCCATGCCAGCAACCGCTATCTTGCACACCATCTTGGATTACGTCATCTCAGATTACACTTCTTGAAATACTCTATCCAACTGTTACCTGCTACAAGCTGCTAGCCCCTGGCAACCAGTTATGTGTACAGTTAGACGCTCAAAAAAATCTTTTATTTTATTTTTCATTTTTTAACTCTAGTCATTGAAACGAATACGGTGATACCCCATACATGGGGTCTAACTTAAAAACTAAAGAAGTTTGGTTTGCGCATGCGCTAACTAGCATCTTTACGTACGTCAGTATATGTGAAATCATGGCATGCCCTCTTATTTCGAAAAGTTAGATCAAATCTTGGCCAGAATTTTTTATTCTTCTTATTTCCATGCCAATAACCGCCATCTTGAATTACGTCATATCAGGTTAGGCGTCGTGAAATACTCTATCCAACTGCCGTCACTGTGACGTCACACGCATGCGTAATAACCCATCGGTGCGGTACTTCCGGTGGTGGTCCCAGAACCGGCTATCTATCTACTGACATATTTGCTATTAAAACATTTTAATGAAAAGTCACTACCATAACGCACTTGCTGCGTCCAGAGTTTTTTATTTTGCAACTCACTGGCTTGTAAATAACTTAACCTTTAAGAAAATTTATCCAACCCTTTTTGTAATTACTTTCAGTTCTTCGAGACACATAAATCCGACAAGCATCAAGTGGACTAAAGACAATTTGTTCCGGTAATATAGTTATCGATTCAAAGGATGAATGGCTCTAGTTAGACTTGAAATGTTGCTAAGGAGGCACACAGCTATTTGTTTCGCAACTAATTGAAAATTTTCATTCCCAATAGTCTTAGAGAAGACAAAGAAACAGTAAACCGACTGCGAGTACGTATTTCAGGGTTGTAACTTGAATGAGACGCAAGACAATGCTCAGACCCTGTAGCAGAGATAGTGGTACATTATGAACTGAAAATTACTTGGTGCGTAATTTATGAAAACGTAATGACTTTCTTAGCGGGGACTCGTTAATCAAAGTAGACTGGTTAAAGGACAAAAGTTGCCTCTATCACAGCTTTTTGGATTAGTGCAGCCTAAATAAGTAAAACGGATAAGGAGACGAGATAATTTTGCCAGTATCTGGAGGACGTACGCCTTCAGCTTCTTCACGGCATGGAGATTTATATCTTATACAAGTTGTGACAGAAAATTAATCATTATCATTATAAGAACTCCGGTAACGTGACTACTTTTACACTTCACTTGCAGCTAAATTACTTCAGCGAAATAAGGCGAACAAGCGTTATCGTTAATAAGTTTGTGGCGAACACACGCTGAACTGCATTCACTTTATAATAAATTTTAAGATAATTAGTAGATTTATTAGTCAGCAAATGATGTGTATTTCAAAACTTTGAACTGGAGTAGGATAGAAAGATTAAACTTATAACGCCTATTAATGAGAAATGTCAAACCGTGTAATTTACTCAACACATTAAGAAAGAATAGAAAAAGTTGGTTAGCGAATTTTCATAGAAATTTTGTTAAATTTAAATATGTTTTTTTAATGAAAGACATATTTAGTAGAAAGTATAACCAAATACTTTATAATGACAATACAGGACACTCCGGCTGATTTCGTGTTTCAATAATATCAGCGCCCCTAGCGGATAGTACTGATGTTACGTCGTTCGAGAAAGTGTAACACTAGCAATTGCTGGTGTTTAACTGTGTATAATTAAGTTTGAGATGTGTTTTTTACAATAAATGTTAGTGGTTGGGTGTATGCAATCTATAATTGTTCGAATTATAACGTGCTAAATCTATCACAGACATTTCATAGGTTTCCAAAGGATGGCGAAACGTAAATATGATTTTTTGTGTTTTCTTTTGTTACCAGCGATTTTTTACAAATTCGCGTAATAATTATTATTAAACGATAACTATAACATGGATTGACAATAATTTTGTATTATAGATACAAGAAAAGAGTACTGTTATCAAAAAGAACTCATTTGGATATAGTATTGAAGACACAAGGTGCATTTTACATTTCAATGTCACTTCCAAAAAAATTAATTTGTTGAAGCAGAAGACAAATTCAGAATCACTTTTATGCTACAGTTATGTACAGTTCGTATAAGATTATTTATTGTGTAATATTTACCATCATGTACCTATTTATAGATAAACTTCGCAAACGGATGGTTGAAAGGCTTCAATCATAACTGGTCTTCCAATACATCAAAAAAAAAAGAAATATGAAGGCAAAAAAGTTTTGCATTAATAATAAATGATATAAGAAAACTATTTTTCTATCTTCTTCTTTTTATTTTCAGTATGGCATAAATTGTCTCATATATTTATATTTAAAATTATTTATTTTTAAAGGCTTTTAATTATCTTCCCAAGACAAGTTTTTAAAGAGACAAGTAGAAATAGCAGAGTCAGCCCTATAATAGATTTATTCACGGAAGTAATAATTAGTCTCACCTTTCCTCTGCACAATTTCTTAATTATGTACTAAGTATATCAGTTACATATTTTAAAACATTAGATTAATAAGACAGTTTTCTTGTAGAGATATAGCAAATTGAGTGCTGTGCTACCATTTATACCTAGAACAATTATTTATAGGTAAGTACAGATTGTAACTTAATATCCTCAGAAACATCTTTCAGTATATTCCTATACATATCCTTGAAATAGTAGTATAACGACGGTTTCAAGGTAGTACATTAAATTATGATGAAATAAGATTATGGGTAAGAGAAATTTGCAGAATTATTCATGCTGAATTCATTTAGGTTTCAAGCTGATTGTTGATACAATTTCTATTTATAACTATATAATCAGAAGATTTTCACTGTTTTGTCATGTACAAGTTTTTATATTCATCTATAATAAACCAATTGCCTAAATTAAGAATATGCAGGTAAATAAACAATTCAAATTACCCGCTTAGTTACCAGCACTTCAAGCGAGGTGGCGTTAGTGTACTTGTCACAAATATCACCAATGCTAAAGCATAGGAGTGCACGTGTTGTCATTATATAGTATTTGGTATAACCTTTATAGTAAAAACCATGTACCATATTCCATCAATATAAGTTTATTGTTCGAGAAAGTACAGCAATTTTCGGGAAAAACTTGTGTGACTTTCCAAGCAATTTACACAAAAACTACACCTGCCAAGATATTATTATTTACAGAAAGATTCTTGACAGAAATTTAAAAAGTTTTAAATGAAAACATGCAGTTTGTATCACAGAAATTCGCTATTTTTTACAAAGATTGGCTAAGTAATCCTACACGAAAATTATATTAAAAAATTTTACGAAAATTTAAAAAGGTCCTTACACAAAAAATTTCTAGCCAAATTTTTTTCAATTAAATTCGAAAATATTTTTTTACGAGAATTCGCAAACCCTTTTTACAATAACTCTTAAATTCATAATTAACAGCATTTCACGTCAATTTAAGAACAATTAGCCGAAAACTCTAAAAAAAAATCCGAGAAAAGCTGACTTGATATTTTATATACGAAAATTTGCTCATAAGATACATAAAATTTTTAAATTATATGCCTAATCTGTAATTAAAATTCAAGAGAAAATATAATTTTTTTCACTTTTCTTGGAAATTTGAACCAGTGGAAGTAATGAAAAATGAAAGCGGAAACTGCTCATATTTTCATGTACCAACGTGTCAGAAATAAGTATAATAAGTATAAGTATATGTTATGAAAATCTAAACATAGATAATAGATAATCTTATTAAATTAATTAAATTAATTAAATATTACCTTTCTTTTAAAGCAAAGTTAATCTGAATATTTTAATAGTTGTCAAAAATTCGCTAAATAATCCCATATTCTGATCGGCTATTAGAATTGAACAAAGAACTAAAAAAAAATTAAACTAATCGCACTATGAATTATAAGGACTGCAGTGCCATATGGGCGGCAAAGCCGCGGACCAACCCTGAAGGACAAAAAATATGAATTATAGTATGCGATTATAAAATGTATTTTAAAACTAGTCTTTAGGTATAGGAAGTCTTATATAAAAGTTCAAGCCGTTGCCCTTTACTTCTGAGACATAAAATACATGATGTTCCATTTGAAAAAAATGAGCCAATATTTTAGAGTGCCCTGTACATAGTATATCGGTGTTTTCGACTTATTATATAAACTAAAACATTTCTGAATGCGTGATTTCCATGTTATTCTAGTGATAGTTCAATGGCAGATGCCAAAACGCAATAAAATAAGGGGTGTTCTATTAATAATAAAAAAGAAAACTTGTAACACCATCCGCTTATGGGTCACCCTGTCAGAATAATTTTATAAAATTCAGCTCGAGATAGATAACGTTTATAGTACGTACTAGGTATGTACTTGATTTGCCACAATCGATAACCGCCAAAAAGAATAAAATCAGATAATTTGTAAGCTATTATAACAACTGTAGTGGACACTACTGTCAGTAGCCATCATTTCAATTGGCTACCATACATTTCATTGATTGTTGTTGCCCTTACCTGGTGAAACTGGTCCATACTACATACAGACTTGGAGACTACTTCTCTGGCTTCACTGTTGGGTTTCGTTTTCGTAGGTGAAGGGCGTAGCCAGCGCGTAAGCTGACTGGAGCAAGAGACCCTTATGAATTCTAGATGTTCTCAGATGTTCTTTAACGTTTCTGTGACTAGTTTCGCTGCTTGACAGCATTCTCAGACAGATAAAAATTGAATCAGTACGAAATCATGACAACTACAAATAAAGATATATTGCTATGTTATGATGTTTTGATCAAAAAATTCATCAAATTGAAAATAAAATGAAATACAGATGACGGATGAGGCCTTCAAAATGTCCACGTGATGTAGGTCAATATTTAAGATAAAAATAGAACTAGCCTATAATAACTATAATAACAGTTACAACAATAAAATAACTAAACAGTAACAGTATTAAAGCAGTCTATATACAACGAATACTATACAAAACACTAAAAATAGTTACGTGAATTTAATTTCAGCTAAAACCTTAAATATCACAAAACTAGAAGGGGTAAATATGGAGAATTCATATATCACAGGAGAGGTTATTCAATCCAGAAGACAATGAGGTCATAACATAGAGATGTTACGTTTGAATTTTTTGACTTAATGTGGTTTGAAAATTTTAAAAACAGTGTACAATTTGCGAAGACCCTGTGTTAAGAAATGAAGTTCCGATTTGATATCTCGCAAGAACATTATTAGATGTTTGTATGTACCAATTTGTGTAATGGTTTTTTGCTAAGTGGCCGAGAGACAGATTCTTTTAGTTGACCTCATCTATCAATTTTTCTTTAAACTTGAATAACACAAATAATCCTGTTTTTTACCAATAATGTCCTAAATGAATTTAGGCTAGAATTTTACGTACAATTTAAAAATGTAGTAACATATAGGGTGTTCCGTTTGAAATAACAAAGTTGATGCCAACTACCAGTATAACTGGAAGAGCAGCCATTTCAAAGCTATTTCGCGACCTTAGCGGAGACCCGGTACACGATGACGCATTTCTACCGTAAAGCTCAATATATCCGTTATTATACAAGACACGAGAAAAAATTGTTTACAGGAGTTATAGTTGTCTTGAACTGCACCTTATAAAATAATTTTGATAACCTTAAGTGGCCTATAAGTTGTTGTGTGTTTTTTGTGATTTCGTAGATTTGTAAGATTTTTGTGGAATTGTTGGTAATTAAAAATATATGTTTCATAAGTTTTCGGAATTTTCTGGAAAAATTGTTTACAAATTTTCGTGCAATTTTTTTTGCAAGTTTGACCGAAATTATGTTTGTGAATAATTATATTTTGGCAGGTGGGTAAATAACTTGAAGAGGGTCGTTCGGTAGGAAAATCGGACTGATGTTTTTGGGAACATTTTAAGTTTATTATTTAATGTTGGCCATTCCAAAATCATTAAGAGTTTAGCTGAGCATATTCACAAATAATAATAATAATAATAATAATAATAATAATAATAATAATAATAATAATAATAATAATAATAATTATAATAATAATAATAATAATACAATACAAAAACTCTTTATTTACATTTGTTTATATATAACATTTGAGGCGGTTAGACACCTCAATGTCTTAGATATAATATTAATTTACGTTAGCGCCTATATTTATATGTAATAAAACGTAGTTCTAGATTTCCCAATTGAATCACTTTCACTAAAATTTTGAATTATTTACATTTTTCTGATATCTACAGATTCACATTAGGGTTGTCGAAAATGGCAACCCCGCCGATTGTTTATTGTGACATACTTTTGTAGTCTGTTCGTTTAAAACTTAATTTGGAGATTTTGTTTGCAATGGCAGCGGAACCCTTATTTATCTGTCTGACCTTGTCTAACATTGTAGGCATCCCTTTAGAGGTAATTTCAGGTCATATCGTAGATGATTGATTTTTTATTTAGTTATAACTCAGGATCTACTAAATCAATTAAGTTCAAATTTTGTAGGTAGGAGCACTTGTAGAATGAGTACGTGTTTGTAAGGTTTTAGTTTAATATTTTTAGTAATTAAAAAGATATTGCGTTTTCAAGCAGTTTTTGCATATTTTTTTTAAGTGTTTGATTGTCAAAACTGTTTAACGGACTCATCCAATCTATTAACAAAACGAAGAGAATTGCCCAATTTGGTTTCAATTGGTGAAGTATTTTTTAAAGAAACTTTCCAAAAGTCTCAACATCGATACCTCTATTAGTACATTCACTAAAACGAAGTCGGAATAAGTACTAGGTTTTGAGAAGTAGTGACCGTAAATCTAATATAATTCTGCATGTGCCCCCAACAGACGATTAATTATCAAACCGAAAGGACAGAAAACTAAATAGAAGAGTTTCAAAAGTAATACCCTAATTCGTTCCTGTGTATCTTAAAAGATACCTAATATATAAGTAAATACTAGTTTTGGTTATATGGAATACTTCATGAAACTGAAAGAACATTTGTTGATGTATTGAAATTGATTATAATATAGAGGGTGTTCCATTTGAATTTCTCGAGAAAATTTGACTCCAGTGTTTTTACGCACCCTGTATACTGTTTCAAGGAATTTTTTCTGTATTGATTGATGTTGAAATAGGAACACTTTTACAGATTTTTGACATGATAGAGTGTTGTATGCTGACATATTTATGAAGATACAGACTGTCAAATGTGCCTCTGATGTTGTAGAAAAGTGGCGATAACTTTTGAATGACTCTGTATAGACGACAAAAAAACTCAACAATTCACAGGGTGTTCTATTTAAAAAAAGTGAAGTTCGGGTTGTATCTAACTTATGCCACACCCTGTATATGCAAAAATAATTTTAGTTTGTAGTTAACATTAGTACAGGCAACTGTTGTTCCAAAATGTTTTTTTATTATTAATAATAAAGGAGATATTGAACTTATTGAACCACCCTGTTTATATATATATATATATATATATATATATATATATATATATATATATATATATATATATATATATATATATATATACATGGGTGATTCGCATAAGGACCGACGCAGGGCAGGGGCATGTAGGTGAATCCAAAATATTGCTATTATTAATTTTCAAAAAACTTTGTCGTTTTCAACAAAATTTCGAAATATACGTATTAGAGCTGTGTTATTTAAAATCATCCGAAATTCAAACGTTGGCTATGAAATTTAACGTCAGACTTGACAATCTGGAAAATAAGTCATTTTATTTTAGTAATATTTGGGGAGGGTTGTGAAAATGGCCGGGAAGTTTTCATTTAGCGAACAAGTTGACATGCTATTAGTGTTAGGTTTCTGTTAAGGAAGCTACAGAAGAAGTATTGAAGAATATCGGAGAATATTTCCTAATCGTGTAATCACTCATAGAGAAACATTTGCCAATGCTGAAAAACGGGCTCGAGAAACAGGCAAGTTTTTCAGTAACAATCGATAACGTGCTACTGCAACCAGGGTACGAGACAAAGAACTTATTTTGAATATAATTGAAGATGACCCACATATTAGTACTAGAAATCTATCTCGACAAAGTGCTATATCCCAAACTTATGTTCACTGAGTAATAAAACGTAGTCTACTGCACCCATATCATACCCAAAAAGTGCAAGAATTGTTAAAAGAAGATTTGGTTAAACGAGTAAATTTCCGTCAGTTTATTTTGCATCAAGAAATTAATTTTCAAAAGAAAATTCTTTTTACTGACGAAGCTTGTTTCACCCGCAGAGGTATTACAAATTTACATAACCATCATGATTATTCTGATGTAAACCCTCATTCAGGAACTCCTCGGCATTTCCAACGCCAGTTTAAAATTAATGTTTGGATCGGTATTAGTGATTGGTATTTAATTGGTTCAGTTATTTTACCGAATCGATTAAATGGCGAAACTTATTTAGAATTTATCCAAAACGATCTCCCGGATCTACTCGACGGGGTGCCTCTACAACTTAGACTGGAACATTGGTTTATGCACGATGGAGCACCGTCTCATTTCAGTATTGCTGTTAGAGACTATTTAAACCACCAGTATCCAAATAAATGGATTGAAGGAGGAAATAATTGGCCAAAATTTTGGCCTCCACGATCGCCAGACCACAACAAATGTGACTTCTTTCTTTGGCGAATGTTAAAAGAATTTGTGTATTCCTCGCCAATTGCGTCTCGAGCCAAATTGTGGAATCGCATTACACACAAATGCACACTCATTAGAAACAATCAACAGTTGTTGGATAGGGTAGACTTCAATTTTCGACCAAGAATAAATTTATGCCTGAGAGAGAACGGTGATCATTTTGAACGATTTCTGTAATTTATCGGTGCAAATGTTATCTTATTTCTATTATTTAATTTGTTTGTTTTTCTATTAAATTATTCTTATTGCAACTTTTTTCCTGATTGTCAAGTCTGACGTTGAATTTCATAACCAACGTTTGAATTTCCGATGATTTTAAATAACACAGCTCTAATACGTGTATCTAGTTATTCCAAATTTTGTTGAAAACGACAAAGTTTTTTGAAATATGATAAGAGTAATGAAAGTTTTAGAATTCAATTTCCCATAAAATGAAATAATATTTTTTTAAATCCGCCAATAGGTTAAAAAATTCTGGCCCATTTTAAGAGTGAATCATCACTTATCAACCCTTTAAAATGCTTCAATTGAATTCTTATTACTGTCGATTATTGCTTTGGTACACTCAAAACGTGTACCAAATTTTCTTGTTCTTCTACGTTCAAGCATAGCTGAGATTATTTTTTTCGAAATTAGAAACCCCACTTGGAAGGCCTATAACTTCTCTGGGGTGCAAATTAGTATAGGGGTAAGTTGCATTAAATCACAGTGTTTTTGGGTCCCTACATGCCCCTGCTCTTTGTCGGTTCTTATGCGAAACACCCAATATATATATATATATATATATATATATATATATATATATATATATATATATATATATATATATATATATATATATATATATATATATATATATATATATATATATATATATATATATATATATATATATATATATACAGTGCGAAATGATCGCCGAATCTAGATGATCTTCGTCAAAAATGACCGAATAAGCAATCTGTGTGCGCTATAAAATTACACACTTCCAGTTTGTAGTGGACTTTTGGCACAGCGTGTGTACCTACTACGTAGTAATTTTCGTCTTCGCGTCGGATTGATTTTTAATTAGATCATTTTGTTGTTGTTTACATGTGTTCTAAGAAGACCATTATTATTATTATGGTTACTACTTCGGGTTGCTTAATAAGTTGACAAAATAATTGTGATACTGTGATTAATTCAGTGGATATTTTAAATTTAAAAGTTAACTTTTTAAGGGACTTTTTAATTACTATAACCTATAACTAACTAGAGGAAAACTTCGTAAGTAGTTATTAATTATTAAGTTTAGTAAGTAGGTTTCTTTATAATACATTTTCAGGGAAAAAATAAGCGAGTCCTTCATTTTTAGTGAATTTTTATTTAAAACAATTCACTAATAAAAAGGTATCAATGGAGAGACTTTGCAAAAAAAAATTCAAATGAGCGCGAACTAGGACTCCTAGAACCCATATCGGGGGTCAGTTTCAATTTTTATATGTTTATATATATATATATATATATATATATATATATATATATATATATATATATATATATATATATATATATACTCAAAAAATAAGCAACTAATTTCGATGAAACTCGGCAAGTGCTTTTCTTTCTTTTATTAATGGCTTGGATGAGTTCGTTCGTCAGGAAAATAGGATAACGTTTTCCGAGAAAATTTTGAGTTTTGTTTCAAGAAACTTCTTTTTCTCCGCAAATTACAAGGGTATTTTAATGAAACTTGGTTGATATGTTGCCTTGTAAGAGACCTTACTACACACTAAAATTCAACTATCTGCATTTTTATAAAATTGAGTTATTCAAATTTTGAGTTTTTTTTTTAATTTCTCCGAAAATTACAAAGTTATTTTGATGAAATTTTGTTGATAAGTTTCCCTGGGTAAGACCCTACTATAACACACCGAAATTCAACTTTCTATGTTCGTAGAAACATGAGTTATTCAAATTTGAAGCATTTAATAAAAATTTACTACCATAACGCATTTGCTGCGTCCCGAACTTTTTTTTCATGCGCACCCCCAATGCATTAAGGCACGAGCCGCTACTGAGATATATATATATATATATATATATATATATATATATATATATATATATATATATATATATATATACATTAGCTTTCATATATGTCCTTTTATATTGAGAAAAATATGTTTTACTTTTTCTTGAATCTTAGTACTTTGGTTAAAAAAAAATTGAATTAATAATACTATTTGTTTCTTAATGTGCATAAACTTTCTAACCATGTTAATCGGTATAGAAATTTGGCATAAAAAAATGTCACCAAAAAGGAAAGAATGCGTTCCGTATGATGGTCGGTATGAGATAAATAAATAAATATATTGAATATAGTCGCCCTTACTTACCCCTATTAGATATAGATGTCGATTCTAGTATTTTCTTCTATTACGTTCAATACAATGCACCCCAGCTTTCTGTTTCGACTTGTTAAAATCAGCATAGAGTAACTAATTTACAAGGAATAACTTAGCCATTATTTGCATAATAATAACTGCGAAATTATTTAATAATAGAACTCCCAATTTAATTGAGTAAGTACCTGATAGCAATATTTTAAGCACTTTTAGAATAAAAATTCTAAATGCATTCTACCTTAAAGGTAGAAAACGTACGTACGTACAAATGTCAGATAACGTTAACGTTAGCGGCAACATTCAATTTTCGCGCCGAACTGGGAACCAATCAAATCTAGTTATGAACTTGTCTATGAACTACTGAGTGGGATTCGGAAATATGCTTCAGCTGAGTAGGTTGACATTTTGTTATCGATCTTAAACTTTATTTCAATTCCAAGGGTAGGCACATAGGAAGCGCATCGAGATTGTAAATTATTCTCAGAAGCATTTGAAAAAATTGTAAACAATCGGAAAATGTTTCACTCGTGCTTGATTTCACTCTAGTAACATTACTTAAAAGAGAAAAAGACATTCAGAATTCGGCAACGTCGAATGCAACTCGGGGCTTTCATTTTAAGAAACAATTGAAAATACAAAGCGTCTAAAGAAATCCATAATGTTATAATAAGTAAAGTTCCCGCAGTTTAATTCGATACAAGGACGTTGGGTGAGAGGCGTTAATAAGAAATACGACTTGAGTTAATTAAACTTTTCGCAGACGCTTTTGCTAAGATTGTGAGTTTCTGCTATCGAATCATCTCCCCGGGCTTTATACATGGAAACAATAAAATCGCCCTTGTCAAATACAATACTAGAGGACAAAAAGTCCATCATATTTTATCAAGCGGAAAGTCAACTTTGGCGGATTTCCTTTAGGAGACTGTTTCCGGCAGATCCTAAGACAGGACATCAAATCCTTTTGTCCGGTTAAAATTGTTTTTATACACACCGATCTGGCAATTTAATTCGCTTTTAATGTTTTTGGTTCTTCGATCCAACGTCGAATTTTACGGTTTCCGGAATTAATGTCATTTTTTGTATAGCCATCGCTATTGGGATGAAATTTAATAAAACTTTTCCTTTATGTCAGGTTTTATTTCCTCACACTTTTTTCTGTTGACGTAACACTGCGCTTTTGTCTGTTATAAATAAAATTATAAAAGTATTTTGTGTGGTAAAAACGAATGTTTGATCTTTGCGTAAGATATATGCAAGGATATTTTGAAAAGTGCTTAGTCTACAATAGAGAACGTAATAATTTTTAAAGCATTTTTTTTTAAATAAACTACTCTAACACGTTTTACAGAACGTCTATAAAGCAATTAGCCCTCAAAAAAGCCTGGATGCAGCAACTGCGTTATGATAGTTAATTGCGGTAGAAATGATACACATTTTTTTACAAAAATGTATATATATATATATATATATATATATATATATATATATATATATATATATATATATATATATATATACATTTTTTTACAAAAATGTATATATATATATATATATATATATATATATATATATATATATATATATATATATATATATATATATATATATGTATAATTGTATTTTTAGCACTTTTATTTGTAGAGCATGAGAATTTTAATTATTGTGCGGTTGCCTCTTTGTTCAAAGTACTAACATTTATGAAAATGAAATTGTGCCAATAATTGTTTACTTACCACTGTACGTTAAAAATTTTCTCTCATCACATGGGTGGGGTTCTGAAATTGGGCTAGCATTTTTGTTTGTTTCCTTTTTAAATGAGTAAAATTAATCAGACTATCTCAGTATGACCTATATATTTTATTTCTGGTTAGTTTTAAATTCGTTTTGCAAGAAAGATAGCTATATCAAAACTATTATTGAATTATCGTCAACAAATGACACAAATCAACATCTTGTTTGTACAATGAATTAAATATATTGTTTTTAAAGCAACATAGCTGTATGAAAACATTGTTGACCGTCGTCAATCAATCACATAAATCAACATCTTTTTTAAACAAGGAATTAAATAAATTATGCTCTATGAATTGGGCCTTTATCAGCACGCTCCGCCTTAATGTTCTAAGCATACATAAATTCACCTATGTGACTAAATTCTTATAACTAAACTTAATATAAAACAGTATGCACTTTATTATGATAATATTCACAAGATCGACTTACTGGTTGGCGTCTAATTGGTTCTTCCTTTGGATGTGTATTATTGTCTGCCATTGGATCTCCCATTTGGATTTTATAATTGCCACCAAAATAATTTTTTTTGGGCAATCAATCAATATCGGGCTCATTTTTGGATAGCCCTTTCGTATGAAGAATTTTCTTCCACCTTACTGTTATTGCTGATTGCTTGCCATCTTATATTAAGAAGGTGTTAAAAATCGAGTGCCAGTTACACTTATACTTTCCCGGTTTTTACACTAAAAATTTTTTATTGCATCGGCAGATTTTAAGCAAAATGTTATACTATCAAACGCACTTTTCGCAGTCTTGACACCGACTTTTAATGCGTAATGCTCAAAATTGAATTGTTGAAATCTCAATGCTGATTATTGACTCGCTGAAAATTGATTACTGAATATTGAGTTTCTGAAAATTGATTACTAAATACTGACTTGCTGAAAGTTGATTACCGAATGTTCTAACGCACATTGCCGCAGATTATTTTCGAGTGGTCGCGCACTGTCGCCGTTTTGCTTAAATATCCACACCTTTCTGACAAAAAATATCTTCTTCTGGCTGCAGCTGTGCACAATAAAGTTCAACAGCCTTGCATTTTCCATTATCAAACTTCTTACTAGCTACACTTATAGCATAAAAAAATCGTCCCCGCGTTTCACTGCTTATCAAGTACTTTGTCTGTCCGTTCTTAGAACTTATAAATTACTGACAAAAATTATTTTGCACTGTTACTATGTTTATCTTACAGCTACCTATTTACTAGGATCAAATAAAAATTATTATCTTCTAACAAAACGCTATGAATAAAAACAAGGTATTGTTCTATGTTCTTTATATTGTACAGATATTTAACAGTCAAACAAACCCCTATACGTAAAAAAGAAAGCATTGTTCTGTATTCTCTTAATTCTTATGATATTTCTTATTTAACCCATAATATTCAACACTCTTAAATATACAGGACATTTAAATATTAGGGTGCATAAATGTAATGTACATGGCTCGTTTTTCTCCACAATAAAATGTTTCTATTTTTCTGGCATATTTGCTATTTATAGCAATTCCCCCTCTCTAAAAGTGTGTTTGGATAATGATTGTTAGACAGACCATCTTTGTTTTATTTCTTTACAGCCTATTTATTTATTTATTGGTACTTATAAACGTGTTCTATATTGAAAATTCCCCTTATTCTATCATTTCCTATTTATTTTAATTCATAACTATTTTTTGCCAATTTACTTTATTTTTTTTTAAATCGACATGTGTGACATTCTCTGGTTATTTTGACATATCCAACTTTCCTCAAGACTTATTTCTGTGAATAACAGTTATTGGTATATTTTTTTCTTATGGGGTATTTTCTTTTCTGATTTTATTTCATTATCTTTACTAATTATATTGATATACTACAATGGGATAGGAATTTTTTTTTTCATCTATAAACTTCTAATAATTTAACTTTTTAACCCTACATGTATTGTCTCCATACTTTTCCTTTTCAAACAATCGCCTATACATATTTTATTAATACTTGCATTACATTAACTTTTATTATTCATTATATATTCTATTATCATATTCATTTTCTTACACATATCTATTATATTTTTTCTTTATATCATTAAACTTTTTCATATTCTGTTCGCTACACCATCTATACCAATTCTTTCCTATCAATCTGACCGCTATATGTTTTATTTTTCGTTAATTATAACTCTTTCTCGGTACGTAACCGGTTTCTGTCTTTTCGACTTTTATATATTTTTCTCCTCCACTTATTCCATGTTTCCTATACTCTATACTTTTTATATTTCCCCCTTTTCACATTTATATTAAGATTACTTTAATTGACATATCCAATATCTGACTCCAATTTGGAGCAGTGCTCCTAATTTAATATCACTTAATTTTTCTATTAAATTTTTTTTCAATTTATATTTTCTCTTGGGCTCCTATAATGCCTACTTCTTTCGTTTTCTTTTCTCAGGGTTATATCACTAATTCTTTATTTTAAATTGACCAACATATAGTTCTATCTAATAAATTTTTTAGCGAATTTTTCGTAAAACGAAAAATTTACTAATGGGGAGATCTGTGTTTATATATATATATATATATATATATATATATATATATATATATATATATATATATATATATATATATATATATATATATATATATATATATATATATATATATATAATCGATAACTCAAAAAATAATGGGCCGATTTTAAAGAAATTTGGTACGTACCTTCCTTTTGCAAGTGGCATGGATAAGTTCGTTAGCCAGGAAAATCAAACCAGTTTTTCCGGGAAAATTTTGGGTTTTCCTTCGGAAAATTTTTGTATCTCCGAAAATAACAGAGTTATAACACGCCGGAGCGACGTCATGGTGACGTCACTGGACAGAGGGTCAATAGAAGACAAACCTGAGATGACGTAATCCAAGATGTCGGACGACCGGAAGTGAAGTCACTCTGACGCCGGCGCGTGGCTGTTCCAACCCGACGTTCCCGACACCTAGGTGACATCACAGTGATAGGTCGCGGTTGACAGGTGGGCAGGTCAGAAGTGTCCAACTACCTGAGATGCTGGTGAGATGATTGGTGTGAGGAACGATTGTTGGCAGGTCAGAGGTGTGCAACTAACCTGGAGACCTGAGATGCTGGTGAGATAATTGGTCTGAGGAACGATTGTTTCGTCAACAAAGGTGGATTCATCAGAGGATGAAGAAGACTTAGGAGGATGAATGTATGATCTATAGAGATGGTCCCTTCGGAATAGATTATGACATACATTTAAAACGGTTGTTTCGTTAAATGATTTCATAAAAATTCGTTACCATGGACAGCTGTCTGTCGTGCTAGACAGCTGTCCAACACATGTCTGTCCTGTGAGATAGCTGTCTGTCCTGCTAGACAGTTGTCTGTCGTTGGTTGTACCTTGGAGGGACTGGTCTGCTTTTGTTCACCATAATATAGATCCATATGTGACCATAAGTTTTACCATAGTTTGGTATATCCTAAACGTAGATGTATCATAATAAAAGGTTTGAACGACTTGTGGCAGATTGACTCTAACAGCTCTACAAAAACTTTTCTTCTGCGTTCTCACTGCATGATATGGGTATGTAGCGTCTTTCTTACTTCTTGAAAGCACCAAACACACTTATTTTTCCTGAGTTACTTGGCTTTGGGAATATATCTTCAAGATGTTCTCTGACTTTAGCGTTTGTTTCTCGTATGCGCTGCACTTCACGATCTATTTTCATTAATTTTACTTCAATCTCCTCAAGGTTGTCCTTGTATTTTTGATTAAATTCGCTTACGAAAAAATCAAACATAATTTGTTTGCACTTTTCATAGAAACGATTGGATATCCAACAAGCCAAATTTAATATCAAATCTTTGCAGACATATGTACCAGATATCGAGTTGTTTTCAGTCTGTGTTCCACCAAAGTCCACCAAGTATGTAGCGCTTGTTGGTGTTAATTGAGATGTGACGCTAAATGTGACTTTAAGTTGTTGTTGTAATAGGCAATCAACTCTTTAGTTTTCTTATGTTCCAACCAATGCCTCAATCTTTTCTCACCACTTTTACACAATTTTGTTGCATTGAAATAACCCGTGTTCTTGTCAATAATTAATTGAAAGTCTCCAAATAAACCATACTAAAGTTGTCTTTAATTTGATGGTAACACACATCACTTAATATAGCCATTTTAAACACACTACTAAACACTTAGATACTCAAGAGCAGACTGATGCATGTCTTACTTCTAAGACAACTAAATTTTGAATGGGCTTACGAGTTTGTACGACATTTTATAGATGTTGACACCACTCTACGGTTTAAAACTGTGTTTATTAATATATATTTCCAACCACTTTCGGCTGTATGAAAACATTGTTGACCGTCGTCAATCAATCACATAAATCAACATCTTTTTTAAACAAGGAATTAAATAAATTATGCTCTATGAATTGGGCCTTTATCAGCACGCTCCGCCTTAATGTTCTAAGCATACATAAATTCACCTATGTGACTAAATTCTTATAACTAAACTTAATATAAAACAGTATGCACTTTATTATGATAATATTCACAAGATCGACTTACTGGTTGGCGTCTAATTGGTTCTTCCTTTGGATGTGTATTATTGTCTGCCATTGGATCTCCCATTTGGATTTTATAATTGCCACCAAAATATTTTTTTTTGGGCAATCAATCAATATCGGGCTCATTTTTGGATAGCCCTTTCGTATGAAGAATTTTCTTCCACCTTACTGTTATTGCTGATTGCTTGCCATCTTATATTAAGAAGGTGTTAAAAATCGAGTGCCAGTTACACTTATACTTTCCCGGTTTTTACACTAAAAATTTTTTATTGCATCGGCAGATTTTAAGCAAAATGTTATACTATCAAACGCACTTTTCGCAGTCTTGACACCGACTTTTAATGCGTAATGCTCAAAATTGAATTGTTGAAATCTCAATGCTGATTATTGACTCGCTGAAAATTGATTACTGAATATTGAGTTTCTGAAAATTGATTACTAAATACTGACTTGCTGAAAGTTGATTACCGAATGTTCTAACGCACATTGCCGCAGATTATTTTCGAGTGGTCGCGCACTGTCGCCGTTTTGCTTAAATATCCACACCTTTCTGACAAAAAATATCTTCTTCTGGCTGCAGCTGTGCACAATAAAGTTCAACAGCCTTGCATTTTCCATTATCAAACTTCTTACTAGCTACACTTATAGCATAAAAAAATCGTCCCCGCGTTTCACTGCTTATCAAGTACTTTGTCTGTCCGTTCTTAGAACTTATAAATTACTGACAAAAATTATTTTGCACTGTTACTATGTTTATCTTACAGCTACCTATTTACTAGGATCAAATAAAAATTATTATCTTCTAACAAAACGCTATGAATAAAAACAAGGTATTGTTCTATGTTCTTTATATTGTACAGATATTTAACAGTCAAACAAACCCCTATACGTAAAAAAGAAAGCATTGTTCTGTATTCTCTTAATTCTTATGATATTTCTTATTGAACCCATAATATTCAACACTCTTAAATATACAGGACATTTAAATATTAGGGTGCATAAATGTAATGTACATGGCTCGTTTTTCTCCAGGAACGATTGTTTCGTCAACAAAGGTGGATTCATCAGAGGATGAAGAAGACTTAGGAGGATGAATGTATGATCTATAGAGATGGTCCCTTCGGAATAGATTATGACATACATTTAAAACGGTTGTTTCGTTAAATGATTTCATAAAAATTCGTTAGCATGGACAGCTGTCTGTCGTGCTAGACAGCTGTCCAACACATGTCTGTCCTGTGAGATAGCTGTCTGTCCTGCTAGACAGTTGTCTGTCGTTGGTTGTACCTTGGAGGGACTGGTCTGCTTTTGTTCACCATAATATAGATCCATATGTGACCATAAGTTTTACCATAGTTTGGTATATCCTAAACGTAGATGTATCATAATAAAAGGTTTGAACGACTTGTGGCAGATTGACTCTAACAGCTCTACAAAAACTTTTCTTCTGCGTTCTCACTGCATGATATGGGTATGTAGCGTCTTTCTTACTTCTTGAAAGCACCAAACACACTTATTTTTCCTGAGTTACTTGGCTTTGGGAATATATCTTCAAGATGTTCTCTGACTTTAGCGTTTGTTTCTCGTATGCGCTGTACTTCACGATCTATTTTCATTAATTTTACTTCAATCTCCTCAAGGTTGTCCTTGTATTTTTGATTAAATTCGCTTACGAAAAAATCAAACATAATTTGTTTGCACTTTTCATAGAAACGATTGGATATCCAACAAGCCAAATTTAATATCAAATCTTTGCAGACATATGTACCAGATATCGAGTTGTTTTCAGTCTGTGTTCCACCAAAGTCCACCAAGTATGTAGCGCTTGTTGGTGTTAATTGAGATGTGACGCTAAATGTGACTTTAAGTTGTTGTTGTAATAGGCAATCAACTCTTTAGTTTTCTTATGTTCCAACCAATGCCTCAATCTTTTCTCACCACTTTTACACAATTTTGTTGCATTGAAATAACCCGTGTTCTTGTCAATAATTAATTGAAAGTCTCCAAATAAACCATACTAAAGTTGTCTTTAATTTGATGGTAACACACATCACTTAATATAGCCATTTTAAACACACTATTAAACACTTAGATACTCAAGAGCAGACTGATGCATGTCTTACTTCTAAGACAACTAAATTTTGAATGGGCTTACGAGTTTGTACGACATTTTATAGATGTTGACACCACTCTACGGTTTAAAACTGTGTTTATTAATATTTATTTCCAACCACTTTCGGCTTCGGAAAACTAACGTTTTTGTGTAAATCTCGTCGACGAATTCCTTTATTGACAGGTGGTGCCACCTGCGTTAGTCTAGTCTCTGACAGCAAGCAAACATCATGTATAAGCTACTGTTTGTTGTGTCTCTTGTGTCTTGTTATGAGGCACAAACTGAAATATCTCAAATAAGTGCTGAAGACAGGAAATTTGCTTTAAGTTACCTAATTAAATATGGATATGTGTCTTTAACTGGTTCTCATAGCCAAATTGTAGAAAAACATTCAGAAGAGGAACTTACAGCTGCACTGCAACAGTTTCAGTTCACTTATAACTTGACAGATAGTGAGCATCTGACTCAAGATTCTTTAAAGTCGATGAAACGTAAAAGATGTGGTGTGGAAGATATTCTCCAACAACTAAATACAGTTAAAAACAAGTGGAATGGGAGGTCTTTGCAATGGTATGCACATACTAAAGATGTTCAGATGATAAAAATGATGAGAGGCGTTTTGATGTTGTTATAGTGTTTGAACCTAACACACACAGTTTTCTTTTATCCAACACACCATGTTACCACCCTCTAAATGGTACAGTTTTAGGCCATGAATACATACCTACAGGAGATGATAGACCTTGTGAGATACATATAAGTTCTAATATAGAGTGGTTGTTAGAAACCACCAACGTATCTACAGATGATAAAGCCAGCCTATTGCAAACTATGACGCATGAAGTTGGTCATGTCTTAGGATTGCAACACACCAACCATGTAGACTCTATAATGTTTTCTATCGTTGCTGATCAGTTACAACTTGGTGCCAGAGATATAGGCAGTATACAAGATTTGTATGGCCCACCACTAAGTATTAGAAAACCTACAACCGCCACAACACAAACATCTACAGTTAGCAACCCGACAACTAGAAATTCAGTTACGCAAAAAGCAATCGTTACCAGACCAACGAATTCAGAGGCTTCCGACTTGTGTCAATATATAAATATATTAAATACGTTCCTAATTATACATCATAAGTTGTATGTGTTTTATATGAAATGGGTCTGGATTATACCTTTAAACAATATGAAATCACCGTATGGAGCTCCGAAGTTAATCACTGATTGGACCTGCGTTGGGTTACAACCTGGTAATAGTGGATGCTATTTATCAAAAACCGAATCGTGATATTGTTGTATTTATTAATGGCCGCGTATTTTTGATTGCTTATCCAAGTTTTCACCTTCGTTATCATAATACATTTGAGAATATGGGGCTTAAAAGTATTAAAAAACTGAATACAGCAGTCAACACCTATGCGGGTTAAACCATTATATTTCATGATGACATGTATCAAATAGTAACCGATAATGGATTTAGGTTTTCAACTTTACAAGCTGGATTTACATCAGACCTCTATCCTGACATTCCATCAGGAGATTATTTGTAACTTATTATATTTAATAATTTATTACAATGTGTGACATATTGTTAATAAATATTTGAAAAATAGTGCCTCTTGTTTTCATTGTTTACCTCCAGCATCTAAGATAACAAACATCATACCTCTACGTCGCTTAATAACAAACTTGGGTTTGCACATGCGTGTATATTTTTTTTACTCATCGAGCTGATTAACATATGTTACTATTTCTGAATTCTACTCATCAAGACGATTACCATGACACCAAACACGTGTAGGTTAACTTAAAAACTAAAAAAGTTGGTTTGCGCAAACCACCATATTTAAATTCTTCTCATCAAGGCGATTAGGATGGCACCAAACGCTATACCTCTACACCGCTTAATAAAAAAACTAGGTTTGCGCATGCGCAAACCTCCATCTTTGTGTAAGTCAGTTTCATAAAAAATAAAATGAGAGCTCGCCTTCTTATTTAGGCTGATTAGATCGATTGAGATTCTAAAAATACCATTCTGACTGGAAGGCGCAACCTCCGCCGCCTCTCACCACCGCCTCCGGCGACGTCATTGCATTCTACTTGCCAAGGCGAGTAACATGATACCAAACACGTGGGGGTTAACTTAAAAACTAACAAAGTTGGCTTTGTGCATGCGCCAATGTCATATTTGAATTCCACTCGTCGAGACGAGTAACATGGCACCAAACACTATACCTCTACACGGCTTAATAACAAAGTTGGTTTGCGCATGCGCAAACCGCCATCTTGACATACGTCATTTTCATAAAAATAAAAATGATTATTATTTAGAGCATATTTAGATCTCGACTTAGATCTGGACTCCGATCTAGATCCTGATCTAGATTCTGACCGGGAGCGCAGCCACCGCCGCCCCTCACCACCGCCTCCGCCGAGCATTGCATTCTACTCGACAAGGCGAGTAACACGATACCAAACACGTGGGGGTTAACTTAAAAACTAAGAAAGTTGGGTTTGCGCATGCACAAACCGCCATCTTTGCGTACGTCACACTACCAAAAATCAAAATGGTGGTTTCTCTTATTTTGACAGGTTGTGCCACCTGTTATTTAAAATTTCCCGCGTTTTCCACTTCCTGTCGGCCATCTTGGATGACGTCACCCCAGGTTTGCCCCCTATTGGCTCTCCGTCCAGTGACATCACTATGACGTCTCTCCGGCGCTTCGCGCCGGCGCAATGGCCTAGTGGAGGAAGTGTAGGTTCCAGAACGCATCATCTATACCTACTAATATCCGACGTCAGTGAAGATCCTCCCTGTGAAGCCAGGCTAATAAATGTCCAAAAGCCTATCAACAATTGTGAACAAGAGACTGTCAAAATTACCAAGACTATAGTTTCAAAATATGGCGACACACAGTTTATGGTGATGGCTCCAAAAGAAACCAAAATGCCAATCAAATGCTAGAGAGAAGAAAACACACAAATTATACAAAGCACGTATATGGTGACACTCAAACCAAGATGTCAATTGTCTATTGGTGGTAAACGATACAGTGCAGTACAAAGCTCAGTTAAGACACAATAATTGTTACCCTTACAAAAATTGGAAGAAATTACAGAAAGCAAGATAAACATAGGAGAATTGCCAGCGACGGAACTGGAAAATCTCCCTCTGTACGACGTAAGCAACATCAGGGCTCAGCTCCAGTCTATCAAAAGTAGAATTTTTAACAAAATCAGACTCTCGGTGTAGATACCACACAAGTGTTTGGACTATGCTGCTCTACATTATATTTGTCCTTCTAGCAGCAATATTTATTACAGTTTTTGTCAAAAGAAAATGTGCCTTATAGAATGAAAGAGAGAAAGCACAAGCGGAAAGCCCTTTAACAATTCCGAAAACCGAAAGTTCCGTACTGTAATGGGGGAAGGAGTTAACACACAGCTTCCCACGCACGATAAGTCACGATATCGACGATATCAAGTTACATTCCCATGCAGCAGTTCCCATCAGCATATTCCACGTATTATACCGACCGCTGCAGATACGTCAGCAGTGCGAGTTCGTCAAGAAGCAAGATAAGCATGGTCTTGTGAGAACCTATAACGGACACTTTCATTTCATTTACTATATAAAGTCACATTTGATGGCTCAGTCCCATGGGGTATTACTACGCCAGTTCGAAGCCGCTGCTACGGCAAATGGTTGGGGCGAAAGAGAGAAAGCGACCTAATTAATTGTAGCTCTCAGAGGAGATGCCCTAGATGTGATCCAAGGTATCCCCAGGGAAGAACAGGACAGTTTCGACAGAATTAGATGTTACCTAGAAATGAGATTTGGCGACAACAGCTGTACCAAACTCAGTTGAAAAGTCGCTGTCATAAGTCAGGCGAAACTCTGCAACAATTTGAAGCCGATGTTGCCAGACTAACGCGATTAGCTTACCCCAAAGCTCCGGTGAAAAAAAGCTTTGTCACATTCGCTAGAATTTAAAGATGCCAAACAAGCTTCTAAAGGCAATGTGAGAGTTCACAGTCTCCAAGTCCCAGGGAAAAAATAAAATAGATTCATCCGATGTTATGCAGCTACTAAAGAAGACAGTAGAACAGACGAAGCCCACACCTCAAACGGAGCCAACGCAAGGTCATCGTGCAAGTGCCACACGCTGTTGGAACTGTGGCAAGTTGAAACACATCAGAAGTGAATGTCGGGCTTCAAGATCATCATCAACCAACGTACAGGAAAACTAAATGCTGCTAGCTTTATGGGGCGAGAGCTGGCTGCCCACCACAATGCCCCGAAGTCGATAACTATTTCACTGGTCAACGATTCTGGCAAAACGCTCGTCGTAGAGGGATACATCAACGAGAAGAAGACTCAAATGGTTGTAGACACCGGCGCATCCAGAACGATTATCCGTCGTGATATGGTACCAAGATAGCAAGTAAGAGAGTCAGAAAAAGTCTACAAAGTGACTGCAGCTGGTGGCAAACAGATTCGTCAAGCTACAAATTGGAGTTTGGAAGATCAAACAGCGAGTTATTGTTGCCACCAGACCCTATTATACTTGATCTAGATGTTCTGCAAGGTCACGGTGTCAGGCTAGATCTCGAGAACAATGTTTTGAATATCGGTGATGAGGAAGTAGTCATGTCGACTGTCAATAACCTTGCAGTCTGAAATGTCACGGCCAAATATGATGTCATTGTGAGAGCTCAAAGTGAGAGTTTTATCCCAGAGAAACGGTATAAAATCGTTGGCTATAACTTTTGGTATACTAACTATGATTTTCATCAGTTTAAAATAGACTTCTCACTTTACTGATTTTTTATGGCTTCTTTTATGCTGGCATTGACATGGATTATGACTTGGTTTGTTGAATTGTTCACTTGCTGCCTGTTTGTTTTTCATGGGACAGACTGTATATGGCCCCATGCTGTGTAGTTGGAAGCGTCAACGTAAAGCAAGGTTGAATAGCGACAGCTGGTGGCACATATCCAGACTATCACGGAAGGAAGGATAGCGTTGGATAGATTTCGGATAACTAGGTGGAACAGAGAGAGCGAGATATCATCGGCGCAGTCCCTGTCGAGAGAGGACCGCGAACGACGAAAAGAACGTGACGGCAGAGGCGGTGAAGAGGGGGTGAAGTAAAACAGGTGGTTGAAGAGCGTGGGAAGAAACAAGTGACCGTACCAGGGAGCTGGTGCAAAATTAAGTGTGGGAAGCTAGATAGACAAGTAGGTCTTATCTACCCTAGGAGTTTGGCGATTTGTCCACACTTGGGGATTGTGTGGATCCAGGAGACGAAAGACACAACTACTCGCGAGTCGAGGATTCAATGCGCCATCTTGATGCGCCACGTTTTCGAATACGTAACTTCAACAGAGATCGAACACTGGTCAACGTGTAAATCAATCACATAGCTGGAAGTAATTTAATTACCTTCAGATAGGAGGTATAAGGTAATTATGTGGTCGCTTTAGCACTAGTTACATTCGTGTTTTTTTGTGTGTTTTAGGGTCCCAGTGTAGGGCGTATTTATCAGAATAAAGAAAATATCGCCATGTAGGGTGGGAGGTACCCTTGTTTTGGAAACTAATAAATGTCGCAGTGTAGGGTAGAAGGTACCCTAGTAGTGGAAATTAATTATCGCCGTGTAGGGTGTGTTGTTTGGAAATTATTATATGGATCTTTTTTTATATATTTCAACAACACACCAGGAGGTCTTACAGCCTAAATACTATCGTACCGTGGGTGTCGACAAGGAGGAAAGAGGCAACTTGTTAATTCTGGACTTGAAGGTTTGGAAGTTCGGGCGAAAAGGAAAAACATGTGCCGGCAAGGAATTCCACAACTTGGAAGTCCTCGGGACAAAAGAGCAGGCATAATAAGATGTTCTATGCCTGGTGACCTGGACAGTGAAAGGGTGCATTCGCTCTGTTCCCCTGGTAGATCTGTTGGGGGCAGCAGGTGGAGGAAATATGGAAGAAAGCTCAGTTGAGCACTGCCCGTGCAGATATCTATAAAAGAGAGAGAGAGAGAGAGAGAGGTCACCAACGGCACGTCGGTGGGCAAGTGATAACAGCCTTTTGGTGAGGGTAGGGTCACCGATGAGACGCATAACTCTCTTCTGAATGGAGTCCAGGATAGCAAGTGTATAAACGGCAGCGGTACCCCAGATGTGGGAGCAGTATTCGAGGTTTGGCCTTATTTGTGAAGTATATAAGGTATAATGATTAGCTGGTGAAGAGTGTTTGCGAGCCCGGAAGAGGAAACCTAATTTCTTAGCAGCCGCTTCTGCAATTGATGTGACACGTTGGTGCCAATTGAGATTTCGATCCACAGAAATGCCAACAAGTGAAAAGGATTCATTACTTTGAATAACTTGGTTGTTCATTCTAATGGGTCTAGGGCTGGTGTATCTCTTATGAGATAGAAAGCAAGACTGAGATTTGGTGGAGTTAAATTGTGCAAGATTTCTACTTCCGCTGTCTAATATTTTTTGGAGATCCACAGAGACAGAACCCTCCATGAGTCTGCGATCCTCGTCTAATTGGGCTAAAGAGGCAGGCTTAGAATATTGTATATTTGAGTGCAGGGTGCTGTCGTCCCCGTAACTGTGAACTGGGTTGGATGTGCTAGAGAGGAGGTCATTGATGTAGAGAAGAAACAAAGTAGGGGCTAAAGCTGAACCTTGAGGGACTTGGGTATAGTGGTCGTTGTACGGGCTTGTTAGAATCAGGTGATTCAGTAGATGTTTATTAGTCACTTTTAAGACTCTGGAGTAGTATGGTCGCAGTTCAATTTCGTAGTTGCAGTTCAGATCCGTAATAGCAGGGTTCCAGACTGTATAGGTGTCCTAAAAGGGCTGACACATTTATGAACAGTAAATGGTATTCAGAATTTAAGGAGGAAGTTGTAGCAGATAAGAGTGAGATAAAGACCTTTTAATAATTTAAATGTTTAACAGCTTTAATTAATACAGGAATATTATTCACTATTTTCATTTGTGTAAATTGATAATTTTTATTGCAAAGAAACAGCTAACGCTCTCCAGTAGGTTGATGAATGCTTCACATTCAAATAATTACTTTGCATTTGAAGGAGCTGTGATACTATTAGATTGAGTGCTATAAAACTGAACATTGCGTTAGCTTATTAACTCAGAATAACATTTTGATAGTATTTTAAGTCATTGACTACTCACTCTGAGTAGATGAATATTAGATATGTGAACTAAGCGTGCGCACGTCTGGTAATCTTTCAATTGCTGATATAAGTAGTGAGATCATAGGCTACTGAGCCACAGGAAAATTGATAATAACTATTTGAAGATTTAGAGAGCTAAATTTATTGAACTGATGTGTAGATATTTTATGCTTTTCAGGTCAGGACAATGATTATGTATGCATGTACATTTTAACTTGTCGGTGTTTGAATATTCGTTTAACAATAAATTGATATTTTATCCTGTGGTAAACGGTTTCTTAGATTTATTTGAAGTTAGTCTCACTCCTGAAACTTGCCCATGTGTTTTGTTAGTCACTTTCATCAGTGATATAGGTGGTTCACAAGTGTGTGATCATTGACACACAAGGGTGACTCTGTGCATGTGTTTCTCTTGCAGTGTGTACCAGGTATAGAGTGATCCAATGTGTTCTTGGTTGGAGTTGGATCACTGGTGAGTTAAGGTAACTTTTTTAATTAACAACTTATCGAAATATCCGGGGGTAGGTGTAACAATCAAGTGGCGCCCTGTATAACATCTTATTTAAGAACCCCGCCCGACTCCACTGTTTAAAAGCTGGCGGCCACCTAACTTCCCGGTAACTTTACTTATACCAGTGACTGTTTTGAGATTGTGAGGTTGTGTTTAAGTAGTGAGAGTTGATCATCGGTGTAAAAGAGCTATAAAAGCTAAGATTAAAAAAAGGGTGCTTACACCAGTAAAGATAGTTTGAGATATGTCGGGACAAGTGGTGGGCCTTATAAAACCAGAAAACAATGATCTTTTTAAGAAAGCTCTACTAGTAGATAAAGCTCTTGTTCAAGCAAAATAACTGGCAGCTGTCAGAATAGCCAACCTTAAAAGCTTTGATCAGAAGATTCCCAAAGGCTCCGAAATCGGAACATTCTCGCCGGTTACCATCATATGGCGTTTCCACGACTAAAAAGAACCAGTTTCGTCCATGACTGGTACTTCCAAAACATCTACGCCACGTCTTAACAGAAGCTAGCGGAAATGTTTCTCCCTAACAGAAGCAAGCAGTGGCCAAATTGCTGTCCAAAGAACTCGTACGTCATCGCATTGAGACTAGGACATCTGTACAAATCAAACAACCACCGAGAAGGGTACCATTGGCAAAACAGCACTAAGGGAGATGGAGCAGGCACGAGTTATAGAACCATCCCAGTGTTAGTTAAAAAGAAAGATGGCTCCACAGAGTTTTGCGTAGATTATGCCGGTTAAATGATGTCACTAAAAAGACAGCTATCCACTTCCCAAAATTGACGATACGCTTGATACACTGGAAGGCGCAAGATGGTTTTCGACATTGGACTTAAAAAGTAGCTACTAGCAAGTCGAGATTGAGCCCAAAGACAAATAAAAAAACTGTGTTTATCACTGGTAGTGGACTGTGGCAGTTCAACGTCATGCCATTTGGGTTGTGTAATGCTCCAGCCACGTTTGGGCGCCTATGGAAAACATGCCTCGTGTACCTAGATGACGTCATTATCTTAGGAAAGTCGTTCGAGGATCACATGAAGAATGTCGAACAAGTATTTCAGAAACTACAGGGACCCAATTTGAAATTAAATCCGAAGAAATGATGTTTCTTTCAAAAAGCAGTCAAGTATTTACGCCACATTATCACCCCAGATGGCGTCAAAACCTACCCTGAGAAGAAGACACTGTATTATGAACTGTGACATTCCAACCAATATACATCAGCTGCGAAGTTTTCTGGGCCTCTGCACATATTACACCCTTCATTTGCACCAATGATTATGAAAAAGCATTCGATACACTAAAATAGGCTCTCTGTTCATCCCCGATTCTGACAGATCGCCAGTCTAGTCACAGGTTTATTGTGAACACAGATGCAAACAATGTTGGTATTGGAGGTGTTATTTCCCAGGAACAGGGAGGCCAAGAGAAGGTTTTAGGGTATTTCAGCAAAGCCCTATCCAAAGCAGAAAAGAACTATTGCATGACGAAAAAAGAACTTCTAGCTATTATCAAGGCGTTGGGGCATTTTCACAAATATCTATATGGTCAAGAATTTCTCCTGAGAACCGACCACGCTTCCCTACGCTGGCTTCTTCAATTTAAAATCCAGAGATACAGATGGCGAGGTGGCTTGAACGCCTTCAAGAGTACAATTTTACCATCGAACACCGCCCTGGACGGCAGTATGTAAATGCTGACGCCCTATCTAGGAGACCTTGTCCACCAAAATTCAAGCATTGCATCTCTGCCGAAAACACAGAATGGTTCAATCTCGAAGTGTGTAGGAGGACAACGATGCAACCAGTTACCCGATGGGACACGCAGAGGCTAATGGAGGACCAAAAAGAAGACCCTGATATCCATCCAGTCTACAGATAGAAGGATACTTGCCACGAAAGACCCACTTGGTCCGAATTTAGTGATAAAAACGTTTCCACCAAAAGTTATTGGGCCCAGTGGGACTCTATCGAAATCAAAAATGGTCTTCTGGCCAAGAATTTGGAGTCAGATGATGGAACCCGCATATTGAAGCAAATAGTCCTTCTCCGGCCAAGAATTAGAGAGGTACTCAAAGAGATCCATCGCGGAGCAGGTGGAGGCCATTTAGGGACAAAGAAAACTTTGGAGAAGGTCAGAGAACGTTTTTACCGGTTGAGATGTGGAGCTAATGTGGAGGAATGGTGCAAAACCTGCCAAGAATCTGCATCCAGTAACGGCCTACACCAAAAACCAGTGGGCGAATGAAGTAGTACAACGTTGAAGCCCTATTTGACAGAATTTCAATCGACATAGCTGGTCCGTTCCTTAGAACAGACACAGGAAATCGCTATGTGCTTGTAGACATTGATTATTTTAGCAAGTGGCTAGAAGTGTTTGCGGTCCCGAATCAAGAGGCCACCACCGTTACAGAAGTATTGGTTAATGAGTTTTTCTCCAGATTTGACGCACCGCTAGAGCTCCATTCTGACCAAGGACGCAACTTGTTTGTGTTTCAGAAGGTTTGTGAGCTGATGTGAATCAGATAAACGAGAACTGCACCCATGCACCCTCAATCCGAGGGAATGGTGGAAAGATTCAATGCTACATTGGAGTCTCATTTAAGAATATTTTTCAATGAACACCAAACGGATTGGGACAGGCACATTCCACTATTTCTTCTGGAATACCGCTCGGCAGTGCACGAGACTACCGGATATACCCCAGCCAGCGTGGTTTTTGGGCGAGAGTTAAGACTTCCCCCTGATCTCATATTTGGAAAAACCCCAGATGCTCCACGTTCAACTGATGAATACATCAAAGATTTGGAAAGAAGAATAGAAGCCATCCACTCTGCTATCAAACTGCATATACGAGTAGAAAGCGACCACATGAAGACACGTTATGACGTGCGAGCTAATTCAGCTGGTTTTAAAGAAGAAGGTAGGGTGTGGTTCTACAATCCAGTACGACGCATGGGAAGGTCCGTATAAGATGGTCAAAAGGATCAATGACGTTGTCTATCGTATTCAGAGGAGCCCAAAGTGCAAGATGAAGGTGGTCCATATGCACAGGCTTACGCCGTACCAAGAAATGATAGAATTCGACCAGGTCGGTCGAATGTAAGAAGGGGGCAATGTCACATCCGCCGTCTCTATGAAAATTAAATATATGAACTTTGTTACTTCTATGGTCAGATGCCGGTTATAAAGTGTGTTGGTAACAGCGAACAGTCTGAAATTATATTTCTAGAAAGAACCAGAAGTGACAGGTGTAGAACATTATAGAAGGTCTAGAATATCTATGGACAGCCTAAAAAGGAGAGGCGCACATAGAGTGAGTTAGTCAATGTGAGTGGTAAATATAAGCGATCATAGAAGGCGCATAGTGGAGTATACACTTCTATGGACATTTAGTAATAGAGAGATATATTTTAGTTGATAGTTGGTTATAATTAGTAGTTTGAAAAACTGTGTTAGTCAACAAAGCCAGAACCCCGTAGAACGTGATAATATCAAAATACTCGTCATTAGTGTAATTTGCCATACTATTCAAATCTACTTCTTTAATATTGAGGTAAAAAGCTAATAAAATCAATTAACACTTTTTAATTACTATTTATTATTAAATGATATTTTTCTACTAGCTATTAGGTCGCCATAGCACCATAATCTTAATAGTGTTTTAGTGCAAAAAAGTAAAAGGGTTTTTTTTTTCAGGAAATTAAAGGCCTTATACAAATTTTTGTTTACATTTAGGCACGTAATTTTGAAATACGTATACACCAACACTAACTCACTACTGGCTGACTTACTCTATCTGCGGCTCGCCTATTTATACTGTCCATAAAGATTCTACACCTTCTACATTCCTCTACACCTGTCACTTCTAGTCCCTTCTAGAAATACAATTATTTACGTGCGTCTCGCCACAGCAATGACCTCCCTGACGTGCTGTTTACACACAATCCTCCCAACTGACCTTCCTTGATATCAGTTTGTCCAACTAAATACTAAAAGGGTACAGAAAATCAACCCTGCCATTATATATATATATATATATATATATATATATATATATATATATATATATATATATATATATATATATATATATATATATATATATATATATATATATATATATATATATATATATATATATATATATATATATATATATATATATATATATATATATATATATATATATATATATATATATATATATATATATATATATATATATATATATATATATATATATATATATAGTCCCTACGAGAAGTAAGTTTACGAATTCTGTTACTTCTATGATCATAGGCATTTTGTAAAAGTGTGGGTGACAGCGAACGCTCTGGAATTGACTAGCGTCTCACCACAGTAATGACATGGTTGCATTGATGATGCGCACTTCGCAGAATATTTTAAGTAACTAAATAAAAGACCTCCCTGAGCTAAAAGAAGAAAAAAGGGGAAGGAAAAGTACATCATGCTCACATGAATGGCAGGGTTGATTTTCTGTACCCTTTTAGTATTTAGTTGGATATATATATATATATATATATATATATATATATATATATATATATATATATATATACATATATATATTGTATATTGTTCACCTAATGTTTGTATATTTATTTATAATTTTTATAAATATTCTGATCACCAGATCGCCTCAAAGTGCGATAAGATCTTTTATATTATTTCTACTTTTACATTTCTATTGAATGTTAGCTTGTGTATTTTAAATGGATGTATGTGAATATGTATCGTTTTCCTCATTTTGACTTTCCCCAAAATAAATCACATAATTCGAATATTGATTCAAACATGGTGTTTTAGTTTTCTTTTTACTACTGTTGCCTTATTTTTTATTTCTACTTTTCAGGTTTTTCAAGATTCCATTTTCAATGCTCATTCTCAGACTGTTCTGTGAAGCTCATCTTTTCGTGACAAAGAGCACGGCCAGGGGAGCCATTAGGTCCTGGGTCAGAAACAAACACTAGGTGTACTGGACAGACTCTCCAGGGCTCAGACATGGGAAGACAATAATTGACGAACCCAGTTCAAAGAGAGCTGCTGAATCTTAGCAGAGGACAGCTCAGAATCATAACATGTCTCTTGACAGGACACATGGCCGCCAAGAAACTCCTGCATAAAATGGGGCGGTTCGAGGGGGACCTTGCAGCCTCTGCGGCAAGGGGGAGAAATCAGCCCAGCACATCTTGTGCGAGTGTAAAGCTCTGTACCACAAAAGACAACTGATCTACTGTCAGTCTAGACCGGAGAGAGAACAATATAAAACTTCACCCTACCAATTGCTGTGCAGACTAGTTCAAGGCACTGTGTTTTTGTAATGGGTGGAATAAAAAGATTAAGGGCATGCACAATAAGGCAACATTTAGGTAAAGAACCTGAAATAAATACGGGTTATGTAGAGAAAATGTCAGAAGATGAGTGTTTTACAAACCCTTAAGATTCACCTTCTGCTGTTATTGTCCTTCATTTTACTAAATATTTCCAGAAAATTCATTTCAAACAGACCTTTTCTCTAATGCGTTGGCACTAATTTTAGTTATACAGTTTATCGTTTAATGGTGCATAATTTTTAGCAGATTTTCGTAGAAAAAATTCGCTCTTGAGGAGACCGCCCCTTCTAAATTTTGAAAAGATTTCTCCAAATGAGCGTGAACTAAGCCCCATAGAAATCCGGCGGGGAGCGTGGGACGGGGGCAGGTGTTTACTCGGAAGGACAGAGGGTAAGTCATATTATTTCCCTTGGAGCCCATGCAACGGTGTTCCAGGCCGAGATGTACGCCATCCTGCACTGTGTGCGGGAGAACAAGAGGAGGGGCTACACCAACAAGCGGATCCTCATAGCCACAGACAGCCCTTAAGGCACTAAGTAGCCCACGGGTAAATTCCTGGCTGGTGAGCGAGTGCAGAGACGAGACGAGCGACCTGGCTGGGCAGAATGAGGTGACCCTCATCTGGGTGCCGGGTCACTCCGGGGTCAAAGGCAATGAAGAAGCTGACAGTCTCGCGAAGAGAGGGTCAGCAGAACCATCTATGGGACCAGAACCGGCTCTGGGCGTGTCAAAGAACACTGCCAGGGGAGCCATTAAGTCCTGGGTCAGAAACCAACACAAGGTGTACTGGGCGGACTGTCCAGGGCTCAGACATGGGAAGTCAATAATTGACGGACCCAGTTCAAAGAGAGCTGTGGAGCTGCTAAACCTTAGCAGAGGACAGCTCAGAAACACAACAGGTCTCTTGACGGGACACATGGCCGTCAAGAAACACCTGCATAAAATGGGGCGGTTCGAAGGGGACCTCGCATGCAGACTCTGCGGCGAGGGGGAGGAATCAGCCCAGCACATCTTGTGTGAGTGTATAGCTCTGGACCGGAAAAGACAACTGATCTATGGTCACTCTAGACCGGAGACAGAGCAATATAAAACTTCACCCTACCAATCGCTGTGCAGACTAGTTCAAGGCACAGTGATTTTGGAATGGGTATGCACAATCAACCAAGGGTTGCGGTGCTATCGGGGCGGCAAGGCCGCGGACGAGCCCTGAGGGAACCAAAAAAAAAAGCCCCATAGAACCCATATCCAGAGTTAGTTTCAGTTTTTATCTGTTTTCATATATACAGGGTGACGCATTTCTATGGTAAAGCTCAATATATCATTATAAAAGATATAAGAAAAAATTGTATATGTTAATTATAGGGTGTCTTGAGCTGCATGTTATTAAATTATTACGATCACTTTTACTGTTCATAACTGAAGAAATCTCCCAGAAAGCTCACAAACAAAAAAGTGAAAGCATGTTCTAATGAAGCCGTAAGACCCCTGTTTTGTTGAACACTGTGGCTGGAAACTGAAACAAACATAATAAGTACACTTGGAGAACCCAAATCACCACAACACATATTTCAGAGACCTTACGATCGTTTCGTTGACCATGTCAACATCTTCAGAGGAAGAAAAATTCTAAAATTAAACTACTAGCTACCGTCTATTTATATCGCGTTTAGGTAAACGAACTAATCCGAAGTAAAATTGTCATCGAAGACCCATCGTTTGTTTATTGTGTAGTGAAACTACGAGGTCGAAGACCTGCTTTAATCTTCTGGTCGACAACTTTATGAGCCCTTATCTAATATAAGGATAATAGGTTTAAAAGGAACGGTACCGAGTTATTTTAGGAATCTGCACGTTCCCTTTCGATCTAGAATTTTTACTATGTGGATATTGGAGCTATCCGACAACCACATCTGGCGAAACAAACACAATACCCTCCGCTCATCTTTTTTATATGGAACACTAAACCTGGGTGTTTGGCCCACATTGTTAACTCTAACAAAGGATAAATAATTCAACTAAAATACTACATAAAAATATATATTTATATTGAATTTAATGCTTCATAAACAGTATTTATATTGACTTCATAGCTACACAGAGAACGAAAGGGTCTTTAAGTCGAGACAAGCGTAAAGATTAGTATATGTAGAGACCGGCCGAGTTATTGACATTAATTTATTATTCTACCTGACAAATTAGGAGTGTTCAAGTGGTCAAATACAAAGTCAAAATAAAGGGCTTGAAATTAAAGGTGCCGCATGATTCAATGAAGTTTTGTTCTTAATCGACCTTGATATAAAAATACTTTCTAATGAATCAAGCATAGTTTGATGTCTTAACATTTTTGACAAGTTTCAAATTTTCTTTGTCAATGTGGTGATTATTATCCCATATATGTTGTGCCACACACGATTTGTCCACCGTACCATATCGTAAATGTGGAGATGTTCACGAAATCTGGTGGCTATGTTTCTCCTAGTTTGACCCACGTATTTAAGATTGCAATCTTTGCAATACGTGGGTCAAACTAGGAGAAACATAGCCACCAGATTTCGTGAACATCTCGCACATTTACGATATGGTACAGTGGACAAATCGTGTGTGGCACAACATATATGGGATAATAGTCACCACATTGACAAAAATTTGAAACTTGTCAAAAATGTTAAGACATCAAACTAAGCTTGATTCATTAGAAAGTATTTTTATATCAAGGTCGATTAACAACAAAACTTCATTGAATCGTGCGGCACCTTTAATTTCAAGCTCTTTTTTTCACTTTATATTTGACCACTTAAACACTCCTAATTTCTCAGGTAGAATAATAAATTACTGTCAATAACTCAGCCGCTCTCTACATATACTAATCTTTACGCTTGTCTCGACTTAAAGACCCTTTCGTTTTCTGTGTATCTATGAAGTCAATATAAATACTGTTTACGAAGAATTAAAATCAATATATATTTTTTTATGTAGTATTTTAGTTGATTTATTTATCCTTTGTTAGAGTTAACAATGTGGGCTAAACACCCAGGTTTAGTGTTCTATATAAAAAAGATGAGCGGAGGTTATTGTGTTTGTTTCGCCAGATGTGGTAGTCGGCTAGCTCCAATATCCACATAGTAAAATTCTAGAGTGAAAGGGAACGTGCAGATTCCTAAAATAACCCGGTAGCGTTCCTTTTAAACATATTATCCTTATATTAGATAAGGGCTCATAAAGTTGTCGACCAGAAGATTAAAGCAGGTCTTCGACCTCGTCGTTTCACTACACAATAAACAAACGAGTCTTCGACGACAATTTTACTTCGGACTAGTTCGTTTACCTAGATGCGATATAAATACACGGTAGCTAGTAGTTTAATTTTAGAATTTTTCTTCCTCTGAAGATGTTGACATGGTCAACGAAACGATCGTAAGGTCTCTGAAATATGTGTTGTGGTGATTTGGGTTCTCCAAGTGTACTTATTAGTGCTCATCACAGGTTCCAGTTTTCACATACTGAAACAAACAGTTTAGCGACAGCTACTGATGACAATTTGGTTGTCGAAATATGTATGTAGCGCATCGCTTATTATTTTTTTGTGGTGATTCTGCTTTTTACAGAAGGTTAAAACAAAGATGGTCCTCAGATCTATGGATGTAAGAGTGGTAAGAACATGTGTACAATGGATGTGACACTTTTACGGCATACTTATTTTACCAGATTAACTCATAGGACTAAATGTGCAGATTACTTGTAGTTGTCTTGTGCAACCGAAAGTTCAGATTGTTAATTTATTTTGTCAATAAAAAAAGAAGTACCATTCTCAGTAAAAACTGGTTGTATTTGAATTTGTCTTTGGCCTTTTTGCTACCTGTAGCCTCATTAACTGAATTCCAAAGTTTACGGTAATTATTACCTGCCTTCGGATTTTCATTATTATTACATGTAGGTAGTTTGTATCAGACGAGCTAAATAATTTGTATACTCAGTACGGAGTATCTGATTGCCAGTTATAATCCATGTTTTTTTAATGCATCTATCTACTTTATTCAAATTTACCTTAAATGAATAAATACCCAAAGTATATTCAACTTGAACCTAGAATGTGGGGGAAAAATCACAAATGAATCTTGCTGCATTGTAATATTCAATAAACCAATGTGATAAATGGATACAATTTATTTTAATTTAACATGAAATGACACAACTTTAACCATACATGTTATAACTATAAAATAGTCTAAGTGCAAGTAAGATGTTCAGAAAATCTTTAAACTACCTATATTTAATCCCAAACTAATAACACAAGAATTGCTTCACAAATTGCAAAAATGTTGCATTTTGTTCACAAGTAGTTAGAACCAGAAATATAGCTAAGAATATTTTACAGGAACTTAATAACTAAATGACGTTAAATCTATGGTCTAGACTTAGACTAGAGATTCATAATTAATTCGATAATATTTAGAAATCTGCACACTTACAATTTTTTTCAAATTTGAAGACAGTTATAAACAGAAACACATTACTTATATTCTATATTAACTTGACAAAGACATTCAGTTACTACCAAACTATACTCAAAATGTGTCCACTTAAATTCAACCTCGACAGGAGTATGGTTAATCATATTGCTTGGAAATGCAGATTCGTTATACTGTGTTTTCAGCATCGCTTTGTGATGATTCGATTGATTAACTAACTACACTTCCATAGCAATTACTTATGGGCCGAAGACAATCCACATAGCTATTGTAGAAAGTAACCACCAATTTCATGTTCCGTGGATATATGGATTGGAATTGGAGATTTTTTCGATTCGACCACACTTTCTACCATTTAGGCCGAATGGTGACATGTGATTTTTTTTTAAAGAAGTGCTTCCAGTATTACTTAAAGATGTTCCGATTCAAATAGGGAAAACAATTTGGTTTATGTATGACCACCCTGGTATCCAGATTTGAATCCTCTGGATTTTTGCACACCTCAAGTCCTGTACAGAACATTCCTAATGAATGCTATGGAAAGGGATAGGTAGACTCAATATATATAGACCACACCCAGGTTTTCGATCGTGTCCATCATGGATTACTACTACAGAAATTGAAATGTGTTGATTTTCATGAGAATGTTGAGATGGGTGTATAGTTTTCTCTCAGATCATAGATAGCTTGAAGGTAGCAGAGTTCATTTCCGGTGAAATAAACATCAGTTTAGGGATGCCTCAAGGGTCACGTTGTGACCCTGTTTTATTCAATCTGTTTGTTGCTGGTGATAATATAAAATCTTGTGAAATCTTCATGTTCGCATATTGCTCGAAACTTTTTGGAGAAATTAAATGTAATCGAGATCTAAGATTGCTTTAAGATTAAATTGATGCATTACTTAACTGGTCACAGAAGAACAAATTCGAAATTAACATATAAAAGTTGCTGCCATGTCAGCTTCGTGAAACAGAACAGGAAGGTGGGATCTCCATATACAATGTGCAACGTGATTCTGCAGTATTCAACAAAGGTTTGGGACCTTGCTGTAATTATCGATAAATGATTTAAATCATCTTAACCCCATTATACTCAGAGCTATCAAATTGTGAGGTCTTATTAGCAGGAACTGCTCACAATCTTCTGTTGATACAGTACTATCTCTACATAAATCTTTTTCACGGCCACTGCTCCAAAATGCTCGTGTGTATGGTCACCATATTATGGTTGTGTGCAATTGTACTTTAGTTGCATATAGGAAATAAATTGTTTTGAGCTCAAATTAAAGTTTGTTATATTTTTATGTAACGAGGGCTTCCAGTGCTTTGATTTTTTAGGAATGTTGTCAGATTTAAATTCAAAACAATATGCAACAACAGACAGCATTCTTGTTGGAAAGTTATTTTCAAAATAGCTGAAAAGTGGGCCCCGTATGGAATTACTCCAGTCAAGAATGCATGGATGAATTTCAATCAATTTCGTGCCAGTAAATTACAATGCTTTGCGGTGCGTTCTGCTGGGCAGCGTAGAAAATTTTCAGCACACTTCTGCTGGGAAGAAAAGCATTAAGGGAAGAGCCAGTAGTAAAAGATGCAGAAATTCTGAAGCAAATTCAACGGATTATTAAGGAAATTCTATACACATCATCGAGAGCTCTCTCCCAGCCAATTAAACTATGTAAAACCTTGTGATTTTACACGTTTTAATTTTTTTGTGGTCCTATATGAAGATTTAATTTATGCAACCTCTGAGATATATTTATAGGCAACTCCCTTTTATACTGGTAATAGTCCACTAAATATATGAATATTTTTACAATCTGGCAAACATGTTAAAGCAGTGCAGTGTATGGGGGTGAGAATTGAGTAGTTGGTGCTGTGAGGTATGACTGCAAAGAGAGCTGTGCCGGGAGGCAAGGAGGTGACAGTCGATCTTAAACTAGTGTATTTAGAGGTGACATACAGCGCTCACTCAGATACTGAGAATTGATGCTGTATCTTTATTTGTATGGTATACTCTTTATGTGCCAGCTGCAGTTAAAAATTAGAGCCAGTTGTTTTTCGTTGCACAATTAAAAACCTTTAGAACCCTGCAAGTGGTTCTTTCAGTTAAATCACCCCCTGAATACCAGCTTCTGTACTCTAGTACAGCATATAAGTGGCCCATTACAATGTGTTACAAGTATCAAATTATGACCTACAGTTTTTGCAGTCTCTTAAATTTGATATTTTCATAGCCCACTGCAGGTCAAATTTTAGTGAACACTGCATTTGAAGAATAAGCAGGGACACAACTCTGCTTTAAATTAGTCTCTTTTCATCTGTCTCCATGGTGCAGAATCCTAAATATTCAATATGTTTAATTTCTTAAAACTACTCTATTAAGAGCACTTTTATTGGACAGAATGAAATCGTCTAAATAAAAGTTACACCTAGAGACCAGTTTGACCACCAAACAAAAGATAATTACAAATAATAAAAAATTTAAAAAAAAACTATATATTATATTTATATTTTCTCTTTGAGTAGATAAGTATAATAAATTTATTATTCTCATATCACATTTCAGAAGTGACTTTTTGGAAATATTCATAGGTTTTACCAACAGAAGAAGAACATATTATCTCCCAATAAAAGAATCGTAAATTTAATATAAAAATATAAATTTCTTTATCGAGCCTAGAAAGTGAAATTTATAAAATTATAAAACTGCCACAACACTATCAATTTTTAAAAATACACCAAACTATATGTATCACACATCAGATCATAGTATTCTTTTGTTCTTTAGTTGCACCTTACATCTGAAAAAACTTATCTATCTCAAATTATACATCTATTTAAACATACGCTATCACAATAATATCAGTGACTGTGTCCTGTGAACTGTCATGTTAATAACAAAATCCTGAGATTCAAAAGGCTTTGATTTAAAACTAAAAAAATATCAAAAGTTTACATGATTTCTCAAGAAGCCGACAAGTTTAATTCGAGAAAAATTAGTGCCAATCAATGTTCAGTCTAATAATACATATGTACGGAATGAAAAAAAAAAGTACTTTCAAGGAATTGCCCCTGAATTTTATAGTGAAAATACGGTAAACTCTTGTAAAAGTATATTATTTGATGTGTTTAAAATATTCATACCTTAAAAGTGCTTATGCTATATCCACAAGAGCGAATTCAAACGAAAGCAAGTTGATAATTCGTTAGTCTTCACAAAGGTCGTGCTGGTAATCAAATCTTAGTCCATATATTTAACATTAATGCCATAGTTGATTACCCTGATGGAATAATGCGAGGTGAGGTTTGTTCAATTGATATCCATCCCTGATCAGGTTGGCCTTGGAAACTATTGCAATCATTCAGTTGGCGTTTTGTAACATTAGTACTGTTTGTATCTGCCAATGTCGCAATGGGGGATGAAGATAGCCCACTCACTGATCAGTTTCTCGCATCTATATTTCATGGATTTTAAAAAATTGTCGCTGCAGTGGCATTTGTTTTCTAAAATCGGTCCAAGTTTGATCAACATGCAGTCATACATTTTTGTGTACCGAGGGTTTGCGAACATTGCAAATTCATACGGGTTTGTGTCCGACTGTGCAGAGATGGTGGTGTAAATTTAAGAATGGAAAATAGGCATCTAATGATAAATCAGGACCAGGTGCACTGTGTACTGCATCAATCAATCATCGATATGGCATGTGTGAAAGGCCTAATCAGAGAAAACCATCAAATTTTAAGCAGGGAAATTTTATTTAATGTTGGTCTGAGTGATGTTACGTCCGTCGTATCATACACAAACTTGGTTACAGCAGTCTGTTCGCAATGGTTTCCTGTCTTTTGTCTGAGAACCAAAAATGTTTGAAAATGTACTTGTCTTTGCAACTAATAGGGGAGTACAAGTAAAATGGTAGTGATTTGATGTTATTATTTTGAACCACACAGTAAGTTGTCGTCGATGCAATTGAAACATTGAAATTTCCCCAAAAAAGAATTTTAAAGAGTAATCTGCAGGTAAGGTGTTGCTGACTTTTTGTTGGCAATGAGAGACCCTTCGTGATAAGAGTTTAAAAAGCCAAGAGTGAATATCAATCAAAACCTGTAGAATGAAGGCCTAAACAAGCTTCATCCAGCAATAAGGTGAAAACGTCTAGAAAAGCTTTCATGTGGTGTCATTCTGCTTTACTACTGTGATCGGCCTCGTTTAGGCAATGTAGTAAAAGAAAATAATCAACAAAAGAAATGGGGGATTTTAGAGCATCCACCTTAAATCCTAGATTTATTGCCTTGTAATTTTGATATTTTTGGGCTACCGAGGCGATAAAAGGTCAGCATTTTCAGTCAAACATAGAAATACAAAACAATGTGAAAGAATTTTTCAATCGGCAGCCACAATAACTCTAAAGGCAGGGTATACATTGGTTGATGAAGCAATGGAATAGGTGTCCTAATAGTGCTAGTAAATATACACCTGAATATTTTTTTGATAAACAGAAAATAGGTTTCAATTCAATCATCAAGCACCTCATATTTACCTGTCAAACAGATTTCTAAACATATTTGAACTTTGCCTTAATTCATTTACAAGTAGTGAAATATGCAGCCACTCTTGCATAAGAAACTTGAGGGTACAATTTAAATATAGTAAGCGCAAGTCTGGATACACCAACAATGATTACCAAAATGAACAAAATTTAAAAAGTTGAAATAAAACAGGATAGCTAACAGCGCAAACATCCAAACAAAAATACTATAGGGGAAAGTGGTAAATGCCAGTCATAATGCAATGTGTCTCACCCTATGATCTAAAAGAACCTTACAATTCCTGTGTGTTCTGATTGGTGCAGGTGAATAGGGTGATATGTCTGGAGACTGAGTTGGAACAATTGATTAATTCATGTTTGTTGCTTGGTGAGAATGTTGATGGATTTTTAACTGGTGTGAAGTAATTTTTTCAAGATTTAAGTGGAAGGTACAGGGACAATTTTCAGCTTCAATTGAAATTTCAAATGGAGACTCATGTTCCTAAAACATTTTATTTTAATTGGCTATAGAATTTTACCAGCATCTCTTTGCACATCGTAATGAAAAATGTTATAAAAATGGAATACCAATCGTCCAACCACCATTTCCCCAATATACACAAATAAATAAATTATTTTCAGATTCCAAAAAATAACACTCAGCCAAGCCCGAGACTTAGCTTGATCACAATCTCCAATTGGCAGAGCAGAACATCAAAACAGGGATATCTATGAGAGCAGCATTTAAAAAATATGGCAATCATTTCTCAATATTGCAAGAAAGATTGAAAAGGGGGAAAATAGACAATCCATCAATGGGTAGAACGTCAATTTTCAGCAGACCAGGAGAAAGAGATGGCAAAGCAACTTTAAGGATCTGTCTTTTATGGTCTAGTACAAAATTATTTGCAGAAAGTAGTTTTTAATGTATAAAACTAAAGAAAATACCATACACTTTCAACTGGCAATAATAAATAGCAATTCCACCTATTCTGTATGCAAAGTTAAGCAATTTGAATTGCTGCATTTAATAAGGAAAAAGTTTTCAGAGCCTATGAGAAACTGGATTAGTTATTGGCAAAATAACAAAAAAGTCTACTCAGTAATAGATATTATGCTCACAAAACTAGAATAGTAATAGTGTCTGACCCAGGAAAAATTTAAATAAAGAACGCACCATGAAGAATAGGCACTGTCTGTCAGAAGTGAAAAATGTGCTACCGATATCACAGAAATATTTACCATGAGTGTGTATAGAAGTTAGAGAATGGCTTGAGCTCTATATAAAAAATCAAAGAATGGGTGGGTTAATGAAGATGTTTTTGTTGATTAGATAAAATATGTTTTTACATGTACAAAGCCAACTGAAGAGTCATCCCTTCTGTTCATTGCAGATATATGAGTCAAATTTCTCTCACTGCTTACAATTTTTGCAGACAAACCATAACAACATGCTGTCGATTCTGCCCCACACTTCACACCGATGCAATCTCTTGATGTAATTTTAAATTATCCGCAAAAAGCAACATATATAAATAAATGTAACTTTCTCACAAAGTCTCATATGATGGCCAAAATGACACCATGCAAGGCCTACTTCCATGTCATTAATATTAGCAAGGGTGAATCTGGATTCACAACAGGTGTACACTCTCTGAATCCAAATGGTTTTTAGTGAATAAGACATCTTAGTAGCTTCATTAATGGTTGCAGGTGATACGGATGATGAAAAAAATACAGTGATTTTGAGCTAAACATAAGATAAAGTAGGTTGTGTTATTATTCAACTGTAGTAGGTTGATGCCGAATCAAAAGCGCACACACAACAGCGTCTACCATCAAATCAAAAGCACACAAGTAACAGCTACCCATCCTCCAGAGACATGCCACTTAAAGATGTCGTAGGTTAGAAAGGTAAAGTGGGCGAAAATGACAAATAAAGGAGATTCCAAACAGACAACATCAAAGATATGCAAGAGCTGATAGAGGCAAAGGAAGAGTGCTCCAAGTTCACCTGCAGAAATGTAGTTTGATAACCAGTAACAACAGCAACAATGAGACAGGCACAGACCAGAGCAAACATCGTATGTTAAGAATTTGGTCGTAGCAGAGAATCATAGGATGGTTGGACTTTTCTGTAGTCTTATGCTGACTGATCTGGTTGGGATTCAGGTGACATCTACATCTGTGACTATTCCATGTCATAAGAAAATATAGGAAGGATCATATAGTTGCCAGTGAACTTTATGGTTAACAAATTTTGTGTTAATAGAGTTTATCTCATATATGTAACAATCGTGACAATCTCCTTAACCACCAATACCCATCATCAGGAGCAGCGCCCGCCAAACCAGCTTTTTCTTATATGAATGGCATTTCTTAATGACAAAATGTTTAGAGTTTTGTGAGTCAATTGTATGATTGTTAAATATTTCAAATTTATTTGTATGTTTAAACTTCAAACAAACAATTCGTATTGAAGATTTTATAGTATAGAAGCTGCACCCTGTAGAGAATGTTTTTATAAATTGTTTCTATTAATAATACTCTTCTTAGTAATGTTCAGTTACCAAGAGGGTTTAAATGGTGTTCGCAAATCACTATCTTTAGAATGCATATTCAAACGTTAGTGAATGTCATTCCTTCACGTTACTATACTAAGCATACTTTGAAAAAAAGCTTAAGTGAAACTCAAAAATTATTTTCCTAGTGCACTAAGACGCTTGTTCAGTTTCCTCAACTCCTACTGACATTTATTTATTCTCTAGACTCAATGCTTCTTTGGATGAAAGGGTCAAGATTTTTTCGGGCAACTAAAGTTTCTTTGGATGAAGAGGTCAAGATTATTATTAACCAATGGTTTACACCAAATGTACATCATAGCGGAACAAGTACTTTCAAGCTGAAACTTAACTTTGTTTTAAATTAAAACTAAAAAAAAAGATTTTGAAAATATCAAACCTAACCCATATTATTATTACAAGACTAATTATCACCCTGCCTTTGTATGTAAAGTATGAGAGCCTAAAGCTTGCAGCTTTAATCTACATTATCTGTTTTATCGAGAATCGCAGCAATTTAAAAATATTGCAAGCAAAACCAGGTCAGGTCACATTAAATGAAGTGAACATTCATTCTAAAGACAGTAATTTGCGAACACCATTTAAACACCCCTGATAATTATCCATCGTACTGAACATTACTAAGAATAAGAGTATTATTAATAGAAACAATTTATTAAAAAAATTCTGTACAGAATGCAGCTTCTATTAATTAACAATTAATCCTTAAAACATTGAAAAATATTCAGGTATATTACCACGCAATTTTATTGTTTTTTTTTTGGTGACATTTAAAATCTAAGACTGTACGACATCAAGTTGTGTTTCAAACAGAAACGCCTATACATTCTGGTTATCAGATGACAGCTTACTTCACACAGATTACCAAATAAAATGTTGGAATCGACTGCGATGTTGAATACGATCTATAACACACGATATCTTGTAAGCTTTGACACCTTGTCTGGATGAGTGTTACCTATAAAGTGTCCCACTTTAAACAAAAACACAAGTTTAAAACTGTGTAAATCATCGTCATGGAACATTTTAAATATCATTTTAAAAATTTGGTAACAATTACATTATATTTTTAATTTTCCAATTTTAATAGGGAAGAAAATTAAGGGCTGGGGTAACATCTTAGGTGCAGTACCCTGTACAGATAGCTCAAAAGCACTAATGGCATTTAAAAATATTTCTAGAATGAACCACAAAACCAGTCGTGTTCTTACAAACTAACACAAGAGTTACCTGTATCTAAAATGTACAAAATTTGTTTGCATCCCGATGGTGAAATTAGATCTTAACTATCATATTTGATAAAAACACCAATTAAATTCACTTTAAACATCAAAGCAAAACGAAATTCGTGAACAAAAGCATATGACATCAATTATGCTGAAAAAGTAATGCACATAATTATTATATACACAGTGTTTGTTGTTTTGTTTTGAAAACAAGCACATATGTACAAACTGGCAGAACATAAATATGCTATTATTATAGAGTATGGTAATTAAGTTCAGAACGGGCTTTATAAAATTTGAATGCAATGAACCCTATCGCCATGAGACCAGCGGCAAGTACTATTCCTCCAACGAAGCTCGGACCATCGAACTTTCTACCAGAATGTGGCGCAGCTGTTGTAGTTGGTGTTGGAGCTACTGTTGTAACATTCGGGTGAACTGTGGTTGGTTTTGTTGTGGAAGTTTTAGTTGTAGATGTTGATATCGTAGCTTTTGTAGTTGTGATAGGGATCGGTGTAGTTGTGTTAGGGGTAGGTGTAGTTGTGTTAGGGGTTAGTGTTGTAGTAAAAGGGGCATGTGTTGAAGGCTTGACTGTCGGTGGATCTGGTTTAACTGTAATTGGAGTCGTGGCATTGGGATTGGTCGTAGTAGGCTGGATTGTAGTTTCAGGTGGCCCTAAAAAATAAAACATTTTACAATAATGACTTGCTCGAAAATGTGTTTAATAAAGTATAGTCCTTTGCATTTAAAACAAACCAGAGTTTTTCTATTATTTATAACAGAAACTGGAATATTTCCAGGAACAATGACTTAGAAAACTTGCATGCTGTAGAATATTTAGCTTAGCTTAGCAATCACATGTGTAGTTGGGTCATCGAAATCTTTTCACACACAGCGTTAATATGATAATCTACAACGGACTCTCTTGAGAAGTGGTTCAATAAAATGTTTAAAATGCCCTACATTTTTAACTTGATGAACTGGTCCAATTAAGGCTATCAACTAAAAGTAGAGTACAGTGGAAAGATCAAGGTTTAACGAAGGCCATAAATAAGTGTGCCGTTGGGACACCAAGGTTTATAGTTTAAAGATGTTGCATGGTAACTCTCGACCAATCAGAGGTTGGCACAGGAGACGTCACATGTATGCCCACTTGAAATCCAGTGGAATAATAGTTGCATTTAATATTGAAATTAGTCGGTATTAGTGAATTTTTCCTTTACGAAAAATGAGGAGATCTGTGTTTATATATATATATATATATATATATATATATATATATATATATATATATATATATATATATATATATATATATATATATATATATATATCACACCGATAACTCAATTTTGATGAAATTTGGTAGGTACCTTCCTTATGTAAGTGGCTTGGATAAGTTCGTTAGCCAGGAAAATTTGACTATTTTTTCCGGGAAAATTTTGGATTTTCTTTCGGACAATTTTTGTATCTCCGAAAATAACAAAGCTATAATAAGCAAAGTTGCCATAAACGTTTCTACTATCAAACTTACCCTACCTGTCGAAATTCAGATATGTACGTTAAAAGGAAAAAAGTTATAGGCATTTAAAGAAACAAAATTTGGATCCCACTGGTGATCAAAGGAAAGCACAACTACAAAATATTTTGTGTGGTTAATAAAACCAATTGAATATTACATATACCAATTAATTTTTCTTGACGCAAAAAGATCAAGAAGTAGCAGAAAAAATATTTTGAAAATTTTATAATTTTTCTTCTTAAAACGTCAAAGTCGCGATTTAAAACGTCAAAATGAAGAAATGTCGTAATAGATGTGTTTTACAAAGCCTTAAGTTTCAGCTTCAACCCTTATTGTCCTGCATTTTACTAATATATTATTGGAAAATCCATTTCAAATAGACCCTCTTTCTGATACTTTGGCAGAGTTTATGCTTTAATAGTCTCCATTTTAGCAAATTTTCGTAGACATGAATTTTGAAAAGATTTCTTCAAATGAGCGTGAACTAGAACACCTAAAACCCATATACGGGGTAAGTTTCAGTTTTTGTCTGTTTACACATATACAGGGTGACGCATTCCTCCGGTAGAACTCAATAGTTTTGTTTATATACAAGATACGAGCAAAAATTGTATACGTTAATTACAGGGTGTTTTAAGCTGCATCTAATAAAATTACTTTGATAATCACAGGCACATAACTCGTTGGTGATACACACTTTCTTTTTTTAATAGAACACCCCTTCTTTTATTTCATGATTGCATTTTCCATTGATCATAATGCATGTTTGTAAGGAAAAAAATTGATATTGATCATCGTTTTTGAGTTATTTCAATTATTTTGCAACTTTTCACATTTTTGGCACATTGCACAAACACATATCACAAATTGTAAAAAGGCGCTTGTACCAATAGAGAGCTAAGCTTTATGGAAATGACACATTCAGAGAGCTTTTTATTTGTATTACTCGTCGAAAAAATCGAGCTGCCGTATACAGGCACTCTCAAATAGTGGCTGAATTTAAAAAGTTTTCGCAGAAAAGGTTTTACTGTTTCCATAGAAATAATTTTTTTAAACATTTTTGTGAAATGTTGGTAATTAATAATAAATGTTTAGTAAGTGATTCTAAATTAAATTGTCGATTTTTTGTAAAAAATATAATATAGTGTAACATTATTAAAGGCAATTTCGACCAAAAAAATGGTGAAGTTTTGAAAAGAAATTTTCGCAAAATTTCATAAAACTTTTTTTTCTACTTGGGTCATAAAGCTGTTTGTCAATAATTATATCTTGGCAGGTGTGTAAATAGCTTGAAGAGGTTCGTTGGCCAGGAAGTTGGACCAGTTTTTTCTGGCGTCTAGACTTTTTTTCATGTTTGTCTTTTCAAAGTTATGTTCAATTTGAACTTATGACAAGATTAAACGTTTAATAATAAGTTAAAATTAAGATTGTTTTTACATATAACACAAAATAATGAAGTTTTAGGATAATCAATTTCAAATTAATGGATCAATTAATTGGTTTATCTTGAAAAGGATTAAAAAAATTAATTAATACTTATGAAAATATAAATTCATAATGCCTCACATTGGACAGAATGTTTTTCCTCTAAACCACAACCCAAGTTTTTAGTTTGTTTAATAGTTTACGTATTATACTTGGTATGCCTCATTTAATTACATGCAACTGATCACAATAAGTAAATTATTAAATTTATAATATTTAGGTATGTATTTGTATGTGGTCACTTTTAAACTGGCTTACTATTGGGATCTACCAAATTATGGGGATACACAGTCTGTTAAAAAATGTGTGACATTTGATGCTTATTCATAATCTCAAAACCAGTTTTGAATAGATCCTATCATTCCTGAAATATCCTGAAAAAACTGAAAACTTGCAATTTCTTATTTCTTTAATATCTAATATTGTTTCGAATTGACTGTCACTAAAATTGGTGGGTTTCTGTAACTGATTACAGGCTGTCAAACAAGTGGCTTATAATTTATCTAAGCCTACTAGATTTTCCATGGCCAAGTTTTGTTTTTTCTTATGGGCGCCATATTGGATTTTTACACCATTAGATAGAGTAAAAAATTATGAACCCAATTATGTATCACACATGACTCTTCTAACTTAGTTAGCTACTGTTAAAAAATTTCATAAACACAAATCACATTGCCTTCAACTCTGAATTTAAAATTTCATTTGTCTTTAATTAAATTATGTTATAATTCGATGCTAGCCTCGGTGGTTTAGTGATGAGGACATGTGCCTCTGGACCAGATGTTCGTGGGTTCGATTCCCAGCAGAAGCGTCAAATTTTTCGTCAGTACATGCTGGAAATTAACATAAAATGAGGTTTTGAGATTGCGTCCGAGCAAGTTGAATGTCTTAACGTTCCACCCTTCGGAGAGGGCGTAAATCCTTGGTCCGATGTACCATGCGATTTTGGGCACGTTAAATATCCCTTCCCTTCTTACAGACAGACAGGGGTTCTGCAAAATTTCCAGGATAGTTGGGCAAAACTGCTCCCTGGCGTCAGTGCCTTGCCACAGTTCCAACAACGTATGGCACTTGCACGATGAGCTTGCGTTGGCTCCTTATGAGTTGTGTGCTTCATCTGTTCTTCTAGTTTCTCCAATCGCTGTGCTAACTTGGATAAGTCTGGTTTATTTTGCTCTTCTGTGACTTGGAGACTGCGAACCCTCACATTGCCTTTAGAAGCTTGCTTGGCAGCTTCAAATTCTAGAGAATGTGCCAAAGCATCGTTCAAGTTTTTATGTCTCGCCATCCTCAGCGCCTGTTGAGTGTCGGTATCCCTGATGCCGTCAATGAATGTTTGCAGCGACAGCTGATTCAAAAATTCCACCGGAACTGTGGGGTAAGCTGATCGTGTTAATCTGGCAATGTCGGCTTCGAATTGCTGCAAACTTTCGTGTGATTTCTGACAGCGACTGTTTAGCTGAGTTTGATACAGCTGTTGTAGATGCTGGTCTCCAAATCTCATTTCTAGGTAATACCGAATGCTGTCGAAACTGTCTTGTTCTTCCCTGGGAATTCCTTGAAGCACATCAAGAGCATCTCCTCTGAGAGCTACTACTAACGAGGTCGCTTTCTTTCTCTCGCCACAACCATTTGCTGTAGCAGCGGCTTCGAACTGGCCTAGATAAATACTCATGGGACTAAGCCATCAAATGTGGGGACCTTAATTCTTATGTGGCGATCTTCGAGTCTGATGTTTCCCTTGACTAGGGTATCATACTTCTTTTCTAGTGATTGCATTTTCTCCTGTACCTCCGCTAGAACCTCTTGTACAATCGTCAGCTTGTTATGTACATCGTCGCTGATACCCCTCACTTGACTTTCTATTTGTTGGAAGATGTCGTCTTTTACCTGCTTCATACGTTCGTTGACACACGAAGTAATATTTTCAATTCTGCTGGCTTGTTCTTGCATAATTTTCTTTGTTTCTTCATCTCTTCTTCTCATTTCTTCCTTTGCTTCTTCGTCCCTTTTTCTCAGTTCGTCATTTAACTCTACGTCTCTTTTTCTAGCTTCTTCATCTCCTTTTCTGGCTTCTTCTTTAGCTTCTTTGTCTCTTTTTCTGGCCTCTTCATCTCTTTTTCTCATTTCCTCTTTGGCTTCTTCATCTCTTTTTCTGGCCTCTCTCCATCTCTTTTTCTAGCTTCTTCATCTCTTTTTCTTGCTTCTTCTTTAGCTTCTTTGTCTCTTTCTGTCCTCTTCATATCTTTTTCTCATTTCTTCTTTGGCTTCTTCGGCTCTTTTTTTCTGGCTTCTTCATGCCTCTTACGCATTTCTTTTTTGGTTTCTTCGTCTCTCTTTCTGGATTCTTTATCTCTTTTTCTCATTTCTTCTTTGGCTTCTTCGTCTCTTCTTCTGGCCTCTTCATCTCTTTTTCTCAGCTCTTCTTTAGCCTCTTCGTCTTTTTTTCTCATTTCTTCATCTCTTTTTGTGGCTTCTTCTTTCATTTATTTAATCAATTCCAATAGCTGGGCGTCCATATTTGCTGTTGTGCTACGTGTCTTAGGCATAGACGTACTTAAAGCTGGTACACAGTTTATTCTGTTTCAAGAACACACCCAGTTATGAATTACTGCTGATACTGATTTTCCAGAGATTCTAGAAATCTCCACGTTTTTCAACGAATATTCTGGAAAATGTTTCTGCTAGCAGCTTGAATATTCCACTTCTGACACCAGTTGTTGCGTTGTACGGGGTTCTGGATTTGTTGACGAACAAAACACAGCTTTTCAAGCTACTAATTTATTATAAGCAACTATTTTCCAACACCAGTATCAACTAAAATATTTCTCTCTATTATTAAATGTCCATAGAACTATACTCCACTATTCCCCTTCTATGCTCGCTTCTTAAACACCAACACTTACTGCTGACTCGCTTAATACTCTATGATCACTTATTCTACACCACACCCACTCAATACTGAACTAACTTACTTTGCGCACCACTCGTATATTTATACTGTCCATAGAGATTCTAGACCTTCTACACTATTCTACACCTGTCACTTCTGGTCCCTTCTAGAAATATCATTCCAGATTGTTCGCTGTGACATTATATATATATATATATATATATATATATATATATATATATATATATATATATATATATATATATATATATATATATATATATATATACACCCAACCGATAACTGAAAAAGTAATTAACCGATTTTTATTAAACTCGGCAGGTGCCTTTCTTTTATTAATAGCTTGGGTGAGTTCGTTACCGTCAACGAATATTAACGTTAATATTTTTATTCTTTGATTTCCAAATTTAGAAATATATTATACAATCATTTAAAGTATTTACCCTCAACACAGAATTGCCAAATCATGATAAATATACAAAACACGGTATTATTTTTTGGTTTCCAATTTTAGAAGCATTTACAAGTTGTTATATCTATCTCAATGACAATCATTTACTACTTAACCTTGAAGCAGAACTGTCAAACCAGAAGAAAACAGAACACACTATCCCACCTGGTTTTTACTTCAAACTGGCTGACATAAAACTTCCTTATTTTCCCCTCTCGCTTTCAGATTAGGATATTTTTTAACATTTTACAAATCCGCGCATCCGGGTGGGATCGCCACAGGTCGGGTGTGAACGTTCGTTGCACACTAGGATGTTGTGGCGATCCTGCCTTACGTGTGGCATTTTGTTTGATTATCGCTGCATTATAATGTATGCCTGTGGCATATGTATCAATCTACGTGTGGCAAGTGACTACTCTGTCTTTGTCCGACATCATACTTTAACCACTTAAGTTGTTTCAATTCATGTCTTTCAAATTTTATTGTTAATTTGCGAAAAACTCCAAATTTTGGGAACCAAATTACTTTAAATTCACAACAGAGTTTTATCTGTTTAATTTCTAGGTACATGTAAAGTCTCAGTCCAGTTACTTTAAAACTTTCAAATGTATAGCGTATTCAAAAATATTTTCGTATACTTTCGGGAAAAATATGTCCGTTATGGCTGATTTACGAACTGCGTTCAAGTGAGTTGAGTATTTTATATATTTATATTTATATTTTATACAGGGGTACCACAAGGCAGCATTTTAAGCCCTAGATTATTTAACGTCTTCACCCATGACATTCCTCTTTTTCAAGCACCATAACTTTAGTCTTCTTTCCGTTCACATGTAGATTACTTATGTGATACTGTTATCAGTCTCTCTAACACCCGCTGCATTTCTCCTTCAGATTCACTAAGTAGTACTGCATCATCAGCGCACAGTAATACTTTTACCTCAGAAGCAATCATTTTTAAGCCTTCTGCCTCCAAGCAAACTTCCCTTATACATTTCTCCATGAATAGGTTGAATAACCATGGAGACATCACCCATCCCTGTTTGGCACCCTGTTCCATTATAAAATAGTCACCAAGCATTCCATTAGTTCTCACACATGCTCTACTGCCATCATATAGCAATTTAATACCTCGAATTAGCCAATCATCCACACCGTATTCTAACATACTCCACAGCTTCTGCCTATCTGCAGTATCATACGCTTTTTCCAAGTCTACAAAGATGCAATATACTTTCTCTCCCACATTCAAGCATTTGTCAACTACCTGCGGAAGTGAGAATAGCTGGTCAGTACAGCCTCTTGCTGTCATGAACCAACACTGAACACCCCAAATCTTTCCCTCAGTCAGCTGTCTCACTCGTTCTATCAATATTCTCCCAAATAGCTTCCCTACGACACTTTACATTTATCGCACGATAATTTTTACATTCACTCTTGGTTTCTTTACCTTTATACAAAGCCACCATTATAATGTCCTTTCACTCCATTGGCACTTAACCTACTTTTATGCATACGTTAAACAGCTCACATAGCCACACAGTCAAATTCGAGCATCCATACTTTAACATTTCTATATGGATTTTATCAACACCTGCTGCTTTTGCGTTATTTAGTTTCTTGATCACTATTTCAACCTCATGCACTTTAACAGTGTCACATTCTGTCTGACTTGCAATCGGCAGAGGGTTTTAATGGTTCTTACTGCTTGCATTTAGTTTACCAAAGTATTCTTTCCAGCATTCTCCCACATCTTCTTCATACCATACCATGTCCCCATTCTGTGTTTTCACAACAATCATATTGTCTCTTCCAGTTTGTCTTGCCCTTCTTATCCACTCCAGAACAATTTCTTGTTCCTCTTGAAGTCGTTCTGCATTTTCTCAGCCTCTTTCATTTCCAGTTCTCACTTACTGTCACTAACGATTGGTTTTCACTCATTTCTCAATTTTCTATACTCAACCAGGCGCTTCTCTTTGTTTCCTCTTTGGAATTTACCATTTTTTTATATGCTTCCTTTTTGTCATCCACAGCTTTGTTTACTTTTTCATTGCACCACGCATACCTCTTAAAAACAACCAAATTCTCACTCCACCACATACTTCTTTTGCACATCCAATGATTATATCACTGTCGCTGTTTATTGATGCATAACAGGCAACCAAAAACACTTTGTATACTCGTTTTGCTCCCTACTCATACTATTCTTGGGGAAACACATTCATGATTTCTTGCACATGCCACAGGCCTTTTATTCAGCATTATACCAACTCCCTTACTGCCGCGAGCATTTTCTTCAACGCCCGAGCATATGCATAGGTACTCACCCACTAGTTCCTCATCGCGCCCCTTTCGTTTTGTCTCACTCGTACACAATATATCAACCTTTCGTGCATTTATCTCCTGCAAAATCACATTTTCTTATCTATGTCACACCCTGTACATTACACGTCGCAATTTTCCAAGTCGCTGCCGGGTCTTCGTCACGATGGGACTATTCTATTCACCCTCCGTAGCCCATCATGACTTTGGCTGTACGAGGCTTTATTTGTGGTTTTCGTAGTGTTTAAATGTGTAGAAGTGGGATGAGTCACTAGCACATCACTATCGCTTTTTAACACTAACGCCCACCTATGCATGTTGGGTAATTTTAGCCGCCATGGTACAATGGCCGTAATCCCAGGTCACTTCCAGGTGCGCCCCCGTTATTCCTGCCGGGCCTTCACCACGATAGGCCTAGTCTATTCAGGCTCCATCTCATCATGACTTTGGCTGTCCGAGGCTTCATTTGTGGTTTTCGCGGTGTTTAAATGTGTAGAAGTGGGATGAGTCACTAGCACATCCGCACTATCGCTTTCTAACACTAACGTCCACCTATGCATGTTGGGTAATTTTAGCCACCATGGTACAATGGTCATAACCCCAGGTCACTTCCAGGTACGCCCCCGTTATTCCTGATAGGCCAGTATCTCTGCCGTAGATGGTGCCCAACAGGCCACCACTGTGTTGCCCGAGCTGCTAGGAGGCAACACTGATGCATGATGCACTTGCAGACAAAGATGCGCAAGATAGTCAAATTAAAAATTCAGTCGAGAAACTGCAAACTGCAGCGAATATTATTTTTGCTTGGTGTAAAAAATAAGGCATCACCATAAACATCGCCAAATGCGAGACAAAAGTATTTACCTTTAGAAAATTTTGTGCAGTCACATTAGCTTAGATAATCAACAAATAGTTTAGAAAACACATCAAGAGCCAATAAAATATCTAGATATCCGCTAGACACAAGACTGACATGGAGCTTCGATCATCAACAGGAAAGTTGTAATGAAGTCCGAATTTATTAGGGTTATTTGAATAGCGCACAATTCATTTAGGCGGTTTAAACAACGAATATTTATAAGAGAATAAATTCGACTCATTTTAGAAGCATATTCAGAATAGGAAAATTCGCCACGGGCAGAGAGTTTATCGTGAAATACGAAAGGAACGGTTGCTGGTCTGTCACGCGCAATGGTGTTTATTTTAGGTACGTCGCTAGGCGCATGACAAGAATCGCGGCCTGGAGACCGAACGCGGAGACAGATGCCTTCAGCTCGCGTACGGGACAGGGTCTGGTGGTGGTATTATAATTGTTAGCCAGTGTTCCGATAGTTTGTGGGAAACTGTTAGAAAGTTAACTGGGTATTTTCGCTGTTCTATTTGGTAGTGATAGCAGCGTGTTAGGTTTATTCGGAAGAAGTGAACGAGGGTCCGTAACAACCGTGTTTTGTTATTCTGTTTGCAGTTTGAAAAGGTTAGTTGCACTCCGGTAGTTTAGGAACTGGAATTGCAAACTGATAAAATTAACTGGGTATTTTATTGGTGCTGTTCTATTTGCAATAATCACAGCGTGTTAGGATTAAAAGTGTATACAGTGTGTTCTGTATGGATGAGTGACAAAACTGGTCATGTGTTTGCCCATTTAAGGCAAACTGGAATATTGTAAATAATTTTACCGTAATATAGTGAATTTAGGGCGTCTAGCAAATTATACTGCACTGTACTGGGTGGCCTATGTTCAACCCGAGGGATGCATGTCCTTGAGTGGAGTATGGAGCTACTCTGAATGGTATGTAACCGCTAGACGGGGTGGTTAATTAGATAGAGTGCCCAGCCTAAATAAGTGACAAGCTGATCACGTTTCTCGCCCATATAAGGGGAATGGGAGCACGGGTAGTGCTGTTTAAAGTGTGATAGTCAATATTTAGGGTGTCCGGCAACCGGTACTGTACTGGGTGGCCTATGTTCGGCTTAAGGGACGGATGTCCTTGGGTGAAGTATGGAGCTACTCTGAATGGTACATAACCGCTGGATGGGGCTGTTAATTATACAGTGTGTTCGACATAAATAGGAGACAAATTTATCCAGTTTCGCTCCATTTAAAGGAAACCTGGGCACTGGGAAGTGCCAGTGAGGCTTTTTCGGTTATTACGTAGTGTGTCTGGCAACTCGTACCGCATGTGGGGGGGCATGATTGTCCTTTGGCCGGATGTCCAAGGGATGATGATGGCGCTATCCTGAGTGTTGCGTAGCAGCCAGACAGGGGTTTCATTAGTTAGCAGGTTATAGTCATATGAGAGTGGAATCCGTTTGCATGCTTATATAGCAAGGTAGGACTGCAGGGAACCGCGGGAATAAAGCCCATGGGAATATAGTACCTCAGGCTGAGGCGGTAGATTTACATGGGGGGCAATTTCTCATTTGATGCATGTGTATGTCGCTTTTTCCTTGTCGTTGCTTTCATATGCTTTACTAATTGCTGTGCTAATGTTAATATCACGCTTCATTTATTGTAAAAAGCACAAATATTATTCTAGTCGAACATTCTTGTAGTTATAAAATATGTATGTGTTTGTATCGTTTGCAATGTGAAAGAATGTCTTATCAGAGATAGTGTTATCTGGCCTGAGATATGATGTCCATTTAATCGCATGAACTGTAACGAATGTTTAGCTTTCAGAATTCATGGATTTTTATTATTGTAACTTTCTTTTGTAAATACTTGGATTATTATTAGAAGCTTTTATGAAACTAATTGCGTTTCACTGCATTGCCATTAGATCTAGCCTCGTCCTAGTTATAGGGAATAAAGATGGCGCCCGAGGATATATAAATTGGAATATTTGGATCACGCCCAAAAGACGGATTGTCACCCTATCCGTCGGGCCTCTGCTTAGCCGAGGTCACCACAAAGTGAATGAGGGTTATGATTATGCAGGGCTAGCAAAGCTGTATCCACTATTGAGCAAAACATACCATCTTCACAGAAAGTGTTCTCTACTGCTTCATACAAGCTTAATAACATATTGAGTTACTTACGTGTATGGTGTGTAGTATAAACAAGGGTGCCAGATCTCACAATTTGATTCAAAATCTGACAATCTCATAATGAGACGTTTAAACCATAAGATTTTTTTGTAATTTTTTACATTTAGTTGCGATAAATGTTATTTATATCTGGTTTCAATAGATCTTTTAGTTTGCCCAACATATTTAAGTTCACAATCTTTTTTTTTTTTTTGTTCCCTCAGGGCTCGTCCGCGGCCTTGCCGCCCCGATAGCACGGCAACCCTTGGTTGATTGTGCATACCCTTAGTCTTACTCCACCCATTCCAAGATCACTGTGCCTTGAACTAGTCTGCACAGCGATTGGTAGGGTGAAGTTTTATATTGCTCTGTCTCCGGTCTAGAGTGACCGTAGATCAGTTGTCTTTTCCGGTCCAGAGCTATACACTCACACAAGATGTGCTGGGCTGATTCCTCCCCCTCGCCGCAGAGTCTGCATGCGAGGTCCCCTTCGAACCGCCCCATTTTATGCAGGTGTTTCTTGACGGCCATGTGTCCCGTCAAGAGACCTGTTGTGTTTCTGAGCTGTCCTCTGCTAAGGTTTAGCAGCTCCACAGCTCTCTTTGAACTTGGTCCGTCAATTATTGACTTCCCATGTCTGAGCCCTGGACAGTCCGCCCAGTACACCTTGTGTTGGTTTCTGACCCAGGACTTAATGGCTCCCCTGGCAGTGCTCTCTGACACGCCCAGAGCCGATTCTGGTCCCATAAATGGTTCTGCTGACCCTCTCTTCGCGAGACTGTCAGCTTCTTCATTGCCTTTAACCCCCGAGTGACCCGGCACCCAGATGAGGGTCACCTCATTCTGCCCAGCCAGGTCGCTTGTCTCGTCTCGGCATTCACAATCCTTACAACCTATTTCATACGTTCCCGACATTTCTGTAGTTTTATCTTTATCCTTTGGGTTACTTAGCAAATTTTTTAACGTAAATTGGTTTTCTTGAAAATGTTATTAAAACCTCTTGTGATTCGCAGTTCAAATGGTAAACAGACCACAGCTTTGTCTGTTTTTTCTTTTCTAAAAGTTGTAGATTCTGCTAACATTTTCTTTGGTTTATGTTTATTGGCGAATTTTACCACTAAGCATGCAGAGTAGCCATATACTTAGCTGCATTCTTAATATATCCCAGTTCTCTGTTCTATCTTTCTTTATTTAACCTTCATCCAGGTGCGTGCACGGTAGATTACCGTCATTGGCATTAAAGTACACAGAATCCCTCTCTGGTTGGCTATTGGAAGGCGAGAGCAAGATGTATTTTCTAGTTCAACATTATGACGCTAGATGCCATCAAAATTTCACCTTTGCTGGGCGATCTTTGACTTGAGTAGTCATTCAAAGTTCTTTAGGTGTGTACTGCAGTAGTTTACCATCAAGCGCCCAAAGACGTGATTTTTTTTCAACGGAGTCAAAACAATATGTAAGTAACAATTTTATTCGCTTTTACTTGTAGTTACTTATTCAAATTTTATTAACAGTAATCATTCAAATTTTGGTTTCATTTTCTATTACCTTTCATATACTGATAGGCAATTATTATTACCCAAACTTTGCTATCTAGAGCAATTGAGTAAGGACCTTCTAATGATATAACATTATTGTCCTGTTCACATTAGTTGTTTACCTTGATTACGTATGTACTTACCTATGTGTCTGTGGTAAGATTAGTTTCATCTCCTTTCAGGTATTCACACTTACTTGATTGTAGAGGTAAAAGGATTCTGGCTCTTCTAGACCAGGGTTCAGATGAAGAGCCTCAAACAGGAATCCAAGAAGAGCAAATCGTTGATCCACAAGATATTGATTTTGAACCTCAAGAGATTCACGTGGCTGAACACAGCAGTGACTCCGAGATTGAATTAGACGCCGCTCCTTTTTTTGAGGAAATGGCGAACTCAGTGAACAACGTGAGACGGAAAATATTTCATTTTTTATTGGAAAAGATAATGATACATTGTGGGCTAGTAAACCTCTTTCGATTACCGCAAAAACAAGGTCAAAAAACATCATAAAAACCATTCCTGGTCCCAAGGGAGAGGCTAGAAGATACAAATCAAAACTTGAATGTTTTCTTCAAATCATTTCATTGGAAATGATTGATGACATAATCAACTATACAAACATTTTTATTGCTAAAAGGCTAGCTGAACGTATGGAATTGTCTGAGGCTCCGATACGCGAGAGAGACTACAAGCCGACCTCAAGGTCAGAAATAAAGGCAGTTTTTGGAACTTTGTTTCTAATTGGAGTAAAACGCGGCAACCGTGCTGATTTTTCAGAATTTTTTACAAAGGACTGGACAGGATTGACAATTTTGGGAGCTAATTTTAGTGAAAGACGATTTCGCCTGCTAGTCCGATCTCTTCGCTTTGATGATGTTACAACTCGTGAGGACCAAGTGAAATTTGATAGACTAGCTCCAATTCGAGAGTTTCTTACAAAATTCATTGGCAATTGTCAAGCAGCATACAATGTAGGAGAGAGTGTAACTGTTGATGAAATGCTGGTGGCTTTTCGCGGATGCTGCAAGTTTATTCAATACATGGCTCAAAAGCCTGCCAAGTATGGATTGAAAACAAACGACCAATGGTCATTTTCTTCAGAAATCTTGATATTGCCGAGATCAAATCGATGAGGATTTATCAAATGAATAATCATGAGGAAACCTTTCCAAGACGTGATTATCTCAAAAACCTGAGCATGCAACTGATGGATGAAAATTTGAGAGAAGAATAAAACCAAAGTAGAAGCAATACAGAGGCTGTTCCAAATAGACGTCGTTTTTGCTTCATTTGTGGGTCAAGAAGAAATAATATAACGAAACTGTCTTTCCATGCTTGTGGTCAGAACGTTTGTCGAAAACATTCCCAGCATAGATGTGACAATTGTGCAATATCAAACGAAACATCAGAAAAGGACAAAGATGAAAACAGAGATTATTAGGTTGAAATAATTGTTTATAGTCGTAGGATCGTTTTTAGTTTTTCGTCAGTAAAAATGGTTATTAATTTCTTTATGTTGGTGTTGTAACTTAAAGGATATACTTTATTTTACTTTATACTTATTACATTCTATATTTTTGTTGAGTTCATATACTCCTTTATTCTATACTTACCATTTTCCTTAGTACCAATGGATATACCAAACAGTGTAAAAAAATGTTATGTATATACGAGTCAACTTTTTATTATGGAGTTATAAAATAATACATTTTTAGTGTTGGAATATGTGTATTAGAAGTCTTTTATCAAGAATACCCAAATTCGAAACATTTAGATGGCATATTATATTGATAATGAGGCGAAAATGCGAGTGCGGTAAATTACCGTCAGGCGCCCGCCCGTGTTACGATGAGGGACGTGCCCGTATGAAGGTTAAGGGTAACTGTATCAATCCTGTGAACGAGAAAATTCAAACTAGCTTTTTTGTGGAAAACTATGGTGTGAGTGAATCTAAATGTAAATCATAGTAGTGGTTTCCTTTTTGTGGATGTCAAATTCTAAAGTGATGAGTAACTGTGAGGAGCAGGAAGAAACACAAATTAATATACGGCAAAAAATTTGTGACACTTAAACCAAAATTCCAACTACTCCAACAACAAAAAATACAATTTGATAAAGATGACATCAGAAACTCAACACCTATTCAGCCTTCCTGAATAAGATCTAAAAACCAAGGAAGAATATGTACTTCCCAACAAACTACCTGAACTTAAATTAGAAAATGTGCCATTACATGATTTAAACAATACCCAAACCGTATTTCCAATGAAAATCCGAAGCGAACCATAACCTTCGTTTCTCTAAAGGGGGGAGGAGATAGCAGTCCCGAATACAATAGCCTATTATTAACAAAATAGTAAGACTTTACAACACAATAAACAGAAGGTCCTCGAACGAAGCAATCTCATGAATAAATAAAGAAAGCTGATCCAACTCAAATATCAATAAACAAAGGAATAGCTGATGCTAAGAAAGATACCTGTATCCAAGTAAGTCGTAAAAAACCAATGCCTCAGACAGAGAATATAAAACGACCAATCAGCAATGCAAGGTTCACTTCTCGTCACCGCTTGGTCAGAGTAACTTTGTGCTATATTTCTTATCTTATTATATATCACACTTTGTTGATATTATTATTTCATTATTTTAAATATATTGTAAAGGTCAAATAAGTAGCTTTTAAAAAGTATTTCGTGTTAACAGAAAACTTAACTCGCATCATCAAGCCAAATGCGTTTTCTATCCCTACTTTTAATATTTTCTGGAGGTGGTTGTTGCAACTTTCTTTCATTTTCTTTAAATGTTTTTAGAATTCTGTGTACATTTCTAGTAGATACTTTAGTTAAATCAATGCATAGAGCGACTACGTCGTTGATCAACATATCTTTATTTTTCTCGTAGAGCCCACCATACACGTTGCATATAAAGTTTTTCCTTTGCTGATAGATTCGGACGACGGCGTTTAGTTTCATCACTCTGGCATTCCGTATTTCTCACTAATTTCTTGCCACTCAGAAAGGTAATATAACACCAAAACTAATCAAAAAGCTTCACAAAATGAAAATAAATTAAATTAGTTTAGGGAACAGAGACCAGCCTGAGAGGCAGATCTAATAAATATGCTGTTAAATAATATAATAGACTAAAGATTAATAATTACTTTGATGTAAGTGTATTAAAAAGTTCGGGACGCAGCAAGTGCGTTATGGTAATGAATTTTTATCAAATGCTTCAAACTTTAATAACTCAATTTTCTATAAACTTAGAAAGTTTAATTTTGGTGTGTAATTTGAATAATTCAATTTTCTATAAACTTAGAAAGTTTAATTTTATATATATATATATATATATATATATATATATATATATATATATATATATATATATATATATATATATATATATATATATATATATATATATATATATATATATATATATATATAGTATATATATTATATATATATATATATATATATATATATATATATATATATATATATATATATATATATATATATATATATATATATATATATATATATATATATATATATATATATATATATATATATATATATATATATATATATATATATATATATATATATATATATATATATATATATATATATATATATATATATATATATATATATATATATATATATATATATATATATATATATATATATATATATATATATATATATATATATATATATATATATATATATATATATATATATATATATATATATATATATATATATATATATATATATATATATATATATATATATATATATATATATATATATATATATATATATATATATATATATATATATATATATATATATATATATATATATATATATATATATATATATATATATATATATATATATATATATATATATATATATATATATATATATATATATATATATATATATATATATATATATATATATATATAAAGTTATTTGTTCAGTTCAACATTATGCAATATAATTGTTGTTCATTAACATGTTTTGCAATTTTTAATATACAGTGTGTTTAATAACCCCCTGTCACCCAAAGTAATCTCTGTTCCATTCACAAGCAGCAAAAAATATAACAAAAGTAGAATACTATGGATAAAACTCTCTCTCAGGGCTGCAACTAAATTCATCTGTTGCATTTACCGGTCACCTTCTGACAACAACTTTGTCCAGCTCTTTGACTACCTTTCTGAAAAAACGACTATCTGATTTCTGAATATGCTTCCTCCGAGGTCACTATTCTTGGTGACTTCAATGTCCATAATAAGGAATGGCTAGGATCTTCAAAAACCGATCCACAAGGGAGAGCAGCGGAGGCCTTTGCAATCAGCAATTCTTTCGCCAATATGATTCAGCAACCTACTTACTTTCCTCGTATCCCAACACACAGCTCAAATCCTGTGGATCTCCTTCTTACTACAAAACCTGAATGCTATAACATATCAGTCACCGCCCCCCTTGGTCGCTCAGACCCCTGCATGGTCACTGCTTCCTGCGCAATGCAACCCGAGGTCACACAGTCATCACACCCACGTATCGTTTGGCACTACAACTCCGCAAACTGGAATGAAATGCGGGATTACTTTTCCTCATTTCCATGGGCATCTGTCTGCTTCTCTCATCCTGACCCCTCTTATATCTCACAAAACGTCACCGAAATTATCCAAGCTGGCATGGAATTATTTATTCCACGTACACAGAAAACCTCTTCAGCCACTCAAAAGCCCTGGTTCTCTAAATCCTGTGACAAGGCCAGACTTGAAAAGATCAAAGCTCACAAAACGCTTCTACACAATCCCAGTCAAGAAAATCATCAAGCACTTAACGACGCAAAAACCGCTATGTCCGCATTCTTTCTGAGGCAAAAAACTCGCTTAATAACCACATCAAACACAAATCAAGCTCCAACGACAGCAAACCCTTCTGGACTCTTGCTAAATATATTGGGAATAATTTCTGCAAAAGCACGTTCCCACCTCTTGTCTCAGGGGATGAAATTGTTTCTACCGCCCTGGGCAAGGCTGAACTTTTTGCTTCGTTGTTCGCCAGCAATTCTACTCTCAACCCACCTCCAAATGTTCAACCACCAACAGTCCCCAATGTCGCGCATAAAATGACGGATATCGTTTTCAAAACTAAAAAGGTACGAAAGATGCTCTCTTCTCTTAATACCAGGAAAGCCTCTGGCTTTGACGAGATCCCAGCAATTGTTCTCAAAAATTGCGCACCAGAACTTGCTCCTGTCCTGACTCTTCTGTTTCAGATATCTTACAATAAAGGCATATTCCCTAGTAACTGGAAAACTGCTCGAGTACAACCCATCCCCAAGAAAGGATCCAAAGCGCTTCCTAGCAACTACAGGCCTATTTCTCTCCTTTCAGTCGTCTCTAAAGTGATGGAAAAGTATATAAACACCGAATTACTAAAATTTCTTGAAAAACACAGTCTAATCCACGACAGGCTGTATGGATTCCGTCAGCGCGGATCGACTGCCGACCTCCTTTCCTTTGTCACCCATTCTTGGAACAAGTCTATGGAACTACACGGTGAATCTCAGATTGTTGCTCTAGAGATATCCAAAGCATTCGACCAAGTCTGTCACGCAGCGCTGCTTAATAAACTTCCGGCCTATGGCCTACCACCAAAACTTTGTACCTGGACAGCAAAATTCCTCTCTAACAGGATCATTTCTGTTGTTGTGGATGGCCATTCCTCTAAACTGTATCCAATTAATGCAGGAGTTCCTCAACGTTCAACTTTAGCCCCTACTTTGTTTCTTCTCCAAATTAATGACCTCCTCTCCAGCACATACAACCCAGTTCACAGTTATGCAGACGACAGCACCCTCCACTCAAATATACAATATTCTAAGCCTGTCTCTTTAGCCCAATTAGATGAGGATCGCAGACTCATGGAGGGTTCTGTCTCCGTGGATCTCCAAAAAATATTAGACTGGGGAAGTAGAAATCTTGTACAATTCAACCCCACCAAATCTCAGTCTTGCTTTCTTTCTCATAAGAGATACACCAGCCCTAGACCCATCACAATGAACAACCAAGTTATTGAAAGTAATGAGTCCTTTTCTCTTGTTGGCATTTCTGTGGATCGAAATCTTAATTGGCACCAACATGTCACATCAATTGCAGAAGCGGCCGCTAAGAAATTAGGTTTCCTCTTCCGGGCTCGCAAATACTTTTCACCAGCTAATCTCTATACCTTATATACTTCACAAATAAGGCCAAACCTCGAATACTGCTCCCACATCTGGGGTGCATCTGCCGCTTCTACACTCGCTATCCTGGACTCCATTCAAAAGAGAGCTATTTGTCTCATTGGTGACCCTACCCTCACCCAAAGGCTGCCATCCCTTGCCCACCGACGTGCCGTTGGTGACCTCTCTCTCTTTTATAGATATCTGCACTGGCACTGCTCAGAGGAGCTTTCCTCCATAGTTCCCCCACCTGCTGCCCCCAACAGATCTACCAGGGGAACAGAGCGAATGCACCCTTTTACTTTCCAGGTCACCCGACATAGAACATCTTGTTATGCCCGCTCTTTTGTCCCGAGGACTTCCAAGTTGTGGAATTCCTTGTCGGCACATGTTTTTCCTTCTCCTCCGAACCTCCAAACCTTCAAGTCCGGAATTAACAAGTTGCCTCTTTCCTCCTTGTCAACACCCACGGTACGATAGGATTTAGGCTGTAAGCCCTCGTAGTGTGTTGTTAAAATTAAAAAAATATATATAAAAAAAATAACACATATAGGTCCTTTCATTCGAAACGCTACTGGTTGTTAAACTGACCTGAACATATTACCGCCTTACTTTCAGAGTAGTCTCTTTTTCTCTCTCTGCCCCATTGCAGGTGCCATCTGATGCTCTTTTCTATCAATTCTCAAATGCATATTTGTTGGCATTTATTAGACAACGTTATGTATTTTATCTCCAGTAAAAGCCAATACTCGGTTATCAGCTGGCAAGATGCTTGCCACTGTATTTTTTAACGGATAGCATTTTGCACATTGATTTCTTGCATGAAAGTCGCAGTACCAATGTGGCGCTAAACAGCGACCATTTGTGTAAGGTTAAATATGCTTATCTCCCCAAACGATGTGAGACATAATTATTCTTCTCAGTGCCATTGGACACAACACCTTAAACACCTCCCCTACAGTCCTCACCTATCGCCCTGCGATTTTTATATTTTTGGGTCACCTAGAGAAGCTGGGGCCGCAAATTTGCCGACAATGACGGAGTAGGGCACTTCCTATGCGATTGGCAACTGACACCACCTTCTTCATTTTATGATGACAGTATTACAATAAAATACAGCTTCCTATAAGCTGTGAAAAATCCATTTCCAAAGGTGGTAGGCTTAACCACAACTACATATTAACGTGATTACAATAGAATATGGCCTAAAAACAGTTGTACAAAACCTTAATAAAGTTAAACAATGTGGTATATTTAGTTTTTAATAACCTTTTAATGATAAACGCAATTAAAACGTTTAGATTTACTACAAAAACGTATATTTTTGTACCTGAGGTTATGACTGTTGTCTCCTTGACATATTTGATGGAGATAGGCGTTGTTGTCAGTTTCGAGGCTATTTCCTTATTACTGGGTAGTATGTGTCTTCTTTTTTCTTTAGGGAAATTTTATGTGGTAACTATGGATAAATGATTAATAAAACTTAAAAACTTATCTTTATCAGTTTTAAGTACACTTGGAGAACACCCAAATCACCACAACACATATTTCAGAGACCTTACGATCGTTTCGTTGACCATGTCAACATCTTCAGAGGAAGAAGTTTATTGTGTAATAAAAGTAAGAGGTCTAAGACCTGCTTTAATCTCCTGGTCGACAAATTTATGACCCTTATCTAATATAGGTCCAAAGGACCCGACTTATTCAAGGGATCAGCACGTTTTCTTTCGATATAGAAATTTACTATGTGGATATTGAAACATGCTGCCAAAGACATCTGGTGAGATAAACAACATTGTGTGTTGTGGTTAAGCCTACCATGGAGATTACGTAGAACAAGAATATGTGTTTGTTTTTCTGTGTAGATATAGAACAGTAGAAATAGAAAAAGGTCCCGTTTATATTTTATCCACCCTCGCACCTAATGTCAAAAAGACAACAATTTTGATATTTTGAAACTGTAAGAGAAAAGAAAAATGGTTTTGCTTACCTACTGGTGTATCAAGGGTGGTAACCTCTGGAATTGCTTCTGTTATATCATTGATAATAACATCTAGAAAACAACAAACATAAAAAACAATTTTAAAAAACTGTTCTTTTATTACAGTGTATTCATATAAGAAACCATTAGGAATTTTGATTGGAATGTTATTCCTCAATAAAACATAAATTAAATAGATAAAAATAGATTACATTAAAAATGTTGACGGCATCATCAGGCAGAAAAAAAGATTGAAAATATTTATATGCACCGATTACAATTATTATAAATGAAAATCAGTTGTTACGTTAAGATACAAAAATAAAATATTACATTTCTGAAATGTCTATGTGATGTAGACAGAACGAGTCAAAATTGAAACTGATGATTTTTGCAATTTTTCAAATAGTCTCACCTATATTTTAGAAAATAGACTAAAATTGTTCCAATGAATCACGTTCTTTGGTAATTTATTTTAAAGTTTTATTATTAAATTTTTGCAAAAGTAATAGTTAATTTCTGTTTGCAGAACTTTTTCCAGCGTATAAGTATAGAAAAGATACTTCAAGTACGCACGTACCATGTACAGAGTGGTCCAAAGTGGACGCTTTCTTATGGAAACTCATATTTCTGTCAGAGATAGAAAAAAATTGACCTCCGTCTCCCTGGCTCAAATTTTATAAGAAACTCAATGGCGGAAACAAAACTTTTCTATCTCATATCTTTTTGCCGCTAGAGGGCGTTTATCAAATTTAGTCTATTTCTTTGGTGTCCAATAACTTTATTTTTAAAGATAATTGATTTCTGAAAAAAAAACTTTCTCACGTTCTAAATTTAAGACAATGAAATTTTAAATTGAGAGTTGAAGGTATCTAGATCCATATGACATGCCATGGCAACGTGATTTGTGTCCATGTAAGTTTTATCGGTAGTTAACTAAGTTAGATGGGTCATGTGTGATATACATAGTTGGATTAGTAAATATTTACTCTATCTAATGGTGTAAAAATCCATTACAACGCCCATAAGAAAAACAAAAGTTGGCCATGGAAACTCAGTATCTGGTGGGCCTAGATAAACTCTAGTCACCAGTTTGAGCCTGTGACCAGTTACGAAAACCCACCAATTTTAGTGACATTCGATTCAATATAATAACATATTAGATATTAAAGAAATAAGAAAATGCAAATTTTCAGTTTTTTCAGGATATTTCAGGAATGATAGGATCTATTCAAAATTTGTTTTCAGATTATGCTTATGTATGTATGTATATATATATATATATATATATATATATATATATATATATATATATATATATATATATATATATATATATATATATATATATATATATACCGAACACTAACAAATTAACAAGTCTCTTAAAACTTTAAAACTCGAAAAGAACAAGGAATTATTATACAACCTCTTCTCTTCGCACAAATTTGTGTTAGCGTTAGCATAGTCCAGAAAGGAGTGAAAACTGAAAACATTAAAAGTAGTTTCATGTCAATATGGTACTAAATAATAAAATGTGTAAAAATGTATTATAGTCTTTGATTCTAGAATACTGTGGTCCCTGTAAGCGCAGTCGTATTGTTCATAAATAAGGCAATTTGTTGAGGTTGGGGGCTTCAAATCTAACACCTATCACGTAACTTCGGGAGTGCCGCAGGGTTCCATACTCGGTCCATTACTGTTTAATATATTTATTGACCCAGTTGAACATATTTTACATGTTCCTTTTTTAAGGTATGCAGATGATATAAGGATTTTCGCAAATATTTCGAGTGTTGATGACTGTTTGCAGCTCCAGAACTGTCTTCAGATCCTTGATGAATGGTGTCGTTGGAGTGGTCTTTCTATGAATGTTTCCAAGTGTTGTGTGATGTCCTTTACTCGAAATAAGCACGCAATTACTTTCGGGTACAATATAAGAGGGCTTCCACTTGATCGCCCCGGGACAGTTAAGGACCTTGGAATTGTTTTTGATGGTACTCTATCTTTTAAACCACACTATGAGCAGACTGTCAGTTCTGCTTACAAAACTCTTGGGTTTCTGATAGGAAACAGCAAAAATTTCTCACAGACGGACACCCTCCTCCTCCTCTTCAGTTTTTTGGTTAGGTCACGACTTGAATATGGCTGTTATGTGGGCTCCTACTTATGAGATACATGTGGCAAGTCTAGAATCAGTGCAAAGGAAATTTCTAAAATTTCTTCGCTTTCGTGAGGATGGTCGATATCCGTCTATTGGTTTCCCTCAAGAAAGTTTACTTCTTCGCTTTAGTCTACAGAGTCTGTCGATGCGCAGGCAGTGCAGTTTCATTATATTTTTATACAAGCTGGTTAATTCTGTGTTCGACTGCCCTAATCTGCTTCAGCAACTTAATTTCAATGTGCCTCGTATTGCTGCCCGTTTTCCAGGCACATTCTATCTCCCGACTACTTGTACGTGATTGCTGCGATCGTCTCTAATTTACCAGATGTGCAATGATTACTCTGTACTGCAAGACCTCCTATATATCTTCTCATGTAATATATCAGAGATAAAAATGTTTTTCAAAGCGATCTAATTTGTGACTCTCTTTTGTATAGTTTGTTTGATTATTGTTTGTTATTATGTTTTGTGTATTGGCCCATCCTTAATTTGGTTTTTAAGCTGTTGGATGGTGTATGAATAAATAAAATAAATTAAAAAAAATAATGCTGTCGCAGCGTTGGTTAAACCTGCGTTCCTTCCATTTTTCTTGAGCGATATTTTTACAGCTCACCGCAGCTTTAAAATCAATGGTATTTTCCTCACTATTTTAAACACGTGGGTGGGGGACTGCATTGTATATCAATATGTCTTCATCGATTGAAGTTGTTCGGAAATATTAACGCACACCCAACCCGAAGTCATTCCCAATTGCTATTGACCTACTCATATACTCTGAATATGTTAGAAGACGCGGTACCTACTTCATTCCAAGTCACTATTAACCGATTATTCATGAAATCAAATAAGTAAATTAAATTGATTTTCGCAAAATATGTAAGACTAAGGGAAAAATAAATAAAACATATATAACTGTGCACATTTTGATTATATTTTCGGGTGTGCGGTGCACACCTAGCTCACTAGGAGAAATCTCCACTGCTTTCAGTGTGTTTGCTCTTTTAATGGACAATAAAATTTCATACTGTATTTATGATAATAACCTTAATTCCAACCAGTACTTGCGGATCTTATGAGCCTCAGTCAGTGATTTTGTAGAGACCTTGCCACTTAATCGTTAACATTTGTTGGTACCAACTAACTGGTGCCCCAGCGCATTTCTCAGGAGAGGTAATCCAGCATAATGTTCGTTAAACATTTGACATGTTTTCCTGCGAATCCTACTACATTGTATATGCAAGTAAAATAAACTTAGCAGCTGTTCATATGAATAGTTAAGATTTTTTATTATACTTTTGCACTGTGATTGTTATCACAAACATACAAAAACATATATTTCTGGTATAACTGGTAATCCCCCATTTTGGAGATTATTTGTATCAAATAGAATTAAATTTGTTATTTGCAAGGACAGCTTGACAGCAAATAGGTACGGAGAAATACTGAAAGAGGGAAACTTAAAACTCTCTAAATTATAATGACACATCAAAAATTGACTTAATCAACTGTGGCCATGAATATTAAAATACTGTCTGAGCTGGTATGGGGGCCGGAATCTAGCAAAACGGCACACACCACAAGAAAGCGTATGTAACGTAGACTAATAATCTGAAAAAATATATGGAAAAACCATAAATAACAGATTAATTGAAAAATTAAGTTCTCAAAAATGCACGATTTTCACGTTTCGAACTGTCAATTTTCAGCAGCGTTGCCACATTAAATATCTAGTTCCAAGAGTGTTTTGCCACTTACGAAATAAAAGATCTGAAATGCTTTTTACACACAATCCTGCCGACCTGTCCTTCTGGATCTGACAACACATCACCTTGTCTAAATAAAAGCTAAACCAGTGAATTAACAGTGTTAATATATTTATTAGTTACTTAACTACGCATTAGCTGTCAATTGTCAATATATTTTAACGAAATAAAAAATCTAAAATGCTTTCTGTGTAATGTGTGTACATTACTGCCGACCTGACCTTCTGGACCTGACAACACATCACATTGTCAAAATAAAAGCTAAAACAGTGAATTAACTGTGTTAATGTATTTATTCATTACCTAACACATTAGCTGTCAATTGTCAATATATTTTAACGAAATAAAAGATCTAAAATGCTTTTTACACACAAAGCTGCTGACCTGACAACACATCACCTTATCTAAATAAAAGCTAAAACAGTGAATTAACAGTGTTAATACATGTATTCTTTACCTAAGGCATTAGCTGTCAATTGTCAATACATTTCAGCAATATGGTTAGTAATGCTGTGACACCTTTGTGTTTCTGTCTTCCCGAAATAATATAGCAACAAACTGATAAAGGCACAATGTGAAAACTGGAATGAGCACTACAAAGAACACTTGGAGAACACCCAAATCACCACAACACATATTTCAGAGATCTTACGATCGTTTCGTTGACCATGTCAACATCCTCAGAGGAAGAAAAATTCTATAATAAAAAACTAGCTACCGTGTATTTATATCGCGTCAAAGTAAATGAACTAGTCCGAAGTAAAGTTGTCGTCCAAGAACGATCGTTTGTTTATTGTGTAATAAAAGTAAGAGGTCTAAGACCTGCTTTAATCTCCTGGTCGACAAATTTATGACCCTTATCTAAGATAGGTCCAAACGACCCGAGTTATTCAAGGGATCAGCATGTTTTCTTTCGATATACAAAATTTACTATGTGGATATTGGAACATGCCGCCAAAGACATCTGGTGAGATAAACAACATCAACTCAACTCATCTCTTTTAAATAGAAAACTAAAACCCCGAGTGTCTGTCTTGCCATGTTAACTCTAACAAAGAATAAATAATTGAATCAAATACTACATAAAGCTATATTTATATTGATTTTAATTCTTTGTGAAAGTATTTATATTGAATAAAAAGATACAACAATGGCTCGCTTGAATTCGATGTCTATAGGAAGGAAACGGCTATTATTATATTATATTCCTAACGACTCACATCATAAGTTTGCACAAAAAACGGCTAGTTTAAATTTCTTAGTAAATAGATTGATCAAATTTCCGTTAAGTAAAAATAGATTTAATACAGAATTAAAATACATAAAAAATGTGGCGAGATATAATGGGTACTCAGATGGTTTAATAGAAAAATTAGTTAACAAACACAGAACAAAGAAAATGATATCTGAATGTACATTTAAGAAAGAAAAAATAGAGAAAAAATTTGTGTGTTTACCTTATGAACCACGAATCACAAAGGGCTTGGAAAGTATTTTTAAGAAAGCCCATTTACATTTGACGTTTTCAAGGGAAAGTAATTTTAAAATTTTGTTGGGTTATACGAAAAACAAAGAGAAAGTCACGGAAATGTCTGGCATTTATGAAATTAGTTGCAAAGATTGCAACCTTAAATACATGGGCCAAACTAGGAGAAACATAGCCACCAGATTTCGTGAACATCTCGCACATTTACGTTATGGTACGGTGGACAAATCATGTGTGGCACAGCATATATGGGATAGTAATCACCACGTCGACGGAGAAGATTTGAAACTTGTCAAAAATGTTAGACATCAAACTATGCTTGATTCATTAGAAAGTATTTTTATATGAAAGTCTATTAAGAACAATACTTCATTGAATCGTGCGGCACCTTTAATTTCAAGCTCTTTATTTTCTCTTTGCATTTGACTGCTCAAACACTCCAAATTTGTCTGGTAGAATAATAAATTACTATCAATAACTCGGCCGGTATATACATATACTAATCTCTTTGTTTGTCTCGAATTAAGGACCCTTTCGATTTGTTGTATCCATTTATTCAATATAAATACTTTCACGAAAAATTAAAATCAATATAAATATAGTTTTTATGTAGTATTTGATTCAATTATTTATTCTTTGTTAGAGTTAACATGGCGAGACAAACACTCAGGGTTTTAGAGATGAGTTGAGTTGATGTTGTTTATCTCACCAGATGTCTTTGGCAGCATGTTTCAATATCCACATAGTAAATTTCTATATCGAAAGAAAACGTGCTGATCCCTTGAATAAGTCGGGTCCTTTGGACCTATATTAGATAAGGGTCATAAATTTGTCGACCAGGAGATTAAAGCAGGTCTTAGACCTCTTACTTTTATTACACAATAAACTTCTTCCTCTGAAGATGTTGACATGGTCAACGAAACGATCGTAAGGTCTCTGAAATATGTGTTGTGGTGATTTGGGTGTTCTCCAAGTGTACTTAAAACTGATAAAGATAAGTTTTTAAGTTTTATTAATCATTTATCCATAGTTACCACATAAAATTTCCCTAAAGAAAAAAGAAGACACATACTACCCAGTAATAAGGAAATAGCCTCGAAACTGACAACAACGCCTATCTCCATCAAATATGTCAAGGAGACAACAGTCATAACCTCAGGTACAAAAATATACGTTTTTGTAGTAAATCTAAACGTTTTAATTGCGTTTATCATTAAAAGGTTATTAAAAACTAAATATACCACATTGTTTAACTTTATTAAGGTTTTGTACAACTGTTTTTAGGCCATATTCTATTGTAATCACGTTAATATGTAGTTGTGGTTAAGCCTACCATTCCCCTGGTATGGAGTATTTATGTGAAACATTTTCTGATTGGCCTGATGAAATTTTATTTCTATTTCAAAATTAAGCTGGCTTCGTATTTATGGTTTTTACCACAGACAACAAAATGTACATGATTGGTGTGTCATTTGATGGAATTTGGAAATACAAGTCAGCATTTATATCAACCAGAACACTGCAGAGAAACTTTCACAAAGTTGTTTAAAAACGGTGATACCTACAAGCTAAAATGAATGTTTTTCATTTCACAGCCATGTTTGACCAAAATATTTTTTGATACTCTTGTATTACTTGTTAAATAACAATAGACTCATTAACATGACTTGTAATAATTAAAGAGGTGATTAATTAAGTTTGTTATCAGAATTTGTATGACTATATTACCTAGTTGAAGTAATTGAAAAGCTCAATTTAGTTTTAAGATCTAAAACCCAAGAGGAATAAAGAAAATTAAGTAACTTAACAATAACAATTTTTTGGGTAGGTTCCAGATTGCAACTATGCACACAAGAAAATTATACTCAAACAATTAGGTAGACAAAATATGAAAACTTATTGATAATTATTTAGTATGTGTTCCTAAAAGCCCCCCTTATGTTCGGATACACTACTACAAGCAAAATATAGAATCAATATTAACAAAAACTAATACGTTTAATAGTAATTACCGTTCTCTGTGAAACACATATGCAGTAACGTCAGTAGAAATATGATGAGGATTGTAGGCTTCATTTTTAAGTAAACAAGGTTGAAGTTTACACTTATCTGAAACACTTCTGGATAACTTAATATTGTGAAATACGTTAACTTTTTATCTTTTTCGCTATCAGTTACGGTAGGGAAAACACTAATGATATTACTAATAACTTAATAACAATGAATCCGCCTCCTTTACTTTACCATTTATTAGGAAGTAGAAAAACGGATAAACGGATAATCAAGACACATAAAAAAGAGAACATAAAGTGACATATGACAGTTTCATTAGCGACTTACCACTCCAAACTCCACTTAATAGATTCACAATTTCTCTATGATCTGTTTAACATTATTTGTACTAGTTTACCAGCCGCCAACATTTGCATAGTGTGTGTTAAACTTTGATTTCACAATTATCTAATTTCTGCTAGAAGTCAACGGGTACCGATTTGTCGAAGCGAAATGACAAAATAGTGCTTGCAATCAGCTGTGCCGTCAACAGCCTCCAACCACTGAAATGTATCGGTAGTCAACAGATGGACGCCTCAACTCAACTCTTGGCGCCCGGTAAATTTCGCCATTGATCTTAAAACAAAATATCATTTGGATCTGAAAACATTTCAGTTAGTTAAACAAAGCACGATTTAAGATTATTTAATCGACAATTTTTGTAAATTTCATTTTAATCAAATAAAACATGTAGTTACTCTTTTATGTTTTTAGCGAATCCTTTTAGAATCAATTGCAATTTTCGAGTGATTTATTTTGAATTAGTTCAATTTCAGTTTGAACATACAAAACTTTTTAACTATGTAACTTAAGTAGGTAACGAAAGGCCACAATAATTATAACTTATATTGGCAGTTTATAAACTCTTGATTGGACGATTGGTTTCGAGGCTACTACGAATAATGACAAAAAATATCATTACGATATTGAATAAAATATAAAATTCAAAATAACTGAAAAACAATAAAATATAAAACAGGAGATGCGTAAGAAAAGTTTTGCTGGTTTTTATTCTGTTTAACATAACATGAAACGAGACCATTATTCCAGCATTTAAACCTTTTTTTAATTTTAACTTTCCAAGGTTTTAGCACATATTTTAAACATTATATATGTATGTGGCTTATATCCAAAATATTTTTAAGACCATAAGCTTTTGTTTCTTTAACGTCGGTCTATTTCCGCGACTATGGCCACTCACCGACGCGAGGTATCAGTGTACACCTCACTATCCTGGAAATTTTGCCGAACCCCTGCGTCTTTCTGTAACGAGGGTAGGGATCTTTAATGTGCCCAACATCGTATGATTACTAGACCGACGGCTTTACGCCCCTTACGAAGGGCGGAACGTGCAGACATTCAACTTGCTCATATACAATGCCACAGTCGGTGATGTTAATTTATATAGTATATACTGAAAATGTAAAGGGAAATTTGCTTCTATTCACAAGTTTCATAAAATCAACCGTTTCTTTAGATATTTGAGGTTGAGTGTAGCATTGCATACAATAAGACAAAAATCTTCACAACTTTTTTAATGCAAATACTGGATACTATTACTTTCTTTGGAAGAGTTTAGATATTAAAATAGCCACCATTGAAGCATTGGTAGTCAGCTTACTGTACAACATATGCTTTTGCTGGTAAATACTATTTTTTAATGACAATCTGTACTTTATTTCACAGTCAGAAAATTCATACATTTTTAGACAATTTTTTAAATATAACTATATGATAGAAATTAAGATTGTAGGTATATAGATAATATCAAACACTATGTGATGGAATGTGAGTTACATTAGGAACAATTGGAATGGTTTAAGAAATGGCGTTTGCATTAGATTCACTCTTTTAATCAATATTGCAAACATGTATGTACAAATAAATTTAATAGATAGTAGGTTTTACACGTTCATATTTTTTTATTTTTTAAGGTAATTACTACTAAATCAAATAATGAAAAACAATAAAACTGCTACCCGCACAGCACATGAACGTCCATATTAGATATCCAATGGATATAAAATTATGATAATATTCACAAGTCTTGGACTTATTGAATAAACATGTTGTATGATTTTAAGCAATAAAGGTAATAACAATAATATCCAGGATATCCATTGTATATACATGGATATCCAATGGATATCTAATGGACATACGGATATCCTACCAATATCCATCAATCTGGATATCCATGTGGATATAGATTGGATATAACACGTGGTCACGAAATGGATATTCCATGATAACCCACCACCATTCTCTTTTTAACCCCATCCCCTCAATGAAACACTAATAGATAAACAAACAAATATTTTATTGTGTTCTAAAATCATTTAAATAACTTTATTTTCCTGATCTATGATCACGCTCAGGTCTGCATTCTTGCTGTAAAGAAAAAAGACACTGCCTATAATCAAACTTACAAGACAATCCCATAAATAATATAATATGAACAAATGGGTAAACGTTGAATATAGGGTACATACACACTGCGCATGTCGCAAATGACGTCACATCACGATAAATGTGAACCTGCGTTGCCAGATCTAAAACTTTAACTCTAAATTAGATTACAAAATAAAACGTAATGTACCATGCCATAAATTTGTATGATGGTAATGTACTGTTTAGGATTTATAATTAATATTAACGTCTTTTTAATGAAATGAAAATATCAGTAAGTGGTAATAATAATAATAATCGTAACAGAGAACGAAAAATAATAAGTTGATATAATGTCAAAATTGATAATTGGGAGTTAATAATAATATTAATAATTGAAAAATTAAACGAGTGTCTCGCCGCAGGAAATTGACTCCAGCACAGGTTTTTATTAAATCGTTATAAACAAGAGCTGGATAAAGGTGTAAACTGCAGTTTAAGCAGAACCCTTCCCCCAACCTCCTGACCTGCCCTGACCACGAATTTGTCTAATTAAAACGCTGAGGGAAGGACAACCATAAGTTAATATACATATTAGGTATTATGCTCGCTCTTCTCTTAATACCACAATACTCTCGTCTTGACGAGATCCCAGCAATTGTTCTCAAAAAATGCGCACCAGAACTTGCTCCTATCCCGACTCGTCTATTTCAGACATCTTACAATAGAGGCATATTCCCTAGTAACTGGAAAACTGCTCGAGTACAACCCGTCCCCAAGAAAGGATCCAAAGCGCTTCCAAGCAACTACAGGCCTATTTCTCTCCTTTCAGTCGTCTCTTATAAAGTGTTGGAAAAGTATATAAACAGCGAATTACTAAACATTCTTGAAAACACAGTCTAATCCACGACATGCAGTATGGATTCCGTCAGCGCAGATCAACTGCCGACCTCATTTCCTTTGTCGCCCATTCTTGGAACAAGTCTATGGAACTACACGGTGAATCCCAGATTGTCGCTCTAGGCATATCCAAAGCATTCGACCAGATCTGGCACGCAGCCGTGCTTAATAAACTACCGGCCCATGACCTACCACCAAAACTCTGTACGTGGACAGCAAATTCCCTCTCCAACCGGAGCATATCTGCTGTCGTGGATGGCCATTCCTCTAAACTGTATCCAATTAATGCATGAGTTCCTCAATGTTCAGCTTTAGCCCCTACTTTGTTTCTTCTCCACATCAATGACCTCCTCTCTAGCACATCCAACCCAGTTCACAGTTACGTGGACGACAGCAGCCTCCACTCAAATATACAATATTCTAAGGCCATCTCTTTAGCCCAATTAGATGAGGATCGCAGACTCATTGAGAGTTCTGTCTCCGTGGATCTCCAAAAAATATTAGACTAGGGAAGTAGAAATCTTGTACAATTCAACGCCACCAAATCACAGTCTTGCTTTCTTTCTCATAGATACACCAGCCCTAGACCCATCACAATAAACAACCAAATTATTCAAAGTAATGAGTCCTTTTCACTTGTTGGCATTTCTGTGGATCGAAATCTCAATTGGCACCAACATGTCACATCAATTGCAGTAGCGTCTGCTAAGAAATTAGGGCTACTCTTCCGGGCTCGCAAATACTTTTCACCAGCTAATCTCTATACAGGATATACTTCACAAATAAGACCAAACCTCGAATACTACTCTCACATCTGGGGTGCCGCTGCCGCTTCTACACTCGCTATCCTGGACTCCATTCAGAAGAGACCTATATGTCTCATCGGTGACCCCACCCTCACCCAAAGGCTGCCATCCCTTGCCCACCGACGTGCCGTTGGTGACCTCTCTCTCTCTCTTTTATAGATATCAGCACGGGCACTGCTCAGAGGAGCTTTCTTCCATAGTTCCTCCACCTGCTGCAGATCTACCAGGGGAACAGAGCGAATGCACCCTTTTACTGTCCAGGTCACCAGACATAGAACATCTTGTTATGCCCGCTCTTTTGTCCCGAGGACTTCCAAGTTGTGGAACTCCTTGCCGGCACATGTTTTTCCTTCCCCCCCGAACCTCCAAACCTTCAAGTCCAGAATTAACAAGTTGCCTCTTTCCTCCTTGTAGACACCCACGGTACGATAGTATTTAGGCTGTAAGCCCTGGTGGTGTGTTGTTGAAAGAAGAAAAAAAAAGAACACTGTGGGATTGGTGAACGTAAACATTGACACAACTATTCATCTGTCGGCAAACATTGGCACCAACAAGTGTCACAATTTATTTCTTGACATTTCACACTGAAGTTTGACAGCTGACAGTTCCTGTTTCCTGTTTGGGCATGGGCAGTTTAGTTTATGGTGGTAGTGGTAGTTGTGTGGTAGATAATAAATAATGCTGTCTAACAAATATAATAAATATACTATTAATAATTAATTTTAAACTACACTATTCTGAGCGTATAAACAAGCTGAGTTTGTTATTCCAGAATAGCAGTTTCCCGTTTTTGTCAATATGTCTTCAACTAACGAAGAAAGAGCTGTTTTCGCCAAATTGGATGCTATAAAGGAAATACGGTATTTATTTACTTTTTAAAATATTTGATCAAATCTAGTAGATTATTTATGTTTCAGAGCAAAAACAATACAGTTAGAAAAAATAAAAGCAAGGTTAATTTTAGAGATCGAATCTCAAGATCAAGAAGAAAAATGTCTATCAGAATACAAGCAAGAGATGGACCTTTTACTACAAGAAAAAATGTCACATGTGGAGGAACTGAGACAAATTCACGCTGATATAAATGCTGTAAGCAAAAAGTTTAATTTTCTTTATGTAGGTTGATCTTTGCTTTATTTTGATAAATGTAAATATTAAAAAGGCTACATATAATTTGTAAGTAGCCTCTTTAACATCTCTCTTATTTTCTTACATCAAATATAAGGGTTGTTTGTTGCCTAAACGTCTTTAGTTTCGTTCAGTGTACTACTTGTTTGGTAGAAAGTTATGGTTTTAGATGGAAGGTGTTATAAAACAAGCTGATGAAAGCAGAGCAAGATCACTGAATGCAGCTGTTAGGTTACATGAAGAATATTTACCTTTAAAAAATGAAGTTGACAGGCTACGTAGGGAATGTTTAGGTCTTGAACGTCTTCCAGAATTACATGAAGAAGAAGGATCAGCAATCACACCTGAGTAAGTAAATGGTTAAAATGTAGCTTGTTTTGGTGTTGTATATTATGGTGTCAGCTATTAGTTTGAGGCAAGTTTTATGTGTCCCAAAAAGGTATGCTGAGATAATGCAAAACTGCTCACTCTAGGTGCTTATTTTTTAGAAATTTTCTTAGGAATTTTTAATATATTAAGGGTTGCAAAATGTCATTTATATTGACCAAAAGGAGATAACAGTCAGACAATGATGTAGAAGGAAAGAGTTGATTCTGTAATGGGAAATTACTATATAATACAGGTGACTCATGGTGACCCAATGTTTATTACTGTGGTATTTGGATTCATAGAAAGCTGAAATTTTGGGTGTAGTTTAACAATGTCCTGTGTATGAGTTATGTCCAGGGGAATTGGTTCCTAATTATACAGGATCTTTCCAAATTTGTGATTTTACCAATAGGCAAAAAAATGGTGAAAAGTGCATTTTTTGTTAAATAGAACACCCTATATATTATCAAATAACCTGAAAGATAATTAAAGTATCTTTCAAAAGATGTATCATGTTTTTATACCTAAGTAGTCAGATTTCTTAAATAAAAGCAAGTTTCTATAAATATCAGGTTATTTTGTCATATTTTGTATTAGTATGAAATGTCATGGAACATGTAATTTTCTTTTGTTTTGAAGATAATCAAAATGGAAGGCAATAAGTATTGAAATGAAGTTTTGTTGAAATGGTTTATTCTTAATGTTATGTCATCAAATTATTGCAAGAAAATGTAGAAGGTTCAATTAAATTTGTCTCGATTTACAATCAGTCAACGATAGAAAATTTGTAATATTACAAATTAATTTCATGCGTTATGGGTCAAAACTGAAAGCAAAACGATATTTACCAAAGCCTGTAACTTCAAAAGAAGACAACATCATAAATGTGTTAGCCTATTTCACGCATATCCCCAAGTTTCCATTAAAAGTGCAGAAGAAGATTTAGGTTTAACTCATGCTTCTGTTCTAAGGATCCTTCATTATGACATGCACCCACACAAGTTTATGCAAGTTTAAGTCCTAAAACCAGAAGATTATCAAACCATGATATACTTTTGTGAAACCATTCTGATCTGCACCCAAGAAGATCATAAGAAAATAATGTGGACACACAAAGCTACATTTTTCAGGCAAGGTGTTTTGAATAGAAGAAACAACATTTCTGGGCTGACAATCCATATTTTGTCAAGGATGAGATTTTAGGTTTAGTTTTAATGTATTTTGCCTTAAAAGACTGAGTTTGGACACTGTGGCTGGAAACAAACAAAAAGTAGAATCACCACAAAAAACCACCAAAATAATAACAAAGAGTTTTTCACTAGATATGTATTTTGACACAGAAGTTGTCTTCATCAGTAGCTGTCGCCAAAACTATTTTGTGCCTTCTGAAAGATAACCAAATAAGATTTCTCATTTAGGATGAACTGCTAAATTGTAATAAATACTATGAAAAAAAAAAAGGTAAAGGTAAGATGCTTACTGGCAATTAGGCCATTGCTGACCCTTTTTGCTCATCTAAACTAACCTACCCTCCACCTTGAGCTCGATCTCAACGACGACAGTGATTTTTGAAAAATCATCCGCCGCCGGTGAGGCTCGAACCGTCGACCCCCGAGTCCGTATTGGAAGGTCTGAATCGACTTTCCCGCAGGGCCACGGAGGCGCTAAAAAAAATACTATGAAACTCTAAGGTCAGTGGTGAACAATTTTTTGGATAATCTATCAATAGGGGAGTATTGTACCTGCTGATTTCAACTAGATGGGGCACCAGCTCATTGTACACGATGAGTAACAACAGAGTTGTACCAAATGTTCAAAGATTGCTGGTTTAGATGTTTAGGACCGTGGAATTGGACTGCGAGGTCACCGGACATAGCGCCACTTGATTTTTACTTGGGGGGGGGGGGGGGGTACTTGAACAGAAAAGTTTAAATGACACCGCTGGTAACCAGTAAACATGACCTGTGCCAACGAGTGAACAGTTGCATTGAAGATCTAGATTCCAATGAGATAAGGAGGGCCACAAATCTCTAATACCCAGATTTTAACATGTTTGGAAACCAACATTGTTCATTTTGAACAATTATTGTGAACGTCATATATATATATATATATATATATATATATATATATATATATATATATATATATATATATATATATATATAATTGATTTAACATTGTTAATTGTTTTGTAATTTGTTATTTTACATAACAAAATTTGTTTTTATTAGTTTAGTAAATTTTGTTTTGCTTTCAGTTATGAAACTGATGAAATTATTTTGTGATCTTAAAGATTTTTGTTCGTTTATTGGTTGTAAATCTGGATACGTTTCATTGAACCTTCTGCATGATCTTGCTATAATTTGATCACATTTACCACGAAGAATAAACGATTTCATTAAAACTTCATTTGCTTAGTTCTGTACCTGCCATTTAGATTATTTTCCAAACAAATTTTTGATAAATAATATGCAAAAATTCATACACTTGTCAAATTTTCATAATGACATGTTCCATTACATTTCATACCAATCAAATATATTAGAAAATAATTCGATATTTATAGGAACTTGCTTTTATTTCGGAAACCTGTTGTAAACATTTCATTGAAGCTATATTTTGCACACAAAAAAATAAGGAAATCAATTAATTTCTTGAAAATCGCTGGAGATAGGTTTAGGGGGTATTATACAGAAATAACCTAAAAGCAACAGTGAAGCAAACAATGCAATAATATATAGGGTTTCATTTAAAATATCAAAGTTGTTGCTACTTTTCAATATAAGCGGCAACACCACAGCACTGGAAATGTTCTAGATGGATAGAGCAAAAGTAATTACCCAAGTAACCTGATTTGCAAAATAATCCTACGTTCCGTTCTCCGTAAACGTCCAACCTACCATTAACCGTGAGACCGTATACAGTGTGTCCCAAACAAATGTATTGCTATTAGAGATAGGGAGACTGTTAAATCAGCAATGTTTTGTAGAATTTCATGCTCGTTCCAAATATGACTTGTATTTTGCCCAGCCTCTTTTCGTTTTCGAGTTATTTTGAAAAAAACAAAATTTGTCCATTTCTTTTTTCTACAATATCTAAGTAGGCATTGATCTGACATGTCTAAGACTTGCACATTATCAGGACACTTTTTACAGAGTAATCTTTTTGTGCTATTGTCATTTGTGTTTGAGCTACAGGTATCAACGTTTGTTTTTATTATGGCAGCCATATTGGATTTTTTGCTCATGTGATAGCCTGTGAAAAGAGCTTTCCAATGATGTACAAAACGCTTGAGAAATCTTGTAATTGCACTGACAATTTTGAGAAAAACCGTTTTGGGGATAGTAGGCTATGAAATCCAATAACAGAAAACAAATGACAAAAAAAGTGTTCAAAAAGCAGTAGGCCATGGAGTCTAACAATAGACTTCTACTTTTAACATAATTTTCCGTAATGATTCACGATAAAAAAATATTGTGATTTAATTTACAATACTTAATTAGGTAATAATGCTAGGTAATATTATGTGAATAAATATAATAACGAAACCTGGCAATAACAAATAGAGACTTGAACTCCACAAAACAACACAATTAGAAACGGAACTCAACAAATAATAAAATAGAAACTTAAAAATACACTAAATAGAAAATTGTTCAATATGGCCACCGTTTTGTTCAATGCACTTTATACACCTTTTTGAAACATGCCTGCAAACTCTGGTGAGGGTTTTGGTTAATATGATTTATAGCTTCCGTGATTCTGTTTCGTAATTCATTGATATTTTGTGGTGGATCGAATTTATACACATCATTGTGTGTGTGATGTCGGCACTTTGGCTGTGGTATTTACACCATTCGCGCATTTTCTATACACATCATTCTTCAGAGTACCCCAATAAAAATCCATGGGTGTTATATCAGGACTTCGAGCACACCAATGAACCGGCCCATTGTTACAAATGACACGATTATTAAAATTTTGGTACAAAAATTCTTTGACGATCCTAGCATTGTGAGCTGGACACCGTCTTGTTGGTACCAAATGTCGTCTAAATTATCATGAACTTTCTAATTGTTGGTAACATATTATTTCTCAATAGATTGAGATACCTTTCCTTAGTTAAATTATTTTCAAAAAAGAACAGACCAACAATGAAACTACCTGAAATTTTTAAAAATTAACTATCTAATCTACAAATAAAAATAACAGTTTTTTACCTAATAAGCCCCTCCAAACATTAATACCAAATATGTCTTGCAATCGTCTTTCTTCCTTTAGAAGGGGATTTTCATTTGCCCAATAATGCCTATTGTGGCGATTATATACACCACAATTTGTAACTCTGGATTCATCAGTCCATATTATTTTCAAAAATTGAAAATTTTCATCTTGCTGACATTGTCCTTGATACCATCTGCAGAATTGAAGTCGCTTAGGGTAATTGTCGACATTTAAGCCTTGTACGCTTGTAGGTTTGTATGGATGGTAATGACTTTGATTTAATACACGCTGTACAGTACTTTTTGGAACGTCAATTTGTCACCATAAAACCAAACAGATTGCAAAGGGTTTTATTTTGAAACCTGTAAGATGGCATTATTTCTATCTTCATTTCTAGGCATTGGTAGTTTCTTTGCGTGGAAGCTATCATTGTTCAATAGATTGGTCACTATCCTGCGAAATATTTTGGTGTTTGGTTGTCGTCTTTCTGGGTAGTTGTTTTGATATCAATTTGCAGCTGCCTAAGTATTTCGTTTAGAACGAATATAACATTCCAACATGTCAAAATATTTTTCATTGCTGAACATATTGTTGAATAATATTTAAAATAAACAGGAAACAAACTATTTAGTACAAAATTTTAAGCAACGTGTTAAATACACCTCAAATTGTTCACATAATTAAGAATGACAGTATGCTTAATTGTTGCCATGGTGTTATATCCATAGCAACCTTTCTTCTGTTGTTTTTCAGTTACTTACGTTAAAAATCAAACAATTTTCAAGGGCATCTTCGTAAATCTTTAATCTGCTTTTTATTGAGTTCTGTTAGTAAATGTAGTTATTTACTAGGTTTACCTATTTAATTTAATTATAACAATTTTTTAGGAAAATATTGTAATGTAAAATATCATTTGTAATAATGGGCCGATTCATTGGTGTGCTCCAAGTTCCTATTTTTTTATCGTGAATCATTATGGAAAATTATGTTAAAAGTAGAAGTCTATTGTTAGACTCCATGGCCTACTGCTTTTTGAGCACTTTTTTTTGTCATTTGTTTTCTTCTGGTATTGGATTTCATAGCCTACTATCCGCAAAACGGTTTTTCTCAAAATTGTCAATGCAATTACAAGATTTCTCAAGCATGTTATACATCATTGGAAAGCTCTTTTCACAGGCTATCACGAGCAAAAAATCCAATATGGCTGCCATAATAAAAACAAACGATACCTGTAGCTCAAACACAAATGACAATCCAAAGTTGAGAATAGCACAAAAAGATTACTCTGTAAAAAGTGTCCTGATAATGTGCAAGTCTTAGACATGTCAGATCAACACCTACTTAGATATTGCAGAAAAAAGAAGTCGACTTTTTGTTTTTTTCAAAATAACTCGAAAACGAAAAGAGGCTGGGCAAAATACAAGTCATATTTGGAACGAGTATGAATATCAATAGCATTTGTACACAATCGATTAATGGATTGGCTGACTGTACCCTACTTATTGTCACAGCTAAACTTTTATGTACCGGGACTAAACTTGAGTCGAGACATAACCTTTAATGTTGACTATGCAAGAACTGATTGAACTTAAGTGCCTTACCTTTGCAATGTGTTCCATTTTCAGTGCTGTGTGTTATGCTTTTGACTTGAACTTAGATAGCCTTGGAGAGGTCCTACAAAGTGCTGCTGGTTTATAAAAATTATCTCAATGTTATAGTTTTTGAAGAGTTAGGTTTAGTATGGATTGTATTTAGTATATCATTTTCTTTTCTATTTGTACAAGAAAAAAAAAATCATATCTCGAAAACTACAAATAATCGCATGACATACATGGGCGTTAAATCGATAGGTATTAATGTCCCCTAACCCCAGACATTCGGTGGTACACAGTTCGTGGGACACTCATGGTAGGTTTATTTTTGTAAGTTATAAACATCGAGCTTTGCTGCTTGATTAGTTAACTAAGTGCTCTGCTTACATCTCGTCTGTCTAATACAACAGTCTGTGGCTAATGGACTTAGTTTCCAAGGCCATACAATAACAACACACACACACGCACACCATATTATTATTGTTATTGGAAATTAATGTTTGTTGGATTTAGATTGTAAACTAGTAACTAATCTTTTTTATTTCTATTTTTAGACGCTTCTCACAGCTTTATAATTCAAACAAGTCTCAAGCACAGAACTTTAACAAATCCAGCGAATGGACAAGACCCATAGCTCCATCTGAGAGCTCTATGAGTTCACTGGCCCCACCATTGCCACCTACGTTTCTACCACCTCCAAATCCTCTTCGTCTGGTTACCAATAAACCAGAACCTGGAAGACCAGGCAACTTGGCGCCCTCGCCCCATCCTGGACCGCCAACGCCTACTTTCAGGTCGGACATTGGCTTGAGGTGACTAATAACTTTTAATTTACAGTAATCACTAATCCCGATGGTTAAAAATTTTACCCTGTCCAGATTTGTGAATTTTCCAAACAATAGACATATTTAATGTAATAAAAAAATTATTAAACAACTTTATTGAAATTACATATTTTTAAAAATGAATAGTATTATCTTTTTACAAAATTAATACTTTTAAAGTAATTACAAATTTTTGGCTATTTTATGTTAAAAAAAACGTGTGCTGGCTTTTTCATTTAGTCTCCCTAATAAAAGAAATCCTTGTATTAAAATATAGATATCTTTTGCACTTTGAATGCAGTGAAAAAATGACAGAACAGCATCTTTATTTGAGATTTTGCTGTATTCAGGGTACCCAGCGACCTGGAAAACCTGGAAAAATCGGGGAATTTGAAATAACCCCTAAAATATCAGGGAAATTCGTGATTTTGCTCAAATGTCATGGAAATCGTTCAGTAGACCTGGAAATTATATATTTGTAAGATTGTGTCACTAGCAGATTTTTTAAAATTTTGATTTTATATATTTATATTATATGAATTTTTTACATAAATATTTTCCCCTAGGGCTGCTACATTAATTGAAACAGCCAAACAACGTGTGACATGTCATACAGCAAATATAGTGTCTTCTTTATCTATCTCAAACATCTCTCATTCGTTTATCTCACTTGGAATGCTCTTCCTTGAATGCATAAAATGCATTCTAGCTATTGGCGGCGTAAAGCTGCATAACTATGTTTATTATATTTTAGCCTTTATGATCATGTAACATAGAGCTGAAGTTATAGTGTAAATATTGGGCGTTTGTATATCGGCATTTGTATTGTAATCCAGAAGAGGAAAGTTTATCATTCCAATGCATTGTTTATGATAGTGTAATGAAATTATGAGAAGTGAAAAATATAGAAATCAACGATATGCTGAAGTGAACTTGCAATAATTCATATAATGATTTTCTTAAGTAGTTCAGTAATTTGATAGGTAGAAATTTATCACGTTTCTGTATTAGTTAACAGAATTAACCGTATTTGTTTTTGATAATAATCTTTAAAAATTTCCATATTTTGGTTGTTATTTTTTTTAATAAAAAAGTATTCAGAGTTGTGTGTTGTTCATTACGAGTATTATGAAAAAATCACTTGGGCCTGTAAGTGTCAGGGAATTTAATTTTTTATTTCTGCTGGGTACCCTGTGTATTCTTCTACTAATTCACATTCAGAATCAATCAATGTGTTTTCGCTAACTGTTGAGGCCTCTAAAAATAAACCTTGATCTGTAATATCGAATTGAATCAAAATTTATTTGTAAATAGAAAATACTTATTACAAGAGTTTAGTTGATCTAACGTAAACAAGAATCCTTAAATAACAAATATATTTCATTGTCAAGAATATAAAAATAAACATACAAACCCAGGACAGAAAAAAAAAGGAGAATTATCATGATCGTGCTATTAAAATTGATCACCACCAATAGTGCTGCAAATTAAATCATAACTTCCACATAGCTGTGATAATCTACTCTCAGCAGAAATACATTCTTATGAAATGGGTCCATGACTTGACCACAAAGAAAATATTCATATTCCTGTACCCATATACTTTTGAAACATTTTATTACTCGAGTTTTAACGAAAAAATGTCAATTTTTTTATTTATCACCTACCCCCCTGAAGCGATTTTACCCAAAAACAATGCGAGGCATTCCTTTGTCGGGTGCTAACTGCATACCAAATTTGAAGATTATATCTCAATTCGTTTGAAAGTTATTGCACCTACTAACAGACAGACCGACAGACAGACAAGAAAATTTTTGTTGCAGAATCAAGTTTTCTATATGTTTTGAGCCTCTGTATGCCGTTTTAGCAAAATAAAATTCGAAATTTCTGTCACCTGTATTCCAATCTCACACATTCAACCCCTAATTTAATTTCAGCACAGAATACCAAATGTTTGATTAAATTGAAAGTTTTCTAATAAACAAACCCTAAAACGTTATATTACTCGAGTTTTAATGAAAAAATGGCAATTTTCACCAAATCATTCCCCATTCATGCCCTACCCTCTTAAGCGATTTTACCCAAAAACAATTCCACCTGTTAGTTTGTCGGGTGGTAACTGTATACCAAATTTGAAGACGATATTTCAATTCGTTCTAAAGTTATCGTGGCTACAAACAGACTGACAGAAAAAAATAATGTTCATTCCCAAATCATGTTTTCTATATGTTTTGACACTTTTTAGTGCGTTTAAGTGAAAAAAAAAACCATTGAAATGTTTGTCGATGATGCTATACTTCCACACATGTTAAAGTAGTATTTAGCTACACACAAATTCTAAGGAAATATTAATACATATGCTAACTCTCAATGTAAAAATTCATCTTAATGCGAGTGAGAAATTTTGTTCCGCCAGTAGCTATGAAAATGATAACAGTTTTAGAGTAGAACTAATTTTATACATAACATACTGGTACATCAGTAGACCTATGTCTCATTTCACTTGTTCATAATAAAAAAACACATTTTTAAAACATTAGCAAAATAAACTGAAAGCATCCTTGGTCGAAGCTTATACACATCGAGCTAGCCGGCAGCCAGAACAAATGGTGAGGCTGAAAATGTTTTGCTACGAATTTAAGTAAAGCGTATAGAATTGTATAAGAAGATGCCGTTGCTGCGTCCGTTTTCAAGCAGGTTATCCTATAAGCTTTGCAAAATTGCAAACCGATTTGAAGTCAACCACAAGTTTCCCAAGTAAAATACATGTCCAGATCTCTGAGCAATTCGATAACCAGATATACTTAATCTAAGAGATAATATATATTTGAGACAAGTTTTGGGTAAACCGTTGTCACCCATCAAATGAAGTTTTGGCATCCAACCATAAGCCAGACGAATAGCAGTGTAGAGAAAATTAACTGTCTCTAGGAAAAACTTCCACCATCTTCCAAGCAGAAATGCTTGCTCTAAATCTCTGTGTGCAGGAGTACATACAAAGAAGACTTAAGAATAGAGAGATCTACATCCCCTCAGACTGTCACGCAGTACTAAAGACTCTGAAATCTTTCAAAAAATCCTTGAAGCAACTGGCTATAAGGAACAAAGTAACTTTGATGTGGGTAACAGTGAGGCAACAATACCATTCTATGGTCCAGAGCCCCATTGTGGATTAACAAAAAGCCATGTAAGAAATGAACTTGATAGTTGGGAGATGAACCAAATGCTGATCTGGTTCCGCACCGAGATGGCAAATCTATCTTACATCTCACAATGTTCGAGGAGGCTGGCTACCTTAGTCGTATTACTTTATAGGTGTGTTCTCGCTGTAATTGGTATAGTGCAATGAAGAGCTCTAATTGGAGTGAAACCAGTCTCCGTTTATAATTATGGTGAGGATACATCTAGCCTTCCATACATTGTCCCGGTATTAGGGAAGAAAATGGGGCAGGGCTGACGATTTACAAAATTGGTTGGTTGGTTGTACACAGTCTAGGACGCTGGCTATCTTAGCCGTATTACTTTATAGGTGTTGTCTCGCTGTAATGTAACATAATCAAAAATCACAGTTTTAACTTATAGAAATTAATGATTGGTGGTTATAAAAAAACTCTATGAAAAAAACTGATGATTTTCTTTATAATAAATTATTTATAAAGAAATGAAAATTGGCCCGCCAAAATGCTAAATAATATGCTGGTACCTTCTGAAGTACTAGCCCTAAAGAATTTGATTGGTCCTCCTCTTCTTTGTAAATAATCTTAAAAGTGTTGATAGCTGGAATTACTGGATACCAACAACAGAGTTTCTGACATTGCGTTTGAAATGGCTGCTGTCAGTCGGTAACATAAACAAATAAATAAAACACAAAACAATATCAATTGTGGAAGTTGGAACTGTGTGTGTGAAACTTGTTAGTATTTTTATTGTAATATTGGTGTTATAATCTTGTGTTCTATGCTGATTTGCATACAGAAAATAAGAAAACTGTTTTTGAAAAAGCAAATCACCTAATAATCTACCTAGACAGCCATACCATTCACTGGATTTATTTAACTCGTCCCAATTTTTTACCCTGTGAATACAGGTAAGTTAAAAGCATGTTTTTTTTAATATTAGAATTTTGCAGTTATCTCAATCAAACCTAAAAAAGTCTTATCTTATTAGTTTTGTACAGCGGTAAACATAAGTCAAGGTCACGTCATGATGTTTCATATTCATGCTATGTGTACATGGTTGTCAGATTTATGTCCAACAATATTATTTAAAAGGAAAAAAAATTACAATGTGCACAAATGTAATTGTGTCTGCTTTATAGTTAATTGCTTTCGCCATTATTTTAGGTATCAAAGCAAATAAACATTAGGAAAAAAAGCATGAAAATGTAACTTTTAGCAAAGCAGTCCAGGTCAGAGGTTACTACATGAAGGATTATTATAATGCTGTTTATCAAATCTAATTGATTTTTATATATTATGTGTACTATCTTCACCATCACAGTATAAAGACGATGTTGCCTTTTCATCGCAATCATGATTGGCGTGGTTGCTGTTTTGGGAAAAGGTACAATGAATATATTGTGCCCAATTTACATGCAATATTTGGTTTTTATATTACTTTTTTGATGTATTATTAATGCAAACAGAAGAAAAAAAATTAAGGGGGTAATCCAAAACAAAATATTGTCATCATTTAAGAGACACCAGAGAAATGTTAAAAATATATAATTTTTTTGCAAGGATTATTCTCAACTGACAAATTCACCTTCTACTTCCAGTGCTATCGAGGAATCCTATGGATACAATGCAGTGGGGTTGGTGCAGTGCAGTTTAGAAAAGAAGTGAACACCTGTACTGTTACGGCAGAAATTACTTCCGAACTTAACACAAAGAAAGTTCCCTACAATGTGACAGTCATCATTGATGAAGAGGAAGAATTCTGTTTGTGAAGATTGCACTGCATCAGAAGGTATTATGTTTATTATTTTAATTAACTTTAGTTTGAGCACCCAAGTGTTATTCATTAAACTTAATTATTTTAGTTTTTTTTTTTAATGTTATTTGGACATGTTGCCAATTTAATATGCATTTGTTGGAGTTTTTTAAGGTGTAATGCAAAATCTCACATACCAATATTATGCAAGCAATTATGCATATGCAAACGCACATAAGCTCACATAAAAGTATAGAAATAATAGGATCTGAAAATTCCAATGTCTGAAAACAGTGGCTAAAATTGTCAGAGCTCGATTTGGTGTTATTAAGCACCAACATGTTGTATATCAAATATATATATATATATATATATATATATATATATATATATATATATATATATATATATATATATATATATATATAATGAGATACTTGGCTCAGGTTGACCTGTGTCCAGAATTTAGGTTGGGTTGTAGGTTGGCATAAGTAGGAAGGTGGTCTCCGTCGCCTTAGACAGGTGGACTGAGGAGGCCATGGAGAGGCACTGGAGGTCAGTCGGTGGCTGTAGGCAGGCGAGGGACTTCGTGGAAGGGCCGGAAAGAGACAAGCCTGTCTGGCTTCTCGGTAGGAGTCGACCTGCGCTTCGCCACATCATTGGGGTGCTGACAGGCGCTGCTGACACTGCGCTCTTAGAAGACACCTCACATTGATAGATGTCGAGGGGGGGATCCCATTTGCCAGGAATGCGGCAAGAATGAAGAGACTTCTTACCACTACCTGTGTGAATGCCAGACTTTTGGGAGTCTTTGAATAGAATTGTTCAGTTTGAGGACTCTGCAGAGGAACCAGGTAAGTTCCGTCCAATGGAAGATTGTCCTGGCCTTTATTTGGAGGTCGATGGTTTGGTGACGGAACCGAGGAAGAGTAAAGCATGGTTGCCGGGGTTGGAAAAAAGGGCCAATTGTGGTCTACTTGTCTGGCGTTAGCCTCCCCACCACTGTTACTACTATTACTAGGTTGGATTGTCGTAATTCAATTATGGAGCCTCAGTAACTACAACCCAACCTATCCTTATCCACCACTCTAAAAAGTAAGATAGATTGAGGCTTTAGAGTTTCTTTGCTTTTATAGTTCCTTAACATCTTAAAAGCTCCGAAACTTAATGTTTTCTGAGAATAAGTTTATTAAGCGAGAATTAATTATCTCCGTGATTACATTGAGTAGGTTATTGAAATTTTTGTCTATTTATTTCAAGTGTTTCCCAGAGGTTCAATCCCAATCATCTAGTACTGTTGTAAAGAATATTTCTTTACAAAGTTACCAGCGAATTAAAATTCAATATTTGTAAAACACTTAAATTTTGCATGCCTGTCCTTACATAAATAAGCAGATCTTGTTGTTCCTTTTAAACTTTTAAAACTATTTTTATCTTTCCAGTGATTGCAAAAATTATTTAATATTCAAGTGAAAATACAGTTAGATTTGTTATTTCTTATATATCAAATATTGGCGTTTACATCAAGTTTCAAGTCATTGCAATGTTGGAATACACCTAGATTTACTGTAATATTAAATAACAGCAATAAAATAACATTCTGTTTCTAAGAAGACGTTATGACTATCCATCACTTCTCACAAGAAGGTCATTATTTCACACAGATCTTTCTATTGGTTATCTTGTTGAATAATTATCAGTATTAGAGAATAGATTTATTTAACATGTTGTTTGCTGAACAAAGAAGGATCCACCCTTTGTAGATTTGAGTAATACCAATGTATTATTAACCAAAAGTGGGAAATTGTAGAAAAGAATATTCTGGTTGGTTTTTTAACCTTCAAATAAAATTTAGCTCAGATAATACCTTATTATAAAATGTAGAAAGTACGTTTTTATTTTATTTTCAGGGGGCTGCAAACATTCCATTGCATTGCTGTTTTGGCTCCAGCTACACAGTGAAGAACCTACTGTAACTGAGACTGAAAATTACTGGAAACCACTCCTTGATCCAAAGGTGGGAGGTCAGTGGAGTTTATGAACCTTTCAGCATGAATAAGAAGAAACATAACAGCTTTTCAACCCAAGGACTTCACATTTATTGAAACTTTTAAAGCTCTTATTAAAGACCAAGTAGGAGGTATTTGCGACATAATCAAGGAACCAAAGTTTTTTAACGTCTCGCTTTCTCTGGAAGACAGAAATGTATGCGAGTTCCTGGAGTTAATTTCATCTGAGTTAATCGATTATATATGCAGTAGAATTAAATATTGCAACTGTGAGTAGTTAAGAGCTCCTGCGTGGTATGAGCATCGATATTAACAGCTTCAGTAATATATGAAGCCTTGAAGGGTCGTACTCAAGATATCTAATTTGTGAAAACCATACTGCGTGATGTAGCATTGCCAGAAACTTAAGCCATGCAGAGCGGCTGTTTACTTGAAGATGAAGTGACTAAAATAATAAATCAGAGATGAAATAAGAAAATACAAAAATGGTGATATATTTTTGAGCACCAAATATCCAATGTTTTGTGCTTCACCAGATGGCAACACTGAGATATTTGTCATTTAGGTCAAGTATCCCTCTAAAGAAAACACAGTTAAAAACTTTATTCTGGACAGCAGTATTCAATTTAAATATTTGGCTTAGATACAAATTGAATTGTATTTTGCCAAACACACTATGGTCTATTTTGTATAGGAAATCCAGATTTGATGCTACAAGTGGCAGCATATGAAGTTACTTTGGATGAAAATTTATGTCTGTAGTTATTACATGATGCTTCTGTGTGTTAGAGTAAAGTAATATTATATTATTTTAATGAGTGAATAAAATAAGTAACTAAACAGTTTTTGGATATTTTTTTTGTATGTAATAAGTATTCTTTTACATACTTAGGATGTTTAAATAAAAATTGTCACAACACTAACACCGCCACAAACCAACACAGTTCAAAGAGAGCTGTGGAGCTGCTAAATCTTAGCAGAGGACAGCTCAGAAACACAACAGGTCTCTTGACGGGACACATGACCGTTAAGAAACACCTGCATAAAATGGGGCAGTTCGAAGGGGACCTCACATGCAGACTCTGCGGCGAGGGTGAGGAATCAGCCCCGCACATCTTGTGTGAGTGTATAGCTCTGGACCGCAAAAGACAACTGATCTACAGTCAGTCTAGACCGGACACAGAGCAATATAAAACTTCACCCTACCAATCGCTGTGCAGACTAGTTCAAGGCACAGTGATTTTGGAATGGGTGGAGTAAGACTAAGGCTATGCACAATCATGCGGAGCTATCGGGGCGGCAAGGCCGCGGACGAGCCCTGAGGGAACCAAAAAAAACCACTGCCACAAAATGTCACTAGTGTGGAAAACCTGGTAGCAATTTAGGTTGGTATCTCGGGTGGTATCGTGCTGAATACTGACTCCGGTAGAGAAACGGGTTGTATAGAATATTGGAGAGTATTGCCAATGAATTCTTGAAATCTATCTGAAATGTAGAAATAAAAGTTTAAAACAAATGTAATAAAAGCCTGGACGCAGCAAGTGCGTTATGGTAGTGAATTTTCATAGAAATTATCTGGCACAAAATATTTTATAACTTTTTTTTCTTGTAACATAGAAATCTAAATTTTGGTGTATAGTTTACTTTTTATATGGTAAACCTACCTACCAAATTTGGTTATTATAGATTTTTTATTTTTTAAGATAAAAATTTTTTTCAAATTAAAACTCAAAATTTTCTCGGAAAACCTCGTCCGATTTTTCTGATTAACGAACTTATCAAAGCCATTTACAAAAGGAAGGTACGTGCGAAATTTTATCAAAATCGGCCCATTATTCTTTGAGATAGAATTTTTTTTCGAATGAAAACTCAAAATTTTCTCGGAAAACCTCGTTCGATTTTCCTGACTAACAAACTTGTCAAAGCCATTTACAAAAGGAAGGTACGTGCCAAATTTTATTAAAATCGGCTTATTACTTTTTGAGATAAGAATTTTTTTCGAATGAAAACTTAAAATTTTCCCGGAAAACCTCGTCCGATTTTCCTGACTAACGAACTTATCAAAGCTATTTACAAAAGAAAGGTACATGCCAAATTTTATCAAAATCGGCTCATTATTTTTTGAGTTATCGGTGTGATACATACATACATATATATATATATATATATATATATATATATATATATATATATATATATATATATATATATATATATATATAAATATATATATATATATATATATATATATATATATATATATATATATATATATATATATATATATATATATATATATATAAACATATAAAAATTGAAACTGACCCCGGATATGGGTTCTAGGGGTCCTAGTTCGCGCTCATTTGCAAAAATTTTTTGAAAATTCAAAAGTCGGGATCTCCCCATTAGTGAATTTTTTCTGCGAAAATTTACTAAAATATAATTTTTGTACATAGACAGATAATATTTCTATGGTCAGGAATATGAAAACAATTATGACATTTGTAATAATAAAGTATGCTCTGGAATTAAAATTTTATGATGATGTAAAAATAATCGAATCCAAGGTCTCTTGAATTTGGTTGATTAAGTGAGCAGGACATCATTTGGGGTTTGTTCTCAAGAAAGTATGAAAATAATTAGTAAAATCTGCAAATAATGCCAGAAAAGTGTTTTTAAACTATGAAGTTATTTATAAAGTATGTATTGAGTGAGTAGTAAGCTTAAAAAAAGTGCTACAGGATTTTATAAAAAATATGTAAAATACGCCAGAAACGCGTCATTGTTTGTGAGCATTCACAAGAATTAATTTGAAAAGTAAACTAGCTGTTTTGTGCACTAAATCAAGTAAGAAAAGGAATAAAAACAAATAAGAAGTTTCTCCAGTGAAAATAAATAGTTGGAAGGTGAGAATTATAAGAAATTTCATACAAGATGGCGTCTATAGCAACCGTGCATTTTCACGACGCCAGAGGCGGTTACTAAGGAGACGTTTAGATGCTCCATTGTCTAAAATTTCAAGGGAGCCGACACCTGGTAACAGCAGAACGAGTAAGGAAGTGACAGATATCAAAACTTCTTTACTAAAAAGGCCTTTTTAAATATAAATGGAACTGTGTAAATTTCTGAAATATTTGTATGAGTGAAAATTTCTATCATTGTCATATATATCTATTTTATTTAATATTAAATAAAAATTTGTTTTGGTGTAAAATCACAAGTTTGGAATTGTGCAACATAAATCTTGATCAATATATAAAATACTGATATAAAAGAGCTCTAAAATAATATTTAAATAATTTTGTGTATTTTTAGTGGTTATGTTTTGTTTATGCTTGTAAAAATTAATATAGATGGAAATAAAAGAAAGATATGCAAAAAGCTACGAAGCATTATTTAAGAGATAAATAATGTATCTAATTGAAACAGCGGGCAAATAAACGAGAAAAAAATTAAATAATCGAATAGATTTTATAAGAAAGAACTCACTATATACCCTACGAAGTATGGAGTCTAGAGCAGGGCTAATTTAATGTGGTATAAAGTACTAATATATCTAGTAAAACACATATAAAAATTAAATAAAAACTCATTTTATTTGTGAAACATAAAATACAACAGATTTAGATAAAAATACAATTAAAATTGAACCTTCTATATTATAAAACAATTAAAATACAATCTTTTAAATTACCCTTATCAATATAATTGGCGCCCAAGTACGTGACGCACGAGATTTCTTGTTCTATATGCAAAAATATACATAAAAATTAAAATACGTGATCCCTAAATGTTAGAGCATTTTTGAAAAGTAAAAATATAAATAAAAATTTATGAAATTATTTCCTAAACTTCAGAGCATTTGTAAAATACATAAAAATACATTGTCTATAAATAAAATTAATATATTTGTGCCTTAAACGTTGCAGTATTTGTAAATCATATTAAAAATACCAATTTTGAAAATATAAAGGCAAATTTTAAACTTAGTTTATTAATAATAAAATTACTTAACCAGAAGTTTGAGTATAAATATAAATAATGATTTTTGTGTGAAAATTTAAATAAATAAACAAAACAAACATGCCTACACGTGCAAACAAACGCAATCAAGCTACGGAACAGGGAGGTAGGAAGAGCAGTGATACTTCTCGGAAAAAACAAATCAGAGAAGAACAAGTTACCGAAGAAATCATGGAACCTGTAGAAAGTCTCGCAAGAAGAAATTTTAGGACTAGAGACAGAAGAAGAGGTACCGGTGGGGGAAGCCGTAGAAGTAATACAGGAAGTGGTACAAGAGCCAGAAAATCAAAAACAGAACAAGAGAAAATGATGGAAACGATGATGGCATGTTTTGTAGATATAACTAATAAAAATTATGAAGACTTAAAACAGGAAAGTAAGAAAATTTATGAAGAAAATAAGAAAAATAATCAAGAAAATAACATAAAAAAATAAAGATTTGAAACAGGAAAATAGGAAAATTTATGAAGAAAATAAAAAAAATAATCAGGAAAATATAAAAATTTATAAAGATTTGGAAGGAAACATCACCAAAAACTTTGAGGAAATAGAAAATAAAATAGAAAAAACCTCATAAGAAATGGGTGAAATTAAACAAGAACTAAACAAAAGGATGATGGAAACGTAAGAGAGATTGCTCAAGAGAATGGGAGACATGAAAAATAACCATGACCTAGACATGGGAAAAGTGGTCATAGGAATTCAAGACACCAAAGAACAAGTAATGCTAGAGGTGGACTTGAAAATACAGGATGAAAAAGATGTGACGTAAGCTGAGCAGGACATCATCCAAACTAACCCTAGATATGTACATAATGAAGCCAAAACAAGGTGTGATAACATCACCCAAGAATTGAGAGAAGTGGTCTATCTCCAAAACAACAAAATCGACCAAATAGACCAAAATATGTCATCTATCAAATTGAATAACACCAAAGAAGTACAAAATATTTTACAGAACATAAAGGGTAGAGAGGTCAGGTCAGTAAGTTGTCCTAATATTGACCTAAACATCAAGTTTTCGGGACGAGCCAGTAAATTACACCAATGTATACACATAAGATCTCTTAAAAATAATATAAAATACATGACAAATTTTGAAGAAATAAAAGAAGTTATTAGGGCCATGTTGTCGGACGAAGTCTTACTCTGGTATGTCAGCAAAGAAGCAGAACTGGAAGATATGGAGGACTTTGAGGCGAAATTCTTGAACCATTTCTGGGGAGAAGAGGTACAAGCCCAGTTTAAAGAAAAGTTATACTTCGGGAAACATGATCCATGTAAATATGCTTCCATGTCAAATTATGCTTTAATAATCTACAACAAAGCACAATTTCTAGAACCAAAGATGCGAGTCGAGGAAATCGTATTATATGTTTCTCGACATTTCCCTTTAAATGTGGCAGAAACCATTGCTATACAAAACATAAACAACAAGGACAAACTGCTAAATTACCTAATATGTATAGAAAGAACAATGGGTTCCACACAAAGTACCTACAATAACAAAGGAAAAGGGGGCGCTGACAACCAAAATTACAACGAAAATACTGGACAAGGGTACAGTAACCCTAGAGGTATGATAACGAAAACCAAAATAAAAACAGAAATAATCAACATTATCGACAAAATAATTATAATAATGAAAATGAAAACAACCCTAGAAATGAAAATAAAAATTATAACTATCCTAACTATAATAATAATTATCAAAGAAACAATTCTTCTAACAACCAAAATAAATATGATTACAACAGGCCAAACTATAATAATCGATATAGCCAGAACTACAACAGAAATGAAAACCGAGAAAACAATAATAATAATGCATATAGAAATGATAATTACAATCGATATAAAACAACGTATTATAAAAATTCACAGTCGAGAGAGCACAAACAAAGTAACCCATGGGAAGTGGATGGTATTCACGAAAGAAACAAACCAAATACAGACTTGGAAAGAAAATTTAATCAGGTAAGATATGGGCAAGAAGAAGAACCAACCAGAAAACAAAATTATAATGATGAACAGACACATAATCCTCAACAAAATTTTTAACAAATTTAAAAAAAATTAGTAACCCATATTCATTTTACCGATTTACAAAGATCCATATTATAATATTATACCTGCATAAACTTCTGTTAATTCTACAGCGTGAATGAGAAATTTGACATCCCTTCCTTTAAATTTGGCAGTAAGAAGAACTAATCAAATAAAACGAAACATGTGGCGCAAGATTCAACTTTCTCATAATAATGTTCGAAAAGAGAAAGCAGAGATTTAATGTTTATAACCCTGAGCAATTCCATAATGTTTAGCATTCCATAACTAAATAAGTATTCTAATGCTTGTAAATCTTAATTGTTATTATTAAGGCGGAAATTAAACAAATTAATAAATTAGAAAAAACCAAAACAATGTTATAAATATTAGATTTCCCTATTCCAGTTCATAATCAGATGGATTAAATGTAAGCAACACCCTTCTACCTTTATGTAGACATAAGTTTTAAACTAGGTTTTCTAGAATATGCATTTTATTTGATATTTGACGAAGACATAAGTAAGATATATTGTAACAGGCATCTTTTAGTGAATTTTCTTTAAAAAAAATTCCCTAGTGAGGAGATCCAGACTTTTGAATTTTGAAAAAATTTCTTCAGATGAGCGCTAATTAGGCCCCCTAGAACACATATCTGGGGTCCGTTTCAATTTTTATATGGCAATGGGTGAAGCATTAGATTGAAGAAATGAAAGTGAAGAGAATTATTTTTTCCTGGCTTGTCAAAATCTGAAGTTTGCCGAATGTGGTATATAATTGTCACATTCCTTTAGATGTAACTTTTAAAATTATGCAAATGTACACCACAAGTCCTAGACATATTTGTATTGGCATACTGTATGATTTTTACTTATATATATATATATATATATATATATATATATATATATATATATATATATATATATATATATATATATATATATATATATATATATATATATATATATATATATATATATAATCACACTGATAACTCAAAAAATAATGGGCCGATTTTATTAAATTTGGTGAATACCTTCCTTTTGCATGTGGCTTGGATAAGTTCGTTAGCCAGGAAAATTGGCCCAGGTTTTCCCGGAAAATTTTGTATTTTCTTTAGAAAAAAATGTATATCTCCGGAAATGACAAAGTAAGGGGAACCAAATTTGGTACACGGGTTTATATCATTATAGGTAAATTGCCTACCAAAATTTAGCTCTGTAGGTTAAAATATAAAAAAGTTACATGCATTTAAAGAAAAATAAATTGGGGTTTCCCTCAAAACGTCAAAATCGCGATTTAAAACGTCAAAATTGGCAACATTTATGCAAAGAACCTGAAACTAATACTAGCTATGGAAGGAAAATGGCCCAAGAAGAATGCTTTACAAAGCTAGAAGTCTTAGCTTCAACCGCCATTGTCCTTCATTTTACTAAAATATTTCCAGAAAATTCATTTCAAATAGACCCTTTCTCTGATGCTTTGCCAGTAGTCTTAGCTATAGAGTTTATTGTTTAATGGTATATAATTTTTGTCGAATTTTCGTAACAAAAATTATAAAGTTCAATATATCCGTTACTATACCAGATACGAAAAAAAATTGTATACATTAATTATAGGGTGTCTTGAGCTACATCTTAAAAATATTTCTACAATCACAGGCTGGCCCATAAGTCGTTGGTTATACTTTTTTTTTTTAATTAAACGTCTTATTGCATATTTCCATTATAATATAATGCATGTTTGTAAGACAAGAAATTGGGGACGCAGCAAGTGCATTATGGAAACGAATTTTCATTAAATGCATCAAATTTGAATATCTCAATTTGCTACTCACCTATAAGGTTGACCAAGAAACCAGTTTTTTCGGGAACACTTTAAGTTTACGTTCGGAAGTTTTTGTACATTTTCAAACAATAAAGTTATTTTGATGAAACATGGCACATTGTTTCTACTATATAGGTTATACTGGTAACCAAATTTGATGCCTGCTTTCTTAATAAAAAACACATATTTGCTTTTAAAAACATTTCTATGAAAATTCGCTACCATAACACACTTGCTGCGTCCTGAAATTTTTGGTCAGGTCAGGTATAAGTTAGGTCAGGATCAGGGTCATGTTAGGTCGGTTTAGGTTAGGTCAGGTCAGGTCGTTCAGGTCTGCTTCGTAGAGTGTTTAGTGCATAAACAACATGAAAAGTGGTGACCCTTCAACCCCCAAAAAGCTGGGGTACCTGGAGCAAGTAGGCCAGGAGGAGGGGGAAAACATATTTAGGAGGAAGTGTTGATTAAAAAAAAGTGAAAAAGGCCGCTTATAGAAGTCAAACTAAGCTATTTTTATTGATTTACCCTTTATATTTCCTTCCCCGCCGAGCACCCCTATTCACTCCGGGTCTCGTTGCTTTTGTAGCGGTTGATTCCACAACTGTCTCTTGTTGCTTATGCATACATTGAGTCTTTTAAGCGTGTTCCTCGAAACATTTTTCAGAAGTCACGTGTACCACTTATCTGCATAATTACCGTTAAATGTCTTTTACTTGCACAAAAAAAAAAGAAATTGGGTCTTGCGGCTTATATTCATTACTGCGCTCATACGCGGCAGCAAGATCGACCATTTTTAAATCTAAAATAGCAGGTGTACAACCGCTTGAGTCGCGGAAGCAAAAAAGTCTGGACGCAGCAAGTGAGTTATGGTAGTGAATTTTCATAGAAATAATGTGGCACTATTTTTTTTATTTTTTATTATTAAATGCTTATGACTTTTTGTCTTGTGACATAGAGATCTGAATGTTGGCATATAGTTTACTTTTTATAACATAAACCCACATACCAAATTTGGTTGCCATAGCTTTGTTACTTTCGGAGATAAAAAAAATGCTCAAAAGAAACCTAACATTTTCCCGGAAATCCTGTGCCGATTTTGCTGGCTAACGAACTTATCCAAGCCACTTGCAAAAGGAAGGTACTCACCAAATTTCATCAAAATCGGCCCATTATTTTTTGAGTCATGGGTGTGATACATGTCTGTGTTTATATATATATATATATATATATATATATATATATATATATATATATATATATATATATATATATACATATATATATATATATATATATATATATATATATATATATATATATATATATATATATATATATATATATATAAACTATATAAAAATTGAAACTGACACCAGATTTGAGTTCTAGGGACCCTAGTTCGCGATCATCTGAAGACATTTTTCGTAATTCAAAAAGATTCAAATACATATATAGACAGAACCTCGGAGGTTCAGGGGTAAGAACGTGTGCCTCTGAACCGAAGGGTACTGGGTTCGATCCCAGGGTACTCCTTTCACTTTTTCAGTACAAACTGTAACATTAACATCAACCGAGGGGGCGTAAAACCGTCGGTCCCGTGTCCATGCGATGTTGGGCACGTTAAAGATCCCAACCCTCCTTACAGAAAGGCCGAGGTTCCGCAAAATTTCCAGGATAGTGAGGTGAAACTGCTCCCTGGCGCCGGTGATTGGCCATAGTCGCGGAAATAGGCCGGCGTTAAAGAAACAAAACACACACACATATAAACTTGTTATATTTCAATGCTTGATCACAATTACAATTTGACACAACTCACAACAAATACAATTATTTTAAAACTCTTGTTAATGTTAGCAAACGTTTTAGTCTACAGATAAAACAAAACCAGGTAAAAAAAAAATTGATAATAATACAAACATTACAAATGAGCCTTATCTCTGTGTGTGTTTGACAGAGATAACCAATTCTATTATTGTCGATCTCACTTGTACCTCAGAAAATCAATGCACTGCCGGGCCCCTTTCAGCGTAAGTTCATTTCAATGATTAAAGCATACTTATTATTTTGAATTTTAAACATAGAAAAGACACGAGATGGCCGGATATCTTTTGCAGGTCAGGCCAATTGGCTTTGTAAATGCAAAAAGGGGAAACAGTAAATAAACTGACGATTGCAGAAGATGTGGGCAGACATTCATGGTAACTTCTCATAATATAAAATGAAATGCTAATACTATCATTTGTATTAGCAAACTAAGATTTTTATTGCGCCATCTCTTAGGAAATAGCTGGTCTACGGATGGTGCCGAAACGCGCTAGTTTGACCAGACATATTGACTAAATAATTAAGGTATGTCATATTTTACATTTCACTTTGAACTATGTTTTTATTTGGAATCCAAAAGACCTGAGATTTATGAAACTTATGCCTGGATACCTCATCTAGGCAAAGAGTGATTTTGAGCAAATTCTGTGACAAAAAATTATCAAATCAAGGTTTGGCAAAAACATTGTATTTTCTTTATAAACGCTATATTTCCTTTAAAAAATATCTATTACCTTCCTTAAACCTTGATCTATCTATTATATACCATACTTTCAGTCTAAGGCTTTAATTGCGACAGTTCAACAAGCTACAAATATAGTGTATTTTAAACATTTTATTGAACCGCCCTCTTAACTGAAACTGTTGCTTAATTTTTACAAACTGCTAAATATTAAAAAAAAGATTTAAGTGAGGTAAACCTTGATTGAACTTTTATTTTGATTGTAGAAACTGAAAAAGAAATAATACCAGAAATTGTTCATTAAAAAAAATACAGCTTTAATACATTTTATTTTTTGGGATATCTGTACATAACACGAATAAAGAAGTAGGCACTCTAGCTGTACCTTTTTGTGTTAAATAACATGAATAACCCTGTATAAATATAAGTTTGACAGTTTATGTGAGCATCTGAAATTAGTTTGGTCTATAATGAATCATTTTAAAATGTACACAAAGTGAAATTTTTCAGAAGACTTTATAGAGAAAGGAAAAATAAAAGTATATTAGAAAATCTTTTATCTATTTTATTATTAAATAATTTGTTAAATCTAGTAGCTGTGAACTGATATATGCATGAGGTCCAAACATTGCAAATTCCTTTATTCTTTTTAAAAACCTTTCAATATGAATCCTTAAGACAGCTATTCTTTCATTTAATTTTGTCTATGTTTTTGAAAATTCCAATAAAAATGTCATAATCTGTTTGTCATACCATTCTTCAAATCTCAGGTAAAAATTTAAACGTGACAACGTCGCAAGAAACCTCGCTTATGTTACTGTGACACCAGGAAGGGCGCAAAACGCTCACCGCGAGCGCCATCTTCTGTTACAAGCTCAAACTATGTGGTATTTTGTGACCTAATAACCCTGTCTGAAATTCTAATTTATAGACTCAATTATTTCAATCTTTGTTAATTTTTTTTTCTGCGATATTAGAAAACTTTAAAGAAAAATAACTGGTGTGTCAGCTTCATATTCACACGAACTTTTGAAATATGCAATAAAAAAATTGTGTTAGGACCCCATTGGTATTGCACACTGACGAGCACTAATTGGAGTGAAATCAGTCTGCGTTTCTTATTATGATGAGGATACATTTAGCCTTACATTATTTTATATCAAGTTTACATTATTTAATATTAAGCTATTTAATATCAAGCTAGCTATATTATAGCTTGGCTTTAAACTCGGCCAGCTATAACCATTTGTAAATGTTGCTTAACTAAGAAGCTGGCGAGATCTTACTGTGCGTTACACTGCTGGCTTGTGTCGAACCCAGCAAAATGCGCACCTGAATCTCAACGGATTTTTTGCACTCTCTCACTGGCTGTCGGCATTTACCTGAAAGCTCTGTCTTTGTCTTTTCATGATACTTGTTGATCATTCTCTTCAACCTCTTTTCTGGCATTGATGTCATATTTTAAGAATATACCATACGTTAAGAGTTGTTATTATTTCGTAGAATTATTATTTCCACTGGCTGTAATCATCATGGCACTTGCACCAATTTGAGAACAATAAGAATTTGTTGATCCACTATCACAATTTTGGAGGTATGAGAACAAACCCTGATGAACATAGGCAATGTCTGGCTTGCTGTAGTTTTGATATTGTTGTATTTACTGACACTTGGCCAACATGCCAATATTCTGTGGCTGAGCCAGGTTTACCTAATTTTAATATCTTCCGTAGTGACGAGAGACAGTCTCATGGACAACAATAAGGTTTGTCGAGGTGGTGTACTAATTGCAGTGAGGAAGCATCTCAGATCTCGCCTGATACAATGCAGTCCAATGAGCTTCAATCAGATTTTTGTTTTGGTAACACTGTCCCATGTAAAGTGTATATTTGGTGCTTACTACAGGGCTTTCATTAATTCCTGAACCCCACGTGACTCGATTCTGTCTCTCTCTTAGTGGAATATAATTTTATGAGTTGGCAGTCAAACAGTAACCAAAAAAAAAACACTAGACTGGGGACCCTAAAGTTACGAAATCAATTGGCAGTTCAGTCCATTGGCGCTCAATTCCCTTTTGACGGTTATTTTGTATGTATATTGTGCATTTTCCAAGTTCGACCAGTGTTTACCTTCTTCAAATAATTTTCTATCTGTTGGACAATAAAAATAAACAGTTTTTATCAAAAATTAGCATTTTCATTGCGTTTTTACGTAAGTTAAAAGTGTAGGTATCTTAAGGTTATGTTGTTGACGATATTCGACATCGCATGGAACGAAGCCCTACCAAATCTGTTCGTCGGTAATCTGCCCAAACAGGTACATATTTGTTACATGTTACACAATACATATTCTTAAAACTGTAAATTAGAATTTTAAATAATGGGATTACAAATTGTTTACGTACATTACAAACTTTTGATATCTACACAAAATAAAAGTAATATTTTATTATGTTTTTAATTTAGTTTTTTAACAATCAAAAACAGTAAACCATACATGAACAGACTTGCTGTTAAAAATACTTAATAATAAATACATTTAAGACATTTACTGTTTCAACTTATTATAATTTTTATATATTTTTTATAAAACCCCAAAGGAAATATGAGACAACACTGGCATCTTAGGGATTTCATTAATTCAGGTTGTACAACCGTGTATGCCGGGTTGCCTAACTTAAGCGGTCAAATGGGGTTTGGGAATTAATGAAAGCCCTGTATATTCCTCCTAACTGACTGTGCTTTATATGATAGCCATTCCAACTCTGTGGAACAAGTACTGTCCGGTTTTGGTGATGAAAGCAAGTTGATATTGTGTGGTGACTATAATATTCCTTCAGCTGAGTGGATCAATGATGGTGTTACAGTTTCATGTGCAGCGGACTTCCCTGAGAACATCATGTCTCGTGGCTTTGGTTTTTTTGGGGCTACTTCAGAAGAATTATGTTACAAACCAAATGAATAAAGTTTTGGATCTTGTTTTTACTAACCATGAAAGTTTGTATGTGACCAAGTTGGCTGACTATATTTTTTTAACTAGCCTGAATCACACTCCTGTTGATATTGTGTTTCTTGTTGGTGGCATTCCAGGTGATGATCTTGTGGAGTTTGTGATTTTAAGCACACTGATTACTTTGCTATAAATTATTTTCTTGCCAGTAAGCATGGCATTTGCTGACCGATTTGGATGTTGACAGTGCTCTTGAATTTTTTATCATGTTGTCTATGATGCCATAGCTTTTTATGTTCCAGTTAGGGTATTTAGAAAATCCAATTTTCCTGGATGGTTTTCTGGTGAGCTAAGGAGAAAGATCATTCTAAAAAGGAAGTTTCATAGACAATATAAATAGTAGAAGTAGTAATTACTTACATTTTTGTCAATTACTCAATGAGTGTAAGGTGATGAGTGAAAACTGTTATAAGCACTATGTTTTAAATTTTAAGGCTAACATTAATAATAATCTTATTGGAGGTTTGTGAATAATCAGAGATGGCTTACCGAGTTGCCAAGTAGCGTGTATTTTGGTGATGAGACTGCACAGGGTATACAAGATATATCCAATTTATTTGACTATTTTTTTCAATGGTGTACAGGCAGGACAACGACATCCAGATTCCATATTTTTGCTATGCGAGAACAGTAAATGTCAACAACTTTTCTGTTACGGTTGTGGCAACCTGTCTCTGTCATCGGAGTGTTTCCTGATTCCTGCAAGTGCAGTTATATTAAGCCTATTCATAAGTCTGGTGATAGATCTAAGGTTGAGAATTACGGGGCGGTTTGCGTTCAGTCTGAGGTACCCAAGTTGCTTGATTATTTAGTGTCACGGTTTCGGACATGGCAGTGTAAATCTCTGTTTACCAGTCAACAACATGGCATATCAGTGGTAGACCCGTGACACCTAATCTTTCACTGTTGGACCATTTCATTACATCGGCATTTGAGAACAGAATGCAAGTTGATTATGTTTATACAGATTTCTCTAAAGTTTTTGATCGAGTCAACCATAGAATATTTCTCTCTAAATTTGTTGCATTGGGTTTTGGTGAGAGTTTGCTTAAGTGGGTGAGGAGCTATTTGTCTAGTAGAACACAATGTGTTAAGGTTTCTGACTGTATCTCCAGGGTAATATGTGTATCATCTGGAGTGCCACAGGGTAATAATGCTGGACCCTTTTTGTTTAATTTATTTGTTAACGATATTCCCGATGTCATCCTTTATAGATTCATTATCATGTTTGCTGATGACATTAAGATGTTTAAATCAATAAGCTGCTCCAAAGACATGTTGCTTTTTCTGAGTGGTTGAGACCGATTCATTGATTGGTGCGGTTCAAATTATCTCAATCTTAATTTAAAGAACTGCTTTCATCTTTGCTTCTCCTGATTAACCAACAATATTCAAATATCTTATTTTCAAGAGCTGAGAGACCTTGGCATTGTCTTTGACGAGGCCTTGACATTTAATTCCCATATCATCAGTGTTGTATCCAAAGCATACAGAACTTTGGTATTTATTCATAGATTTGTCAGATATTGTTCTCATTACACACTTCGTACACTATATTGTTTCCTGATTCGACCTGTTTTGGAATACAGCTCGATTATATGGTCACCCTATTATGAAGTTGACAGCACATTCATTGAGGCTGTTCAAAAAAGATTTTTGTGGATGTATGCATTTAAGCTTGGCATCAATAGATCAGAATATAACTATTGGGAGTTGAGTGGTCAGTTGACTTTGCAGTCTCTCCAAAACAGAAGAGTTATAATTGAGTTGTGTTTTTTGTCCAGCTTGTTGTCGAGCAGAGTGGATTGCCCTGAGTTGTTACTTGGGCTACTGTTTTTTAATATTACTAGGTGGACTAGGGTCAGTCGAGTATTTTATACACCTCATCATTCTACCAACTATGGACAGAATAGTGTGGTGAGGCATGCGAAACGGTTTGCAGTAATTGTGGATGTTTTTGGTGTTGATGGAGATTATATAAAGGCTCATTTAAATAGGTTGTTATTATGAGGGATTTTTTCTTGTTTTTTTTTTGTGTGTGTGTGTTGTTTTGCGGTGTCTTGTAGTTGTCTGATATGTTTTTTTTTAATTTTGTTCTGTATTATTGTTAGATTGTAGTGTTGTTCTAGATTATGGATTATTTAAACTTATGTAAAATGAAGTAACCTGTAGTTGAATAAATAAATAAATAAATTCCATTTTATGCCACGTTACTTTTATACAAGCATCGAATTGTTTCACTTAAAAATGCCTATATTTACTGTAGCAAAATTTTATGTCAATACTTAATATGATTTGTACTAAAGAATTTAAATTTAGGTAATTAAATCAGCTGTAAAAGTTGATGTTACAGTTTCACATTGTGCTTTGTAGAATGTTTTTATTTTTACACAGACTAATATATTATTTAACACTATTACAGACAACAACCACCTCCTATGAAGTCTTGCTTAAGTTGCCATCAACAAATACACAGAAATGCGCCAATATGCCCATTATGCAAAGCCAAGTCACGGTCTAGGAACCCAAAGAAGCCAAAAAAGAAGGAACATTAAACTTAATGACACATTTTTTTTAATGTACATACTTTTTAAAAGCATGGTGTTAGTTGTAACTTCATCAATTTTATTTATTTATTATTTAAGTAAGCCTGCTCGCATGTACTTATATTGTCGTGTATTGTCAAAATGTATTGTCAAAATGCCAAATGCTATTTATATAATTATAATGTGGAGATAATGTATATTTAAATATACATAAATTTAATGAAGACAGTTTTCCCAGTTTTTAGGATAAGCTGAGAATTTATGTATTGTTTATTCTGTACATCTCGGTGATTGACTTTTTGTAAGGTAAAATATGATTAAATGTATTTTAAGTGACCACAAGTGTATAATTAATTTATGTAATAATAAAAGGGTAATAGACATACAACATCAAATACACGGTTCTCGTCTGATCACTAGAGTTGAGAATATCTTTCTCTAAGGCATGGCTTGACGACAGTTTTTAAGACTGAACTTTTCAGACTTGTTATAGTGTTAAGTTGGGGTAAGTGCGACACAAATTTGGTCAAGTTTAAAAATAATGTTCCGTAGTACATTGTAAACATTTATAATCATCAGCCTTACTTTTTAGTGAATTTTCTTTAAAAAATTCACTAATGAGGAGATCCCGACTTTTGAATTTTGAAAAAATTTATTCAAATGAGCGCTAATTAGGCCACCCAGAACACATATCTGGGGTCAGTTTCATTTTTTATATGTTATACATACATACATACATACATACATACATATATATATATATATATATATATATATATATATATATATATATATATATATATATATATATATATATATCACACCGATAACTCAAAAACTAATGGGCCGATTTTTATTAAATTTGGTGAATATCTTCCTTTTGCAAATGGCTTGGATAAGTTCTTTAGCCAGGAAAATCGGTCCAGGTTTTCCCGGAATATTTTGTTTTCTTTCGAAAAAAAATTATACCTCCGGAATTACAAAGTAAGGGCAACCAAATTTGGTACGCGGATTTATATCCTTATAGGTAAGTTACCTACCAAAATTTAGCTCTGTAGGTCAAAAGACAAAAGTTATAGGCATTTAAAGAAAAATAAATTGGGGTTTTCCTCAAAACGTCAAAGTAGCGATATAAAACGTCAAAATTGGCAAAATTTAGGCAAAGAACTTGAATCTAATACGGGCTATGGAAATGAAATGTCTCGAGAAGAATATTTTACAAACTCTGAAGTCTTCGTTTCAACCGTCATTGTCCTTCATTTTACTAAAATATTTCCAGAAAATTCATTTCAAATAGACCCTTTCTCTGATGCTTGGCAGTAGTCTTAGGTATAGAGTTTATCCTTTAATAGTATATACTTTTTAACGAATTTTCGTAAAAAATCAATAAAGCTCAATATATCCGTTATTATACAAGATATGAAAAAAAAAGTATATATCAATTATAGGGTGTCTTGAGCTACATCTTAAAAAAATATTTCTACAATCACAGGCTGGCCCATAAGTCGTTGCTGATTTTTTTTTTTTTTTAATTAAACACGCCTTATCGCATTTTTGCATTTTCCATCGAAATATAATGCATGTTTGTAAGAAAAGAAATTCTGGACGCAGCAAGTGCGTTATGGTAGCGAATTTTGATCAGATGCTTCATATTTGGATAGCTCAATTTGCTATTAACCGATAAGGTTGACCAAGAAACGAGTTTCTTCGGGAACACTTTAAGTTTACTTTCGGAAATTTTTGTTCATTTTCAAACAATAAAGTTATTTTGATGAAACATGGCACATTGTTTTTACTATATAGGTTATACTGGTAACCAAATTTGATGCCTGGTTTCTTAAAAAAACATATTTGCTATTAAAAAATTTTTTGTGAAAATTCACTACCATAATGCACATGCTGCCTCCAGATTTTATTTTCTTAAAAGTATGTGTAGTTGCCCACACGTTAAATAAAAAAGTTGGTTTAAAAATCATTGTTTCTGAAAAAAATACGTTTTTTAGTGAATTTTCTTAAAAAAAAATTCACTAATGAGGAGATCCCGACTTTTGAAATTTGAAAAAATTTCTTCAAATGACCGCGAACTAGGCCCTTTAGAACACATATCCGGGGTCCGTTTCAATTTTTATATGTTTATATATATATATATATATATATATATATATATATATATATATTTATTTATATATATATATATATATATATATATTTATATATATATATATATATATATATATATATATATATATATATATATATATATATATATATATATATATATATATGTGTGTATCACACCGATAACTCAAAAAATAATAGGCCGATTTTGACTTAATTTGGTGGAAAAATTCCTTTTGCAAATGGCTTGGATAAGTTCGTTAGCCAGGAAGTTCTGCCCAGGTTTTCCCGGAAAATTTTGTGTTTTCTTTTGAAAAAAGTTTATATCTCCGGAATTAACAAAGTAAGGGCAACCAAATTTGGTACGCTAGTTAATATCCTTATAGGTAAGCCACCTACCAAATTTAGCTATGTAGGTCAAAAGACAAAAAAGTTATAGGCATTTAAAGAAAAATAAATTGGGGTTTTCCTCAAAACGTCAAAGTTGCGATTTAAAACGTCAAAATCGGCAACATTTAGGCAAAGAACTTGAATCTAATACGGGATATGGAAATCAAATGTCTCAAGAAGGATGTTTTACAAACTCTGAAGTCTTAGTTTCAACCGTCATTGTCCTTCATTTTACTAAAATGTTTCCAGAAAATTCATTTCAAATACCCTTTCTCTGATGCTTGGCAGTAGCCTTAGCTTTAGAGTTTATCGTGTAATGGTATATAATTTTTGTCGAATTTTCGTAAAAAATCAATAAAGCTCAATATATCCATTATTATACAAGATATGAAGAAAATTTGTATATATTAATTATAGGGTGTCTTGAGCTACATCTTAAAAAAATATTTCTACAATCACAGGATGGCCCATAAGTCGTTGGTGATACAAATTTTCTATTTTTTTTAATCAAACACGCCTTATGTTATTGCATTTTTGAATTTTTCAGCGATGCATGTTTGTAAGAAAAGAAATTCGGGACGCAGCAAGTGCGTTATGGTAGCGAATTTTCATTAAATGCTTGAAATTTGAATAGCTCAATTTGCTATTAACCTATAAGGTTGACCAAGAAACGAGTTTTTCCGGGAACACTTTAAGTTTACTTTTGGAAATTTTTGTACATTTTCACACAATAAAGTTATTTTTATGAAACATGGCACATTGTTTTTACTATATAGGTTATACTGGTAACCAAAATTGATGCCTGCTTTCTTAAAAAGGAAACACACATATTTGCAATTAAAAACATTTTTATGAAAATTCACTACCATAACGCACTTGCTGCGTCCAGAGTTTTTTTTTTAAGTCAGTGGTCGATATTGGGCCACAAAACGGATGCAAGTTTGTTTTCTTGTGTTAAAGTGTAATGTATATAGGTTTAGTTTATGTCAGGGTAAGAGCGTCTTTCTTGAACCGTTCCAAAAGAAATGCTCTTTACAGATCTACCATGCAAAAGTAAAACCTAGTAACTCGAGTTACTTGGTTTTACTTGTTTCAATATTCCGATTGCTTGTAACGACCTCTATCTCTAGCTATTTTACATTTGTAAATAGGCCTTTCCTTAAGAGGATATTTAGTATTGCTTTATGGTAACCCGACATATTAAAACTTCTGCTGCACTAAGGCGACTGGCTTTGCAATGTTTATTTCTTGTTTGGCAATAACAATTACCACAGTATAAAGAAGTAAGTTAGTGTATAGTAGGCAGTTCAATAATTTTGTGGTGAAATGCAAAAGTAGTGTAATCTAAAAAAAGTAATAAATGACCAAAGTAAAACCAAGTAACTCATATTTTCGTATATAAGGACAGAAATGCACTATTAATATGAAGTAAGTAGATTTCGCTGTTACGTTTTGGTGAGGTTAAAGTATAGCAAGTCTTTTTACAAGCCTGCCATCGGCTCTGGGGTCCTGACAGCATTACTTTTAAATACTTTTAAGCCAGTCATAGTTTGATGAAAGCAGATTTAATACATGGCCAAATAGGTAAAAGATTTTAAAAAACTAAAGAAGTTTTAGATTATGAAGATTTGGAGACTTCGATTAAGATGTCAAATAAAAATAACCTTCTTATAAACTTAGGAGCTGAAGGTGTCCATGAATGGATGGTTTCAAAGAAAGAAAGAATGTTTCTCCTAAACGCAATGAGATGAAATGCATCCAATTTAGAAGCAGGTCGAAAATGAATGTTGTGAGATAGCCTCCTTGAGGTCAAAATTTTATTTGATACTTCCTGAAAACATGCAGTGCAATAGAGGGATAAACTCTAAACAAAAGATACCATAATAAAGGAGTTACTTATATGCCAGTGAGAAAGCAGCTTTATTGTAAAAACCTGGTTTTTGCAGAGGAAATAGAAGGTTTAGGAAAAATGTCGGCTACTACTGAATAATAACAACATATTTAAAAATTGTGTCGTATATTCATTTTTTTAATACTTTAATTATATGTTTTTCCAACTACTGTGTGATATGATATTTCACTTAAAAATTATAACAAAAGAACAAACAATTGAATAGTTGCCATTTCTTAATAAAACCAGCCACAACCATTTGCTTGTAAAAATTTTGAATAAATGTATAAATATATTTTTTTATGAATTGCATGGCGCTTGTCTAAATATTCAACTGCCAAATTATATGTTTAAAGACAGACGTTCTCACATCTTAAGCCATTATCATTGCACTATTAAAACAGATCTTTACAGACAATTATGAATATTGAACATATCCAGATTTTTCTTTTATAATTATTTATAGTTTTTAAGTTTAGTATTGAAAGGCTAATGGTACCCATTAGTGTAAAATTTGCGATGTTTAAGACCCGTGTTTTAATAGGTGAAAGTTAATTGGATAATATAATAAAAGCATATATGTTAGGTTAAGTTAGGTTTTATTGTGAGTGGGCCATACCGCGACCATAAGGTCTATTGTGGCTCAGCATATATGTTACTAATAGAAAATAAACATTGCAGCATTAAAAAAAGTAGTATGAGGTTATATAAAGCATTAAGTGATTTTACCTATGGAAAAATATGTTTTCAATCACCACAAACCCTACAAAAATTGATTATATTGATTTAAAAGTATTTGCGAGCCCGGAAGAGGAAACCTAATTTCTTAGCAGGCGCTTCTGCAATTGATGTGACATGTTGGTGCCAATTGAGATTTCTATCCACAGAAATGCCAACAAGTGAAAAGGACTCATTACTTTGAATAACTTGGTTGTTCATTGTAACGGGTCTAGGGCTGGTATATATCTTATGAGATAGAAAGCAAGACTGATATTTGGTGGAGTTGAATTGTACAAGATTTCTACTTCCTCAGTCTAATATTTTTTGGAGATCCACAGAGACAGAACTCTATCGCCTTCATGATCTTGGACATCTGTCTGGAATTTGATCATCAGTCAAACAACTAAGAGCTGTATCCGCTGTTGTATGAACTAACTCACATTGATAATTTGACTATCTTTTGTAGGCTGAAAGATCGAATCTGTCTGATGGAATCACTTGATCATCAAATGGGTAAATCACTGCTCTTTTAAAGCCATTTTGTATTAATAACAGATCAGTATATTTCCAAATCGTTTTAGTTAATCTTGTAAATGTCTTCTTTGGTATTATTTGTCTGGCTGTTGATGTTGACATTTGACGAGCTGGGCATCCCACCTGTCTTTGAGTGGCTTAAACACAGAAATCTAACGGCTATAGGAGATGGCTGGAGTCAGGTGGAAGTTTTAAAATAGTTACTTGCTCTTGTAAGGTTTTCTCCAACAGTATGATACTCATGTATGTACTATTCCCATCGTAGATTAAAACTGTACTTAAATAATTGTTCAAAACTGCTGTCTTCATCCAAGCTTTCCTAGTTGCTCTGTAAACAATCTCAGGGTTTTCAGGACTTCCTTTTGAAGCACCCCACTCATCATAAACAAGAAGGCCTTTAAAAATTATTAAAGGGTATTGTTACATTGTTACATTATCTTATAAAAACTAGTGTCACCATAAAAACTCGTAATTAAAAAAAAATAAAGTAGGAAGGGACAATTTATATATATATATATATATATATATATATATATATATATATATATATATATATATATATATATATATATATATATATATTTCTGGAGCCGGGTGGACTTGTACTTTTAAGTTTGTCTATGCTTTGGTGTATGCCTGTTGAAATTATGCCTAGCATAGAATTATGTGTCCTCGGAAGTCTGAGTAAGATTATTGTTACAAAAGATTTATGTTACAAATGAAGAAACCTGTGATGGATATTTTATATTTAAATTTTTATTTTATATATATGAGATAACACAAAAGTTACTTGAAAAGAGTTGTTTGTAATCATGCTTACATAACATCTAAGGAACAGATGTTATGTAAAATACATAGAGCAGTGTTACATAACATTTATGGCTTATAGAAAGAAATGCTGAAAAGGACATTTCGCGTTACATGTAGCCTACATTTTATATAATGCAATTTGTATAGAACCGTATGTGCTGTAATTTAGACATATCCATTATGTCACTCTGTTTGCTGGGGGACGGTGCCAGGTGAGACTTAAGTATTTTATAACCTAAAAACTACCAAAAAAGTTGATTGAATATATATATATATATATATATATATATATATATATATATATATATATATATATATATATATATATAATAACTGAATTCAAATTATTTAACTATTTCATAACAAAAAAAATGTTACAATTAATATAAATATATATGGAGAAAAATTGCTTCATATATTATAGCAAGAAAGTACCTTACATGATACACTTTTGGCTAGCCACTCAAAATATACATAATTTTACTTTAAATATATTTGTTCACTTAAATGCTTATTTTTCCATAAGTTTAAGATTGAGCAACTTACGGTACTTGCAGCTAGTCAGTTTACACAAACTACAGTTCAGTTCAGCTGGTTAAAAATTAAAATTCAGATAAAGCACATCATCCAACCAATTATTTGCAAAGGTTAAAAAGACAATATGGAGGGTGCCCCACGTGACTGAACTGCCTCGGGATCTCGGAAACCGTAAGAGATACAAGGTCAGTCGATTCAGAAAAAAGTTGCGGAATGAGGAGGCCTCGTAAGCGGCGTTCGCAAAAATCACATATCTTTTTGGTTTTTTTTAAGATGTTTTGAGGGAGTATCGATGATTCGTTCACATACACACAAAGCTGCATCTGTACGATCCTCTTGATAACCTTCAACACCACAGGTAAAATGCTGACAAGACGCAAGTCTTTGAAAGTTGTTACTGTTGTTTTGTTGTAGAGCACCACGGCATCTGCTATTTTCCATAGTCTTGCAAAATATGAAGACAGTATACAAAAATTTACGATATGAGAAATATAATCAACTAATTTTTTTAAAAGTTTAAACCACCGAAGCCCATAGCTAGGGAGGCTGTGGAATTAAGAACCTTTACAACAGTATTTTTATAAGTTAAAGCAAATTTGAAATCAGCCTCAAAATGTTGATGTTTATTATTATTATTATAAAAGAAAATAATATAGTCTTTCAATGACTCAATTTCCATTGAAGGCTCCGTAAAATATTTGTATTTCGTCAACATTTGAAAATTCAGCAGGGATATCCTTCTTACACTTTTTGTTGACATCAACCAATCTCAGCTGTTTATATAGAACTTACTATAAGTATTCCTAAAACTTACACAGAAATATGCCTTCTTTTCTCTGTTTATCGCCAATGAAGTGAAATTGCGCAATTCCTTATATAATTGCCAGTCAAATTCATTAGAAGTTCTCCCAAATTTCGACCCCGCTTTATCTCTCAAATAGATAAGGAACCTTATGTTATCCGTAAGCCAAGGGTAAAATGGGGGTTAAGGAGTCGCGGGCCAAAGGACTCCAGGGGGCAAGCTGAGGAAGTGGAAATAACAACATAAACTCCCGATGAAGCTTTCCCCAAGACCGTCATGCGCGGTAAAAATCCGCATCCTGCACGAGGTGACCCTGCTAATAACTAAACATGACGGATCTAGACAAGGAGGTCGAACTAAACTCCCCCAATCTACGGTGTCACGTGACCCGTGCCTATGGATGGATGGCACCAGGGCGATGGTGTCGTGAACGGAACCTCTGGAGTACCAGGCAACCCTCCAGAGTAACCCGCCTTGCACCACACAGGGGGTTCTGATGGTGTGGACAGTATTTCCCCCATTCTCGTGGGAACAACATGAAGATTATAAATACATATAAAACCAAAACCAATGAGGCTCGAGGAGTGGCTCCGGCTACAGACTTGAGCCTTGAGTCTATCCCGGAAACGGAGACGAGCCAGGGTGCGGCAGCGGACTCTGGAGGTCCCACGACCGGCGTAGATACGGGGGATCAGGGGGTAGCTTCGGCCAGAGACCTGTCCCCGACACCCAAGCTGGAGGCTGGGTCCCACCGGAGGGCGGCGAGCTCCGCGGACTCCGGGGGCCCCTCCACCAGTGAGGACTCTACTGTTAGAGTAGAGGGACTGCCCCGGCAGTCCAAGCGTCTTTCCGGGGCGCAAAGAAAGAAGCTCCGGAGGGCGCAAAAAATGGCGGCCGGGACCTGGACGGTCGAGAAACCTGTAAAGGCGCAAGAGGGGAGTGCGGGTCAGAAGAGGACGCGCTCGAACTCTAGCACGCCCACTACAGACAGACGTTCCAAAAGGGCCAGGGTGCCTGTAAAGGCGCAAGAGGAGAGTGCGAGTCGGAAGACGCCGCGCTCTGGCTCTAGCACGCCTACTACAGACAGACCTCCCAAAGGAACTAAGGCCGGAACACCGGCGCAGACTGGCTCTTACAGGGAGGCTGCGGAGGGCCTCGGGATGGCGGTGATTGACAGACGCCATCCTGAGGTCACGCTAGACCAGGGGAAGGCGGACCTGATCCAGGCTGCGGTGGTAGCTGCAGTGGACTCTCTTCAGGAAGGGGAGAGCCCGCCTCAGTTCCACCGGACGCGCCTGACGGGGGGCATCCTCTGGATAACCTGTGCCGGCCCGCAGTCGCGGGACTGGCTGCGGAAAACGATCGGGGGCCTCGGTCAGATTTGGGAGGGGGCGGACTTGACAGCCGTCGAGCCCAAGGAACTCCCAAAGAGACGCAAGGTCCTCGTACGGATCCCTGACACCGTCCCGCAGGAGACGGTGATCAGCAGACTTAAGATCCAGAACCCTGAACTGGGGACGCAACACTGGTCGGTTCTAAGCAGGAAGGCAGAGGAGAAAGGACAGACGCTCGCCTTCTCGATCGACCCGACATCTTACAGAGCCCTTGAAGGAACCTCCTTCAAGGCATTCTGGGGCATGGGAAGGGTTAGCTTCCGCCCACTGGGGAAGCAATTAAGGGTTAATGGGACTTAGGTTCCTTCAGGTCAACCTCCAACACAGTAGGGCAGCCACGGCCGGACTACTAATGGCTCTGAGGAACACGGATGTGGCCCTCATCCAGGAACCGTACTCCTACAAAGGAGAGATCAAGGGACTCGGCGGAGCTAATGGAAAGCTCATCTACAGCAGGTCCAGCGAGAATCCGAGGGCCTGCATTTTTGTCAGGGAAGGGATAGAGTTTCTCCCTCTAATGAATTTCTGTTCCAGGGACCTGGCAACGATCAAAATCCGATGTGGAGGAGCGGATGGGCTGAGGGACATTACTGTCGCGTCAGCCTATCTGCCAGGGGACAGCACAGACCCTCCTCCACCCAACGAATTGGAGCAGCTGATGGTGGGTAGCAGAGCAGGTGGATGGCAGACCATCATCGGCATGGATGCGAATGCGCACCATGAGTTGTGGGGTAGCTCGGACACAAACTCTAGGGGTGAGGCACTTTTACAATTCTTTATGAAATTTAATTTAGACATATTGAATAGAGGTAATAAACCGACATTCGTCACAACACGGCGTGAGGAAGTTTTAGACCTAACAGTTTCCACCCAGTTTCTGGGTGACTTTGTTAAAAGCTGGGCTGTGTCTGGGGAAGTGAGTAGCTCAGACCACAGATACATCCGGTTTGAAATCGCCAAAGTCGAAAGAGAAACGGTATGGTACCGGGACCCCCGCAAGGCGGACTGGGAAGCCTACAGGGCAGACCTAGCTGTGGAACTGCGGGGGGTTGAGAGGGCCATAAGGGATTCAATAGACCTCGAGATTGCAGCAGTCCAATTGCGAGACGCAATTACCTCGGCCTATAACGCCAACTGCCCCCTGAAAATGAGGGTGTCCACCAGGAACGTCCCATGGTGGAACGAGGACCTCAGGCAAAGGAGGACGCAGGTTCGTAAGCTGTTTAACGCGGCCAAAAGGTCGGGAGCATGGGATGAATATAGACAGGCCCTATCGACCTATAACAAAAGACTGAGGGACGCCAAGAAGGAGTCGTGGAGGAGGCACTGCGAAGAAGTGGAAAACACGTCCGAGAGTGCTCGACTACACAAGATCCTGTCTAAGGGCCCTCAGACTAACATAGGCTCCCTTAGAACACCCACGGGAGGCTTTACAAGCTCGGGGGAGGAAACTATGGAAATTTTACTCCAGACGCACTTCCCCGGCTGTAACATAATAAACCAATCACCTCCGGACTGGGAACACTCAGAAATACAGGCGCCTTATAGGCGGGCATCTAGAGTAGACTGGACAGTCGCTAAAGAGGTGGTTACCTGGAGCAAAATCAGATGGGCCATTAACAGCTTTAAGCCATACAAATCGCCGGGATTTGATGGAATAATGCCCATCATGCTCCAACAGGGGATAGATATACTGGCGCCGGTGCTTACCCTCATTATGAGGGCCAGCCTGGCTCTGGGGTACATTCCGAGGGCATGGAGACTGGCCAGGGTTGTATTTATTCCTAAACCTGGGCGTCCAACAGACCAGGCAAAGTCCCTGAGGCCAATAAGTCTCATGTCCTTCTTGCTGAAAACAGTGGAAAAACTGCTCGACCGGCACATTAGGGGCGGTGTACTGGAAGCATATCCTCTACACTGCGGACAATATGCATACAGAGCAGGATTCTCAACAGAAACAGCACTGCACCAACTGGTGCTGAAACTGGAGAATACGCTGGAGAACAAGGAGGTGGCGCTGGGGGCCTTCCTAGACATAGAGGGGGCCTTTAGCAACACCTCGTTCGGATCGGTTCTGGCAGCTGCCCGGGAGCGTGGAATAGAGGAGACCTGCTGCAGGTGGATCGGTTCCATGCTCAGGGACAGGGCGGTGTTCACCTCACTCGCGGGAGGGACTCTGCTGGCGGGGGTCGCGGCGGGGTGTCCGCAGGGGAGCGTTCTGTCTCCCTTGCTCTGGTGTCTAGTCGTGGACGGCCTGCTGGGGAGGCTCTCGGGAGGGGGGTATGAGGTACAGGGCTATGCGGACGACATTGTCATCATAGTCCGAGGAAAGGTCACACAGGCAGTGTGGGAGCGTATGCAGACTGCACTGAAAGTGGTGGAAGGGTGGACGGTTGATCAAGGGCTCGGGGTGAGCCCCGAGAAAGCAACCGTCGTGCCGTTTACGAGGAGGAGGAAGTGTGAAAGCCACAGAACTCTCACTCTATACGGTAGAAGCGTTCCAATGGCCAGGGAGGTAAAATATCTTGGGGTCGTATTGGACTCTAAGCTAACCTGGAATGGTCACATTGGAAAAATACTGCGTAAGGCAGTCATGACCTTAGCCGTCACTAGGCGGCTATATGGAAAAACGTGGGGACTAAGACCTAGTATGGCCCACTGGCTGTACACAAGGGTGGTCAGACCATCGTTAACATATGCGGCACTGGTCTGGTGGCCTAAGGTGACACAATCCAGTGCCAAACAAAAACTAGGCAAGATCCAAAGGATGGCTTGCCTAGGCATCACAGGGGCCATGTCTTCAACCCCAACAGCCGCCATGGAGGTGTTGCTGGATCTACCCCCCCTACACTTCGTTATTATGGGAGAGGCCAGGCTAGGACTATACAGACTAGCCTGCAATGGTAGACTGAAGATCAACCCAGGCTTCAGGGGCCACTGCAAAATTCAGGAGATCGTGAAGGAACCCATGCTTGAAATGAGGTCAGACTTCGCGAGCCCGCGAATGTGCAGGGAAAACAACTTCACAGTGGAAATCCCTGATCGCGGGGCATGGCGGGAGGAGACACCGGGCATACCACGGGACGCGCTCGTCTGGTTCACGGACGGATCTGGCGGGGAGCGTGGGACGGGGGCAGGTGTTTACTCGGAAGGACCGAGGGTAAGTCACAGTATTTCCCTCGGAGCCCATGCAACGGTGTTTCAGGCCGAGATGTACGCCATCCTGCACTGTGTGCGGGAGAACAAGAGGAGGGGCTACACCAACAAGCGGATCCTCATAGCCACAGACAGCCAGGCAGCCCTTAAGGCACTAAGTAGCCCACGGGTAAATTCCTGGCTGGTGAGTGAGTGCCGAGACGAGACGAGCGACCTGGCTGGGCAGAATGAGGTGACCCTCATCTGGGTGCCGGGTCACTCGGGGGTCAAAGGCAATGAAGAAGCTGACGGTCTCGCAAAGAGGGGGTCAGCAGAACCATTTATGGGACCAGAACCGGCTCTGGGCGTGTCAAAGAGCACTGCCAGGGGAGCCATTAAGTCCTGGGTCAGAAACCAACACAAGGTGTACTGGGCGGACTGTCCAGGGCTCAGACATGGGAAGTCAATAATTGACGGACCCAGTTCAAAGAGAGCTGTGGAGCTGCTAAACCTTAGCAGAGGACAGCTCAGAAACACAACAGGTCTCTTGACGGGACACATGGCCGTCAAGAAACACCTACATAAAATGGGGCGGTTCGAAGGGGACCTCGCATGCAGACTCTGCGGCGAGGGGGAGGAATCAGCCCAGCACATCTTGTGCGAGTGTATAGCTCTGGACCGGAAAAGACAACTGATCTACGGTCACTCTAGACCGGAGACAGAGCAATATAAAACTTCACCCTACCAATCGCTGTGCAGACTAGTTCAAGGCACAGTGATTTTGGAATGGGTGGAGTAAGACTAGGGGTATGCACAATCAACCAAGGGTTGCGGTGCTATCGGGGCGGCAAGGCCGCGGACGAGCCCTGAGGGAACAAAAAAAAAAAAAAAGGGTAAAATGGTTTTGCCACCTTAAATGTTCTATATGGTGCATGCTTATCATATAGTCGTGTCAACACCGAATTAAAAATATGTATATTGTCATCAATACCATCATTACGATAAATAGTGCACATTTCAGATGCAGCGAAATCATTAATGAAAAGGTTCGTATTAAATCCTTAAAGTTCCTAGATGTTATATAACAAGGCAATAGTTCAGATTTTTTCAGACGCAGAATGATGTAGACCAAATCATGATGCGAAATATCACAACACTCCACGCCAGAATCACAAACTAACTCCACATTATTTGCTAAGACATGATCCAATAAAGAATTCTGCCCTGTGGGCTCACATATCAAGTGATCTCCTGGAGTATAGAGGTTAACAATAATATTCCTTCATCCAGACCTTAGCTTATAGTTTATCTCACATATTTATTAATTAGCAAAGATGAGATACAAAAAAATTGTCTCAGGTCAGTTGCTAAAGAAATTAAATGAATACTTACTGTACAGATTTTTTTAATTTTCGTTTTTTTTTATCAAGTTAATCGAAAAGATATCGAAAAACAAAAAGCAGTTTGTCATTGCCAGTTTTTAAGTTCTACAGGGTAGCATTAAAACATTTTGATTTCAACATTTGGTTTCTGAGAAACCATCAACTTCATTTTTTTAAATACGGTCCTGGATTGTGTTCAACCCTAGGCCTCAGAGAGATCTAGGCCTAGGGTTGAGCACACTGAGACCTCACAGACGATCTCCGGCGAGATTTGGGGAGTAGGCAGATTGAGGCCCCGTAATCGAGCTACAATAACCCAACCCACCTTTGTCCACCACTCTAAGGAGTAGGCAGATTGGGGCCTTAGAGTGTCCTTACATATTTCCTTTACCCAACTTTGTCCACCACTCTAACAAGTAGGCAGATTGAGGCCTTAGAGTGTCCTTACATATTTCCTTTACCCACCTTTGTCCATTACTCTAAGGAATAGGCAGATTGAGGCCTTAGAGTGTCCTTACATATTTCCTTTACCTCCTGAAAATGGCTCCAAAACAGGAGCTGAAACGTCGAGTTTCCATAAATTCTGGACGCGGTTTAACCCGAGAACCAAGTATGTCACATTACAGACCGCGGAAATCTTTCTGAACATATATATATATATATATATATATATATATATATATATATATATATATATATATATATATATATATATATATATATATATATATATATATATATATATATATATATATATATATATATATATATATATATATATATATGTATGTATGTATGAAAAAAATTATGGGCATTTAAAGAAAAAAAATGAGGTTCTCAAAACGTCAAATTAGCGATTTGAAACGTCTAAATTGGCAACATTTAGGCAAAGGACCTGAAGCAAATACGGATTATGTAAAGAAAATGTCACAAGAAGAGTGTTCTGCAAACGCTTAAATTTAAGCTTCAAGCGTCATTGTCCTTTATTTTACTAAAATATTTCCAGAAATTTAATTTTAAATAGACCCTTTCTTTGATGCTTTGGCGGTAGTTTTAGTGATTTATGGTTTAACAGTTTATAATTTTCAGCTAATTTTCGTAGAAAAAATTCGTTAATGAGACCGCGACTTTTGAATTTTAAAAAGAGTTCTTCAAATGAGCGGAAACTAGCCCCCCTAGAATCCATATCCGGGTTTAGTTTCAGTTTTATCTGTTTTACATACATACAGGGTGACGCATTTCTACGGTAAAGCTCAATATAATTGTTATTATACAAGATACGAGAAAAAGTTGTATACGTTAATTATAGGGTGTCTTGAGCTGCATTTTATAAAATTATTTTGACAATCTTAGGTGACCCATAATTCGTTGGTGATACCTACATTTTTTTAAGAACACACTTATATTATTGCATTTTTTATCGAAATATGATGCACGTTTATAAGAAAAAAATCGAGACGCAGTAAGTGCGTTTTGGTAGCGAATTTTCATTAAATGCATTCAATACCTCAATTAGCTATACCTAACATTTGTTGGTTAGGAAACAAGTTTTCTCGGACACATTTTAAGTTTATTTTCGGAAGATGTTTGTACATTATCAAACAATAAGTTATTTTAATAAAACATGGTACATTATTGTTTCTACTATATAGGTTATTATAGCGGTAAACTGATTGATTCCTGCTTGCATTAAAGAGACATATTTGCTACTAAAAACATTTTAATGAAAATTCACTTCCATTAACGCACTTGCTGCGTCCAGACTTTTCTATTTATCATTATCATAAAAAATAGTGCTGCACATTGAATCATAACTTCCACATAGCTGTGATAATTTACTCTCATCAGAAAGACATTCACATGAAATGAATATTTAGGGTCCATGACTTGACCACAATATAGAAATCTTCGTATTCATGTACCCATAAACTTCTGAAACATAATATTACTCGATTATTAACGAAAAAATGTCAATTTTCACCCAATCACCCGTTATTTATCCCGTATACTCCCTGAAGCGATCTTACCCAAAAACAATTCGAAACGTTCCTTTGTCGGATGCTAACTATATACCAAATTTGAAGATGATAACGCAATTCGTTCGAAAGTTATTGCGCTTATTAACAGACAGACGTACATGCCGACAGATCGACTGACCGACAAAAAAATTTTCGTTCCATAATCAAGTTTTATATACGTTTTGAGACTTTTTACGCCGTTTTAGCAAAAAAATTCCAAATATCTGTCGCCGATATCCACCCCCACACATTCAAAGCCTAATTTAATTTCAGCACAGTATACCTACTAAATGTTTGATGAAATTGAAAGGTAAACGTTGAATATAAGGTACAGAGAACAGTGACAGTTACAAAATGCAAATTTAAACCCTTAAATTGCCACATTTATTTACTAGAATTTATTTTTGTTTCTTGCCCATCGCATTTATTTCTCTCGCCTATGAAACGCTGGAAAATATCACTAAGTAATAATCATAATAGTAATAATAATAATTACAACAGAGAACGGAAAATAGAAAGTAGATATATAATGCCAAAATTGATGTGAGAGTTAATAATATCAAAAATTGAAAAACTAAACGAGTGTCTCGCCGCAGGGAATGAACTCCAGAACAGGTTTTATTACATCGTTATAAACAAGGCCTGGGTAAAGGTGAAAGATGCAGTTTAAGCAGAACCCTTCCCCCAACGTTCTGACCTGCCCTGACTATCAGTTTGACTATGACTAATTAAAACGCTGGGGACAGGAGAACTATGAGGTAATTATTCCTGGCATACATCAAGGTCATAATACCTAATATGTACATTACCTCATGGTTGTCCTTTCCCCAGCGTTTTAATTAGGCAAACTGATGGTCAGGAGGTTGGGGGAAGGGTTCTGCTTAAACGCTGCACCTTTCACCTTTACCCAGGTGTTGTTTATAGCATTTAATGAAACCTATGCTCGAGTCCATTTCCTGCGGCGAGACACTCCTTCAATTTTTCAATTAATAATACCTAGTATTATTAACTGCTAATTAAAAATTTTGGCATTATATATCTACTTTCTATTTTCCGTTCTCTATTATGATTATAATTATTATTACTTACTGATATTTTCATTTAATTAAAAAATTCTGGACGCAGCAAGTGCGTTATGGTAGTGAATTTTCATAAAAATCTTTTTAATAACAAATATGTTTTTTTTAAGAAAGCAGGCATCAAATTTGGTTACCAATATAACCTATATAGTAAAAACAATGTGCCATGCTCCATTAAACTAACTTTATTGTGTGAAAATGTACAAAAATTTCCAAAAGTTAACTTAAAATGTTCCCGAAAAAACACGTTTCTTGGTCAACCTTATAGGTTAATAGCAAATTGAGCTGTTCAAATATGAAACATTTGATTAAAATTCGCTACCATAACGCACTTGCTGCGTCCAGAATTTCTTTTCTTACAAACATGCATTATATTTCGATGGAAAATGCAAAAATGCAATAACATAAGGAGTGTTTGATTAAAAAAAAATGGAAATTTGTATCACCAACGACTTATGGGCCACCTGTGATTGTAGAAATATTATTTTAAGATGTAGCTCAAGACACCCTATAATTAATATATACAAAATTTTTTCATATCTTATATAATAACGGATATATTGAGCTTTATTGATTTTTTACGAAAATTCGACAAAAATTATATACCATTAAACGATAAACTCTATAGCTAAGGCTACTGCCAAGCATCAGAGACAGGGTCTATTTGAAATGAATTTTCTGGGAATATTTTAGTAAAATGAAGGACAATGACGGTTGAAACTAAGACTTTAGGGTTTGTAAAACATCCCTCTTGAGACATTTTATTTCTATAGCCCGTATTAAATTCAAGGTCTTTGCCTAAATGTTGCCAATTTTGACATTTTAAATCGCCACTTTGACGTTTTGAGGAAAACCCCAATTTATTTTTCTTTAAATGCCTATAACTTTTTTATCTTTTGACCTACATAGCTAAATTTTGGTAGGTGACTTACCTGTAAGTATGTAAATCCGCGTGCCAAATTTGGTTGCCCTTACTTTGTTAATTCCGGACATATAAATTTTTTTCGAAAGGAAACACAAAATTTTCCGGGAAAACCTGGGCAGATTTTTCTGGCTAACGAACTCATCCAAGCCATTTACAAAAGGAATTTTTTCACCAAATTTAATCAAAATCGGCCCATTATTTTTTGAGTTATCGGTGTGATATATATATATATATATATATATATATATATATATATATATATATATATATATATATATATATATATATATATAAACATATAAAAATTGAAACTGACCCCGGATATGTTTTCTGGAGGGCCTAATTAGCGCTCATTTGAAGAAATTTTTTCAAAATTCAAAACTCGGGATCTCCTCATTAGTGATTTTTTTTTTAGAAAATTCACTAAAAATGTCAATTTTCACCCAATCACCCGTTATTTATCCCGTATACTCCCTGAAGCGATCTTACCCAAAAACAATTCGAAACGTTCCTTTGTCGGATGCTAAGTATATACCAAATTTGAAGATGATATCGCAATTCGTTCGAAAGTTATTGCGCTTATTAACAGACAGACGTACATGCCGACAGATCGACTGACCGACAAAAAAATTTTCGTTCCAGAATCAAGTTTTATATACGTTTTGAGACTTTTTACGCCGTTTTAGCAAAAAAAATCCAAATATCTGTCGCCGATATCCACCCCCACACATTCAAAGCCTAATTTAATTTCAGCACAGTATACCTACTAAATGTTTGATGAAATTGAAAGGTAAACGTTGAATATAAGGTACAGAGAACAGTGACAGTTACAAAATGCAAATTTAAACCCTTAAATTGCCACATTTATTTACTAGAATTTATTTTTGTTTCTTGCCCATCGCATTTATTTCTCTCGCCTATGAAACGCTGGAAAATATCACTAAGTAATAATCATAATAGTAATAATAATAATTACAACAGAGAACGGAAAATAGAAAGTAGATATATAATGCCAAAATTGATGTGAGAGTTAATAATATCAAAAATTGAAAAACTAAACGAGTGTCTCGCCGCAGGGAATGGACTCCAGAACAGGTTTTATTACATCGTTATAAACAAGGCCTGGGTAAAGGTGAAAGATGCAGTTTAAGCAGAACCCTTCCCCCAACGTCCTGACCTGCCCTGACTATCAGTTTGACTAATTAAAACGCTGGGGACAGGAGAACTATGAGGTAATTATTCAATTATTCCTGGCATACATCAAGGTCATAATACCTAATATGTACATTACCTCATGGTTGTCCTTTCCCCAGCGTTTTAATTAGGCAAACTGATGGTGAGGAGGTTGGGGGAAGGGTTCTGCTTAAACGCTGCACCTTTCACCTTTACCCAGGTGTTGTTTATAGCATTTAATAAAACCTATACTCGAGTCCATTTCCTGCGGCGAGACACTCCTTCAATTTTTCAATTAATAATAGTATTATTAACTGCTAATTATAAATTTTGGCATTATATATCTACTTTCTACTTTCCGTTCTCTATTATGATTATAATTATTATTACTTACTGATATTTTCATTTAATTAAAAAGACGTTAGTATTCAATATAAATCCTAAATAGTACATTACCATGATACAAATTTGTATCATGGTACATTACTTTTATTCTGTAATCTAATTTAAAGTTCAATTTTTAGATCTGGCAACACAGCTTCACACTTTTAGTGATGTGGCGTCATTTGCGACATGCGCAGTTTGTCTGCACCCTGCATTCAACGTTTACCTGAAAGTTTTCTAATAAACAAACCCTAAAACGTTATAGATACTCAAGTTTTAACGAAAGAATGTCAATTTTCACCAAATGATTTTTATTTGTACATTTTACACTCTACCAGATGTAAGTGCAAAAGCCCATGCCCTGAGTTTGATTTGCATTAAAGCTTATGCCTTTGACTGAGCAGTGAGCAGCCAAGTTAAATTTTATTCTTTTATATTACTTTTGTTGCTTCATTGAAATAAAATCAAGGAATATAATTTAGTTATAGTCAAAGAGGTTGTATATACCTCTTTGGTTATAGTTCATTTGTGCAGTCTTATATGCTGAAACCTTTGAATGAAGAATAGTAGTAGTAGCCATCTATATAGAAGGCAGGAGCAAGAACCCACGAAGAAAATCAAAAATGTGTTCCAGTAGGAGAGATCTACGCGGTGTTTACTGTGAACATTTAGTTTTCTGGAGCTTGGTAATGTGTACAGTACCAATAAATCCATACACAAAGCAAAGAACTTCACTATATAACTTCCTACTCTAAAAATCTCCTGTGTTTGCGTCTTGCGTTGAGTTCTAATTTCAGTTTCTAATCGCTACCTGACAGTCTGACGTTTTGACGTTTATTACGATGTACTATAGTATTTCATTTATTTCACATTATGCAAATGAAAATATATTGATAAAACTATAAAACGTGAATTTGGGGTTCCAATATATAAGGGATGATAGTGACAGTGGTAATGAATCTAACGTATTGAAAAGAAAGCAAACGTCTGTCTCTACTGAATTTTTTTCTTATTTATCTAACAATAAGATGTGAAAAATGGATTAAGTTACCTGTATATATATATATATATATATATATATATATATATATATATATATATATATATATATATATATATATATATATATATATATATATTTAGATATGAGTATATATAGGTATTATCTTATTTTGTGATATAAAGATCTGATTTTGTATCTCAAAAAAAGTTAACTTAATGCCCTGACCCCGAATTTTACAGTTATTCTACTGAAAAAAATTGCGTATTATGATTTTTTGTCATTTTATTATCTAGGTGTATACTCCATGGAAATACCATCAGAAAATGATTGTCTACCTACTTAATTTATTTTCTAAAACTAGTAAACTAACGAACCTAAACATAATTATCATAAATATAATAATACAGTATTGCGTTTACGCAGTCTTTTAAAGATCGAATTTTTTCATTCTCTAATTAAAGTACGGTAATTTTACCTCAAATACGTAATTTGAAATGCGCGAAACGGTAATTTCGACTGCAGCTGTTGGCAGCCCTGGTTCCATAACAGTGACAGATGACAGTTGACGGTTATTCAAATTTCAACAAAAATCCGTTTCAATTTTTTTCACTTTTTAGTGAATTTTTTACGTTTGATAACAGATATGCAGATTTTATAATTTACAACAAAAGACAGAAACTGAAAGTTTTTGTAAGAGTTGTACAGTAATATTTTGAAGAATACACAGCATTTCCACCTTATTTGTAAATTAAAATTGATTTTACTTGAAGGCATACAGGGTACACGGGCATAGGGCATAGATATTATATATAGATAAACTTTGACAAGGACTTTATCATACAGTTTGGAGAGTAAAAATAAAAACGTGTTTTATTTGAAGAATAGAAAGCATTAATATCTAATTTTATAAGTGTGTTAGGCAGATTTTGTAAAGGTATGTATATTTTCTGCTCTTAAAAAAGTTTAATTCAGTTGCTCATGATTTAAATGTTTTGATTTGGTGTCGACTAATTCTAGTTTTTCTGAAGTGATTAATTTAATTGGCTCATTTAAATAATACGTTGAATTTTTGGGGCTGTCAGAACCTTCTACAAAGCATATTTAATACACTAAGTGAAGATTGGAACCTTTGACGAGTACTGATAAGCAGCAAACTTGGAGAAGCCAAATCACCACAACACATTTTTTGAAAGTTACAAGTTGCAAATCCTAAAGTCCCCAAAGAGTTTGGTCTCCCAAAAATTCATAACCCGGGAAAAATCAATGAGACCTATTGTTTTGGCTATAGATACCCTGTCATACAATTCAGCAAAGTTATGAGTTTAAAAGCTTGCCTGTCAAACAAAAACGTTTATCAGTAATAAATTCACTTGAATTGATTACTAAAATTAAAGAGGTTAAATTGATTGAAGGTGAGGTTTTCATTGCATTTGATGTAACCTCATTGTTTCCTAGCATTACCACGAAGCAAACGTTAACATATGTAGAAGAGTTGTTAAAAATGAATAACATAAATGAAAAGGTCTACAAAGAATATTTAACTTTAACAAACCTTTGTACAACAACAATGACTTTTTTTAACAAACCCAAGGCACGGCAATGGGCAACCCTTTATCGCCATTTATTGCAGACCTTTTCTAGTACAGGCAATAGAGGAGCCCGTTACTCTTGTCCATAATGCATTAAACTACAGGAGTTTTTTTTTTGTTGATAGATAGGTTCAGAATTATGTACTGAATGTAAAAACACAAAATCCTTACAAATTAGGAATGCGGAACTGTCGCCATTTTGAGAAAAACCGTTTCGACCTATATCTCCATAACCGTGCACTTTAAGCCAAAAATGGTAATAACATTTATGGTAGATAATTGCATTTCTCATCTTTTTTGTTTAATAATTTTTTTTCACCGTTATATAGTATAGTTATAACGCGTTAAATGTTGCACTTTTCAATCGACAAATTTTTCTGGAAATATTTTAGTAAAATGAAGGACAATGACGGTTGAAGCTAATACTTCAGGCTTTGTAAAACATTCTTCTTAATATATTTTCTTTCCATAGCTTATATTAGTTTCAGGTTCTTTGCGTAAATGTTGCCAATTTTGACGTTTTAATTCGCGACTTTGACGTTTTGAGGAAAACCTCAATTTATTTTTCTTTAAATGCCTATAACTTTTTTGTCCTTGAACCTACAAACCTAAATTTTGGTAGGTAATTTGATCATAATGACATAAAACCGTGTACCAAATTTAGTTGCCCTTACTTTGTTATTTCCGGAGATATGATTTTTTTTTAAAGAAAACACAAAATTTTTCGGGAAAACCGGGGCCGATTTTCCTGACTAACGAACTTATCGAAGCGACTTACAAGAGGAAGGTATTCACCAAATTTAATTAAAATCGACCTATTAGTTTTTGAGTTATCGGTGTTATATATATATATATATATATATATATATATATATATATATATATATATATATATATATATATATATATATATATATATATATATATATATATATATATATATATATATATATATATATATATATATATATATATATATATATATATATATATATATAAATTGTAACTGACCCCGGATATGTGTTCTAGGGGGCATAATTAGCGCCTATTTCAATTATTTTTTTTTCAAAATTCAAAAGTCGGGGTCTCCTCATTAGTGAATTTTTTTAAAGAAAATGCACTAATAATAATTTTAGAAAAAAAAGTTTTAAGTCAAAGTTCTAGAAAATTTGTCGATTGAAAAGTTAAGTTATAAGCATTTTATTTTTTAAACAATTATTAACAAAGATATAGGTAAAAAAGTCAATAAATGAATGCTAATAGTCGTATAAGTTGTAAACGGTGAGTGACGCAAAAAAAAAATTTCACAAAAAAGATAAAAAATGCAATTATCTACATGACATAAAGGTCATTACCATTTTTGGTCTAAAGTGCACGGTTACGGAGATATAGGCCGAAACGGTTTTTCTCAAAATGGCGGCACTTCCGCCCTCCTAATTTGTAAGGATTTTGTGTTTTTACATTCAGTACGTAATTCTGAACCTATCTATCAAAAAAATAACTCCTGCAGTTTAATGCAGAAAAAAATTCTCTATTGCCTGTACTATTCATGAGTTGATTTGAAACAGATCTTGAAAGTGAAAGTGAGTATTTTCCTAGAGTGTGGTTTCGTTGCGTGGATAATATTTTTACAGTGTTTAACACAAACATTTGCGGAATATATTTTATTGCCATATTAAACAATAAATTTGATTCTATAAAATTTACCCGCGAAATTGATAATAAATTACCCTTTCTAGATGTACTAGTCATCAAAAATAGACACTTTAGAATTCGATGTCCATAGAAAGGAGACCACCACTCTAAGCTATATTCCGAATGACTCACATCATACTTACAAAAAAATGGCCAGTCTGAATTTTTTAGTAAACAGGTTAATTAATTTTCCTTTAAGTAAAAGTAGATATACCAAAGAAGTACAGTTTACCAAGAACGTGGCCAAATATAACGGATACACTACTTGCCTAGTGGAGAAATTAATTAACAAACAAAAAACACAGAAAATGTTAGCGGAATCAACCATTTGAACCTCGAATCACAAGGGGTCTAGATAATGTTTTTGAAAAATCCAATTTGCAACTTACATTTTTGACAGAAAACACTATAACAAATTTGCTAGTACTCCAATCAAAAAACCTGAAAAAATGACCCAACCTCCTGAAAAATCCGTTGGTTGGGTGGTGGTGGTGGATGGGGGTGTTTGTATAGCAGTGCCGGCTCGTCAGTGGTTTTTCACAAAATGCTATCTTTTAGCGCCTATAACTCGGGAACCATTGGGAATACGAGAAAAATGTATATAATCATTTCTGTAGAAAATTTGGCCTTAATTATGTATATAATCAACTTTTGCCTCCGACCAACGGTTCTCTCATATTCATGAGGACTTTCGGTATATTCATTCTTATGTACCTTTAAATAAGTATGCGAAGTTTCAAAACTTTCGGATTTTTCAGGAGGTCAAACATTGTTTTGACAGGACTATAGGTAACCCAAAAGACAAGGACAGTACGACTAAAACGTCGGGAATTTATTAAATAAGTTGTAAAGATTGTGATCTTAAATATGCCCGACAAATAAAAAGATCTATCGAAATTTGATTCAAAGACTTATTAGCACAATTAAGATATGGTACTATAGATAGATCTTCCGTCGCCCGACATAATAATAACCATGTTAATGAGGATATTATAAAATTAATAAAAAATGTTAGACAGTCAGGACAGCTAAACGCATTCGAAAGTATATATATATATATATATATATATATATATATATATATATATATATATATATATATATATATATATATATATATATTGCTAAATATAGTAATAATAAAAAATGTACGAATCTCGCTCCGCCGCCTATGAGCAGTCTCCTCGTAGAGTGCTTTGTCAAATAAATACCGACAGTAGCACGTCCAATAGATAAGAAAAGAATATAGATGTTTCCACCAAACGAAATATATTAATTTTGGTGTCGTTGAACCTCCCTAAATCCTTAGTGGACGACTAACTGCAGAAGAATATAAATAGAGTTGTCGATATAAGATATCTAGAATTATTCATCCTCTGATGACGCTAACTTGGTTAGTGAAACGATCGTCAGGTTTTTTAAATGTGTTGTCGTAATTTGGGTTCTGCAAGTGTGCTTATAAGCTTATTTAATAGCATGTTAAAAAATCTCCTTTAACGAGTATTAGACTTAAAACAAGTCATGGAAAAAGTCCCACTCATTTGTCTAGATTAGGAATCATACAGGCCCTTAAATCCATATGTGATGATTTATCTAGTGGAAATCTTGATTATATTTTCTTTGCTGGTAAAAATGACATACTTGCAGTATAAAAATGCAATGTTTAATTTTCCTGTTAAGTGAATAAAAACTTGTTTAATCTATGTTTTATAATATAAATAAATTTGTATCCACTTGATAGGACATTCTCGTTATTTTGTTTCGTGTGACGTACTGTTTTCATTTAAGTGTAGACTATATCGTCACTACAACAACAGGTGATGTGTTCTTCTGATTTTCCACTGAAATATTTAAGTGTCTTATACAATAGTGTTTTTGCATAACATATGTAATACTCTAGTGTTAATATCTTCGGTAACTTTGCCAATAAATTCAGGTTTTAGGTGTCCCAACATTCCTTTTAGCGGTCTGCAAAAACATTTTATTTATATTTTGTTTACATGTTCTTTGCATATTTACAAAAATTGAAACTGGTCATTTCTCATTTGTTTTAGCTTTTTACATTATCTTTGTAAACAAACTTTACCAAACAATGTCAGCTCAGCAGTTGAAAACTCCACCACAAAGCCTTAGAAATGCTGGTTGCACCCCATTCCCAGGGAGACCCAGAAGATCATCTCGAAGCGTTAGATTATCAAACTCACAAAGAAAGATAAGCACAAACAAAAAGTTCTTGGAAACTAAAGATGATAACACTTCAGATTCAGAGCTTTCTGGATTCCATCGGCTATTCACTGTTAATTCCAACAAGAGTTATGAGCAATTTTTAATAAAGAATCATGAAAGTGCTGTAACTTCAGATGAAGATACTTGTATACAAGATGTTTTGAGAGGGAAGAATTTATTTTCAGCTAGGAGATCAGCTTCGTTATCACCTTTAGGGTTGTGGAATCCGCCCAGTACCTCAAATGATGATTATTTTGATAAATTAAAGAATCCTCCCAGCAGCACTATTCAGAGCAGTGGCTATGTTACAGCTAACTTAAGAAATGACAAGGTAGAGACTGTTTCTAAAGATAAAGAAACGGAGGGCATAATAGTTAAACAAGTAAATAAAAGAAATGCTTGTAGCGATTCTAATAAATCTGAAGTAATTGGTTTAGTACCAGAATGTAGTGTAGTAATGTCACTGTTAGTTCCAAGACAGGATGATTGTGATCTAGATAGAAGTAAAGATAAAAGTAGCCAAGATTCCGATCAAATTAATAGAGAAGTGAAAATGATTAAAAGAAATGAATCAAATAATGACTGTCACCAGAATATAAACAGTCAAAATAAAAACGAAATTAAGATTAACCCTCGAACTCCTGTTGAGACTCAAGGTTTATTTACATCATCTTCTCAAATACAAGATAAGATTGGCTCTCAAACAAGTAACTCAGAAAAGAAAGATAAGAAGCATACAAGAGTGTCTGTGTTTTCAGATGAAGAATTTGTATTTTCTGATTCGGAAGAGGAAAGAGAATATGATAAGTGCAGTCTTACTAGTAAACTTGCCATTAAAATTGCTAATTATAAAGAAGTTTTGTCTGGACAGCTGAGTGGAGCAGCACCAAAGTCTTTTGAGTCAACGTTTAATATCACTGAAAATCAACTTGAAGAAAATGTAGACACTGGCAAAGAGAATTTGCAGAAAAGGAAAAACAAGATAGAAGTTTCAACTGATACCACAAGTAAAAAATCCCAACATGATCATCTTCATGTGACCTGCCTCAGTCCAAACTTAATTTTTAAATTGTATGCATTTCTAAATCAAATTGGTAAGTCTACAAAATAGTTATTTACATTTAGGTTCTTTTAGTTTATTTATATATCTGTGGAATTGATTTTGCACTACACATTGTCATAGAGAAACCCTTGCAAATTATTCAAATTTAATAAATAAATATATAGGGTAGGTGGTAGTGGACTTTTCCTTTACGTGATAGTAAAGGATTTTTTTCACGTCCGAGGAGGTACCACCCCTTACATCAAGGGGCCGGTGAAGTCCCAACGGACGTTTCCGGTTCTGGTGTATGAGTCGGTTTCCCTTATAAGCAAAAATGATGATGGCTCCTCCTTGTGCAAAAGATTCCGGAGGTAAAATACCCCTGCATTCGGATCTCTGGGAGAGGGGTGTACAGGCGGCGCCAACATCAAGATTTAACATATCCTTCTCGAATATATGTGGCCTAAATTCTAACCTGAACTCCGTTCACCATTTCCTCCAGGCTAATAGGCCCCAACTCCTCTTCCTCACCGAAACTCAAATCAGTGCCAAAACAGCCACTAATCACCTTAAATTCCCGGGGTATGAGCTCCTTTTTTTTTTTTTTTGTTCCCTCAGGGCTCGTCCGCGGCCTTGCCGCCCCGATAGCACCGCAACCCTTGGTTGATTGTGCATATATGAGCTCCTTACTTCCTTTAGATTGCATGGAGGCGTGTGCGCGTACGTCCGTAGCAATCTACCTTGCACCAGACTCCCCAATTTAGAAGCTGGAAGAAAAGACTCTTCTTTAAGAATCAGCGATAAATTTGATAAAATCCTCACCTCTTAAATATATGATTGTTTGAAATTTTATGAGAAGCTTACATAAATCTTAGTTGACTATATCCCTACAGGAAAGGGGAACGCCGAGGTCCCTAATAAGTTGGGTGGCGAGCATGCTGGAAGACAGGGGAGTTTCGCTGACCTTAGGGGGCCGGGGGCTGGACGTCAGGGTTTCGCCCCTTCTATGGTGTCTGGTCATGGACGGCCTCTTGGAGCGGCTCTCTGAGAACAGCTTCTACGCCCAGGCGTACGCTGATGATGGGCTGATCTTAGTCACCGGCAAATTCCTCGGCGTTGTCTGTGAGTGCATGCAAGGTGCCTCTAGCATAATCGAAAGGTGGTGTGGTGAGCTGGGACTCTCCGTAAACCCGGCAAAGACAGAGAGGATCCTATTTACCCAGAAGAGGAAGGTAGAGGGGTTTAGGACGCCCGTGATATTTGGAAAACCTTTAGCTTTAGGGCGGGAGGTCAAATATCTGGGGGCGATCCTGGACTCCAAACTAACATGGGGGTCGCAAATAGAACGGGTTGTAAGTAAGGGAATAGCGACCCTCTGGCAGCTGCGTCGAGTGATAGGGAGGACCTGGGGATTTTAGCCTCGGATCCTTCACTAGATCTACACTGCGATCGTCAGGCCGAGAATCCTCTATGGGGCGTTGGTCTGGTGGTGCGGTGTGAACCAAACTACCACCAGGAAGCTGGCCAAACTCCAAAGGCTGGCAATCCTGGGTATCACAGGCGCGATGAGGACTACACCCTCAGCTGCGCTAGAGGTCCTGTTGATGCTGCCACCGCTTCCCATCTGTGTCAGGAGGGAGGCGCATCACAGAATGCGAGACGCAGGAAACTGGTGCGGAGAGGGAGCAGTAATAGGGCATGCAAGAGTCGCCAAGGAGGTAGTAAAAGAAATCCCGATTTCCGCCATAAAAGTGCGGGATGCTGAGGATGGTATTAGGTTGACTAGGCCATACACCCTCAGGATCCCCAGTAGGGATCAGTGGAGGGAAAATGAGGTTGAATTCCAACCCGCAAGCCTGGTCTGTTTCACCGACGGATTGCAGCTGGAGGACCAGCAATCCTCCGGGGCAGGAATATACAGCGAGGGCCTGGGGGTGCACGAGAGCTATGCCCTTGGCGCATATACCACGGCAATCGAAATAGAGGTGTACGCTTTCTTGTCTGTGGCCAGCAGACAGGATGTGAAGAGGAGTCTCGAGAAATGTGTGTACATCTGCTCAGACAGCCAGGCAGTCTGCGCGGTCAAAATCAGGTCTACACTGGTTCAGGAGTGCGCTGACGCCCTCAGAGGGTTAGCCAGGACAAAGGAGGTACAACTAGTGTGGGTTCCAGGACACTGTGACGTGGCGGGGAATGAGGTCGCGAATAATCTCCCAAGGCTTGGTTCTCGGCGGCCGTTCCGTGGCCCAGACCCGGCCATAGGTATAAGTAGGAAGTCTGTCTCCGTTGCCTTAGATAGGTGGACCGTGGAAGCAATGAAGAGGTACTGGGGGTCTGTTGGTGGCTGCAGGCAGGCGAGGGACTTCGTGGAGGGGTCGGACAGAGATAAAGCTGTCTGGCTACTCGGAAGGAGTCGACCTACGCTTCGCCGCATCTTTGGGGTGCTCACAGGCCACTGTGCCCTTAGAAGACACCTCACATTGATAGGCGTAGAGAGGGATCCCATTTGCCAGGAATGCGGCGAGGATTAGGAAACGTCCTACCACTATCTGCGAATGCGAGGCTTTTGGGAGTCTTCGAGCAGAATTGTTCAGATCGAGGACTCTGCAGAGGAATCAGGTAAGTACCGTCCAATTGAAGACCGTTACGGCCTTCATCTCGAGGTCGAGGCAGTTTGGCGACAGAACCGAGGAGGAGTAGAGCATGGTTGCTGGCGTTGGCAAAAGGGCCTATGGTGGCCTACTTGCTTGGCGTTTGGCCTCCCCACCACTGCTACTACTACTACTACTAGTTCACTATATAGAGAAGTATACTAGCTTGTATGGGAAAATACTGCACAGTTGTTTGAATTACAATGTGAGGTAGATGCTTTTTTATGTGCCATCATTTTGATTTAGAAAGAAGAGTAGTTGAGGAAAAATTGTTTTTTCTTCCTTATTTAGCAGCTATGTGTGCTGAACTAAATAAAATCAATCTTCCACCTCACTTAATTTGCCATTAGACTAGAATTTTAAATTTTTACCTGCTTATGGTCTCTGTTTATATCTGGATATTTTAATAATATTCACTTATTTTCAGGAGAAGCTGATGTCTATAAGGAAATGGCCAATGGACTGAAGAAAGAGCTGAAGGAATGCATGCCATATTTGGCTCTGACAGGACCTGAACTGCCATCTTCTTTCTATACGCCCCCATCTAGTATTGATAGGGTTTCAGAGCGCCATAACTTAGATGCTAATAGTGATGTCACTAATGAAGCACAAGTAGAAAACAGTGAACATTTAAAGTGCATTCTGAATAAAGTAAACAAAGCAAAGACGAAAGGCAAGAGAAAATCCATAACTGTAAAAAAATCTGACCAAGATAATATACAAAATGAAAATGTGCAGCCTGAGGCTGACCATAAGAAATTAAAAGTATCCATGAAGAGACAATCCACTAATAATAAAAGAAAATCTGATAAAATTACAAAAAATGTCCCTAAAAGTAAACTTAAAAAAGAGGCAGAAAAAGAAATTGAAAATGTAAACCAAGACAAAGGTACTGTCAGAAAATCAACAAGGTTTCGATATCCCCCAGGTAATTATTTGTAAAATGTATCTACATTAATTGAAGAAACCATGGTGGACACAGTCATAGATGGCAAGTGCATCTTTAGACAGTGCTATATGATGATGAAATTAAAGATCTGACTTTCTTCTTAAATATATTGAATTAGTTTTTTGAATTAACCCATTCACTGGATTACAGAGTATATTTGCCCTGTAGTGCCCTTTCTGTTCTGGCATGTAGATTAGTTCAAAACTTCTCATTTGACGATTCGGTATTTTGAGTAAATATTAAAAGATTTAGGCCGCCCTATAAGTAGCTTTATGATCATTGTGACATAGTCAAATGTACCTCACAACACAATAAAAAACGATGACTACAGTATAGGCAGTATGGTGTCAGCCTGCACGCCCTATAGATTTACTGTCCACATTGTAGGCTACATGGTTCTTAGTGAATTTTCGTTTAAAAAAATTCACGAAGCCATATCCAGGGTGTTTCAATTTTTATATAAATAAAATAAATAAATATCGCCTTTATTAACTAAATTATGATTCGTATTACAACCACCATCAGGAAAAGGTGAAGTATAGCAGAGATATTTACACTCAACCCCAACCGTCAGTGGAAACAGGGCACATTACATGCAACTGAGTATCTTCGGCAAACAAAAACAAAAAATAAAATTAACAAGCAAATCTGAAGAAAAATCTAAATTAAAAATTGTCTAAATTTCCAAGGAGTCCCAACTAAAGGTCAAAACTTAAACTAAGAATGGAACCACCCAAAACACCCTAGTATCGATGCCCACCACATGGAAACCAACCTCTACCTATTGATTGTTGAGCAAAAACAATTTTAATTTATACTTAAATTTGTTGATATTGAACATTTTAATTCATTGATTCTTGAGGTAGTTGATTATACAAAGAAATAGATTGATACATAAAGCTACGTGTAAACATGGCTGTCTGATGATGTGGCAAAACAAACTTTTCATTAAATCTAGTTGATTTAGAGTAAACGTGCTTATGAGGTGTAAACTTCTGTCTGAGAGATGAAGGGGCTGCAGGATCATTCACAATTTTGTGTAAAAGCTCCCAAATGTAGGAGTCTTCTAGAGCTTATATTAAGACATCCGTCCTCCTGTATTTTATATGTAATTGGATCATGCTTCTGACCCCATATATTAAACGGTAGCAGCTTTTTTGTACTTTTTGCACTCTATCCTTATTCAATTGGGTTAGACAAGAACCATAAATGAAATCACAAAAGTTGAAGTGTGACAAGACAAGAGACTCGCATAACAATTTTCTCGCTCTCTGGTCTAGTAGGAATCTGTTATAATATAGAAGCCTCAGACTAGAGTATGCTCTCCCAAGTATGAGCTTTAGATGATCTTCAAACCTCAAATCACTATCAAAAATAAGTCCCAGATTCGTAGCCTTGTTGGTGAAAGGAATTAGAACATTGTCAATATGAATCTTAAAATTTTGGATTTGCTGTTTTTATTTGCAAAACACATGAGTTGAAATGTGCTCGGATTTAACATCAAATTATGTTTTAAGGACTGAACTCGAACCGCTGCTAGATCCTCATTAATGTATTGACAAGCTTGTAAGTAGTCGTCTTTTGAAAATTGTTAATATAACTGAGTATCGTCCGCGTAGGCCTGTATTTTGCACAGACTCACTGAACTCAGTATTTCAGAAGTATATATTATAAAAAGCAGAGGCCCCAAGATGGATCCCTGAGGTATTCCAGAGAGGACATCTGTATAGGTGAAAAAATTGTTATTAACCACAATTTGCATTTTTCTATCAGCCAAATATGATTCGACCAGCAACCTTGATGACACATCAAAACCATAATATCCAAGTTTGACACTGAGTAATTGGTGATTTATGGTATCGAAGGCCTTAGAGTAGTCAAGTAAAACGAGCACACTAATCAGACCAGCATCATTAGCCTCCATAATGTCACTAGTGACATTAGCCAAAGCAGTGCTCACACCGTATCCGCTCCTGAAGCCACATTCTACATCAAGAAGCAACTTCTTGTCAGTAAAATAATCAATTGTTTGATTATACATAATTCTCTCAAAAATTTTAGACACAATTGGCAAAATACTAATGATTCTGAGGTACGAGAATTCTTTAGGGTCATTTTGCTTAGGCAGTGGCATTCCATTAGCAATCTTTTTTTTTTATAATATGATAAAAGGACTGCAATACCTAAGCATAGCGCAAGAGTTGCCCCAGTAGCGTTAGTTTTAATACAGTTAAGTATCCTATTAACCTCTTCTTCACTAGTAAGTGTAAACACAAATGAGTTTGCTTCACAAATATTATTTTGACTATAAAACTCTATCAAATTGTCACAATTATTGTTCACATTTTGAAAAAAAAAAGGGCAAAATAATCAGCTATTTTTTGTGGGTCAGAAAGGTGAGACGGCAATCGCTCAGCAGGGGAGCCATGAACGTTCAAATCTTTCAGTGCCTGCCAAGATTTACCTGGATTATTCTGCAACTCCACTGATCGTAGATATCCCCTCTTTTCATTTCTAACCATTATGAGGGTATAGTTATATATATATATATATATATATATATATATATATATATATATATATATATATATATAATTATATATATATATATATATATATATATATATATATATATATATAAACATATAAAAATTGAAACTGACACCGGATATGGGTTCTAGGGGTCCTAGTTCGCGCTCATTTGCAAAAATTTTTTCAACACTCAAAAGTCGGGATCTCTCTATTAGTGAATTTTTTTCTACGAAAATTCACTACAAATTCGGTCTTTAGAAGACTGCGTAAACGCAATACTGTATTATTATATTTATGATAATTATGTTTAGGTTAGTTAGTTTACTAGTTTTAGAAATTAAGTAGGTAGACAATCATTTTCTGATGGTATTTCCATGGTAGTACACCTAGGTAAAAAACTGTTTGACAAAAAATCATATTCGGCAATTTTTTTATATATATATCTATGAGGTTCTGACAGAACGTGGTAACTTTTACAGAAATCGAATAAAACTGTTTATTTCGAAATATAGCTTACTCGGTGATATTTTACCTCATTAACTAGGTTACATTGTGTTGATAAAAGAACCACATAAAAGTGTGTTAATTCCGAGAAAAGGGGATATCTGTGTCGCTTACGTTGTTTTGTAATTGTGGTTGGAGCTTAAGTCAACATTTGTCGTACTTACATTTTTTACCTTGACACCAATTCCTTTCAGCCTGGAGTTTAAGCGGAGCTTACATACAACTGTAGAGTTTGGTAACAATCAAAATTGTAAAATACACGCTTATGTTACATTTTATACTGTTAATGAACTCAAACATTATCAGTGCAAATCGTGCTCCTATTTTTAAATTCGAAAATAATCGCGATTTCTGCTTTTTATGTGGAAATTTTTATATTTAAATCGTAAATTTTTGTATTAGTGAATTTTCGTAGAAAAAATCCCAACTTTTGAATTGTGAAATTTTTTTGCAAATGAGCGCGAACTAGGACCCCTAGAACCCATATCCAGGGTCAGTTTCAATTTTTATATGTTTATATATATATATATATATATATATATATATATATATATATATATATATATATATATATATATATATATATATATATATATATATATATATATATATATATGACATACTTGGTTCTCGGGTTGAACCGCGTCCCGAATTTATGAAAACTTGACGTTTCGGCTCCTGTTTTGGAGCCATTTTCAAGAGGTAAAGGAAATATGTAAGCACACTCTAAGGCCTCAATTTGCCTACTCCTTAGAGTGGTGGACAAAGGTGGGTAAAGGAAATATGTAAGGACACTCTAAGGCCTCAATCTGCCTACTCCTTAGAGCGGTGGACAAAGGTGGGTTGGGTTGTTGTAGCTCGATTACGGGGCCTCAATCTGCCTGCTCCCCAAATCTCGCCGGAGATCGTCTGTGAGGTCTCAGTGTGTTCAACCCTAGGCCTCAGAGAGATCTGGCAGTTCGTTGCAAGTCTTGTCTTATATATGTCGTTCCGTCTACCTGCTTCGTTATCAGTGAAAGTAAGTGGGGTCACCGTCAATTAAGTGGGGGGCTTTGGTCACGGTACTTAGAGGATCAGGAGGATTAAGAGGGCCACCGGCATTTGTTGAGGCAGATAATGGGGCAATAAAATTGTCTGTGGAATTTATTTTCTTTTTGTGTGTTTGTAAAGAAGATATAATAGGTTTCCAAGTAGTCGGAAGGCGAAGACCATCATCTTTCTTATTTAAACAATCGGGACGTTTTTCAATGTCGATTGCTTCGCGGATAATTCTCGTTTTGAAGTTGTAAACGGGTGCTATTGTTTTGGCATTATCGAAGTCTATTTTGTGCCCTGTATGAATATGATGCATGGCCAGCGCCGATGAGGGGTCGGATTTTCTAACTGCGAGGGTGTGTTCATATATACTATTGTGGATGCGTCTATTTGTTTGTCCTACATAAGTTCGGGAACAGTCGGGACAAGGAATTTCGTAAACTATGTGGGATTCGTTTGGAATCGTATCCTTGGGAGTTTTTATCAGATTTGACAGTTTTTGCTCTGTTGTGAATACGGTTTTGATACTATGGGTTCTAAAAATTCTGCTGGTTTTTTTTTTCCAGCAGAATTTTTAGAACCCATAGTATCAAAACCGTATTCACAACACAGACAAAAACTGTCAAATCTGATAAAAACTCCCAAGGATACGATTCCAAACGAATCCCATGGAGTTTACGAAATTCCTTGTTCCGACTGTTCCCGAACTTATGTAGGACAAACAAATACACGCATCCACAATAGAATATATTAACACACCCTCGCAGTTAGAAAATCCAACCCCTCATCGGCGCTGGCCATGCATCATATTCATACAGGACACAAAATAGGCTTCGATAATGCCAAAACAATAGCACGGGTTTACAACTTCAAAACGAGAATTATCCGTGAAGCAATCGAGATTGAAAAACATCCCCATTGTTTAAATAAGAGAGATGATGGTCTTCGCCTCCCGACTACTTGGAAACCTATTATATCTTCTTTACAAACACACAAAAAGAAAATGAATTCCACAGACAATTTTATTGCACCATTATCTGCCTCAATAAATGCCGGTGACCCTCTTAATCATCCTCATCCTCTAAGTACCGTGACCAAAGCCCCCCACTTAATTGACGGTGACCCCACTACTTTCACTGATAACGAAGCAGGTAGACGGAACGACATATATAAGACAAGACTTGCAACGAACTGCCAGATCTCTCTGAGGCCTAGGGTTGAACACACAGACGATCTCCGGCGATATTTGGGGAGTAGGCAGATTGAGGCCCCGTAATCGAGCTACAACAACCCAACCCACCTTTGTCCACCGCTCTAAGGAGTAGGCAGATTGAGACCTTAGAGTGTCCTTACATATTTCCTTTACCCACCTTTGTCCACCACTCTAAGGAGTAGGCAGATTGAAGCCTTAGAGTGTCCTTACATATTTCCTTTACCCACCTTTGTCCACCACTCTAAGGAGTAGGCAGATTGAGGCCTTAGAGTGTCCTTACATATTTCCTTTACTCACCCTTGTCCACCACTCTAAGTAGTAGGCAGATTGAGGCCTTAGAGTGTTCTTACATATTTCCTTTACCTCTTGAAAATGGCTCCAAAACAGGAGCCGAAACGTCGAGTTTTCATAAATTCGGGACGCGGTTCAACCCGAGAACCAAGTATGTCTCACATTAAAGACCGCAGAAATCTTTCTGAATATATATATATATATATATATATATATATATATATATATATATATATATATATATATATATATATATATATATATATATCAATACCTCAATTCTATAATGTAACACCTCAAAAAATATAATAAACGAGAAAACGGCAAGTAAAATAATTGGGTCATGTTAACTAATGATAACCATTTGGTGGTTCTAGGTATAATGATAATAAAAATTATGAACATAATAAATAATGTATATGTAATTGGAAGTCAATCTATTTTTGGGTTTACAGTTTGATTTTATGATAATTTTGAATTTTGATCAAGTTGTTACATTATTGAACTTAAAATATTATGTAATCAGATTTAAAAGAGAGCGAATAGGTAACTTGTAAATCATTACAGGTCCAATATTATGATGCTAAATTTGTTTGAGGATTACATTTATCATTGCACAAATAAAAATATAAGGGGTATTTAATAAATAATTTTGTTATTTTAATTTTTCAAACATTTTATTTTAAAAAATTCATACAAAATTATTTCTTGTTACTTAAAACGGTAAAAACTTAACTGTAACTCTACAAAATAAACTTCGCAAAAAAATAACAAATGGTTATTCAGACTCTGAATCACTACAACTTGAAATATCTACGTCTTCCTTCTGATTATTATCATCCGATTTTTCAGACAAACCTTTATAAAATGGCCAATAGACCTGTTTGATGGCATTTTCTTTACAAAGCTCTAATAAGTTTTCTTTCTTCTTAGCATCGATAGAGGGAGCTTTTTTATAGGCAGGTAGCAGTTTAGTTTTTTTCTGTTCTTGATTATTTCTAAGGTGTTTTGAATTTTGTCTTACATCAATGGATTTAAAATTGTATTGTGAGTATGAGGTTTTATAAAAGATTATGTAAGGTTGCATCTTTTCTACCTTGACAATTCTAACGTCTTTCCAAACCACCTTCTCATTTTCTGTATTTTTAACATAATTTTTGCCCATTTGGGTACATAATGCTTTTAAATCAAAAATATCTTCCGTACAAATTTCATTCACTTTGTAAGGAGTTCCCTTTTTTTTAGCAGATCTGATAATGGTTGCCCATTGCGCAGGGACGTATATCGGGCCGCTTTTAAGTATACGATTTTTCTCTTTTTCAATACAGGCATGTACACTATCTCCTTCATTCTGAGTGTGTCCTATCACTAAAAACTTGTGTGTAATACTTTTAATTTTATCAATATTCAATACACAAAATAAATACAAGGCAAACACAAACTTATTTTTATTCTGTCCAACACAGTTGTCAGAATAAAAAATTATGTTCTCACTTTTACAGTCTTCACTACTTAAGTAGTGATACAGACAACTTCCAATTTCGTTAGCCCCCCTCTTTGCCAAACCTTCATGCCAAAGAAAGCATAATCCCAGTTTCTGCTTTACATCAAAAACGGTAAAGTTGTAGGTAGCCAATCTTCTTTTATAAAAAAAAACTATTAACTTCTCCGCATGGAGTAGTTAGGACTGCTTGCAGATCAAAACAACACACAAGAACATTTTCGTCTGTCTCTTCTGTATCCTTTTTCTTTTCTTGTCTACTTAATTCCTTTTCTTCTAAATGCTTTTCAAATGTTTCCTTAATTTTTTCTTTATTGTCTTCATCGCCATTTTCATAGTTTGTACATAATGAACACTGGTCCTTTTTTGGTACATGGAATGCTATGTTAGTCTCTGTATTTAAAATTTTTGTATACATTGAAATTTTGGCATATTCTTGATTATTTTGAATGCAATTTTCTACATACAGCCGATACATAGTGGCGATATTTAGGCTGCCATCTAAGTATTCTTTTTTAGTCCTAGCACGGCAATAATGCGAGCTTACACGTGGGAAGGAATTGATATGCTCCCTAATACCGTCAATAACTTCTTGCTTTACTCTTTTTTGTTTCCCGTGCTTTCCCCGTTGGTCTGGTTTCAAAAACCCGTATTCATCTTTTTTCTTCGTAGTTGTAAAGATTGTCCTGTTGTTTATAGCTAATGTATTTTTAAAAAATGTTTTACAAACACGTATAGCTTGCCCTTCTACCTGAAGGGTGTATTTTATAGTTTTTGATCGATTGCTTCCAGTTTTCGTATATCTGTAAGGAGGTATAATTTCGGATATATTTTTATGGATAAAATCTCTTTGTTTATCAATCGAGCCCAGTTTCCAATACTTTTCAAAAATAGTTTTTCTCTGATCTTCAGTGAATTTGGTAAAACATTTTAACCTACATATTTCGTTACAAGGACCTTTAAGTACCTTTTTTTCCACTTTATTTTTGGCTGCGTTCACATATTCTTCACCCAAGTTTCTTTTTATTTTCTTTTTATTTTTCTCCCAATTATCACAATCTCGTATTCTTTTTCTTGTACATTTTTTTGTGTTTTGATCTTCCATTGTTGACTGATCTTCGCTATTCCCAGAGGCCAGACTATGTTCTGGTTGCTTTGGAGGATTGTCATCTTCGCCACTAGATGACAGTGAACTGGATGGTTCATAATTCTTATCGGCAATACTGTCGTCACTATCTTCCTCAAAATTATCGATATTTTCCATAGATGTGGAAGGTAAATCCTAAAACAATACACCTAATCAGGACTTTGCCAAAATTTCAGATTTTTCTATATTCATACTATGAAGTTTGTGTTGCTTTCATTTATTTTGTAGGCAAAATAAATTCAAAAATTCAGAAATATTGGAGTATTTTATTGGCGAAACTAGTTACCTTATAGTATTTTTGATTTGAGTTAAAACAGTATAAATCATAATTTAATTATTAATATAGCGATAAACCTATGCCAACAACGGTGACTTACTCTATATTCTATTTCTAAAAATAATTAAAGGTCTACAACTTGTTACATCTATATTCTATTATTTCACAAACTCTTGAATTCAATAGTGTAACAAGTGAAACATGATTCAGAAACTTTTGCATAATAATATAAAAACTGAAGTTATCTTCAACAGTAACATTCAAAGCATAATCATAAATAAGTAGTTATTATTAATTTTATTCTAAACTTAGTGGTGATAGCCCAATAAACAGAACTAGATGCAAATTAAGGTTATGTTGTACTGTAAGAATAATATTGAATTAACTTACCTTTGTGTCATTTGTAGTTTCATGGCTATTTATGGTGGCCAATCGCAACAACAAACTGGTACGCGTCTCGTTTGGATCTTTTTTTGCGTTATTAAAACTAAAAGTATTCATTGTTTATGTCTAGAACACACAATCTCGGTTCATAAAACATACGTAACCTCTAATATTTATTAATTTACTACAGTTCTAAACCGTAACAACTCTGTTTGTTACACTATAGAACAGGAGTTTATTTTAATTATGAGTTGTTCCATAGTGTAATCAGCGACATCTTGCGGGCAAATATCATAGTTAGAGTTGTTTCCTTATTGAAATAGAAAGAGCATGGTATCGGCTATTACATGGGGGCACTAACTCGAAAACGACAATTTTTGACTTGTTACGTTCTAGAACTGAGGTATCGATATATGTATCACACTGATAACTCAAAAAATAATGGGCTGATTTTGATAAAATTTGGCATGTACCTACCTTTTGTAAATAGCTTGGATAAGTTTGTTAGTCAGGAAAATCGGACGAGGTTTTCAGGGAAAATTTTCAGTTTTCATTCGAAAAAAATTGTGTCTTAAAAAGTAAAAAAGCTACTTGATGAACAAAAAAAAATCTCGGGACGCAGCAAGTGCGTTATGGTAGTGAATTTTCATAAAACTATTTTTTAGTAGCAATAATGTGTGTTTTTTTTTTAAGAAAACAGGCATCAAATTTGGTTACCACTATAATCTATATAGTAAAAACAATGTGCCATGTTTCATCAAAATAACTTTATTGTTTGAAAATGTAAAAAAATTTCCGAAAGTAAACTTAGTGTTCCTGAAAAAACTCGTTTTTTGGTCAACCTTATGGGTTAATAGCAAATTGAGCTATTCAAATATTAAGCATTTGATCAAAATTCGCTACCATAACGCACTTATTGCGTCCAAAATTTTTGTTCTTACAAACATGCATTATATTTCGATGGAAAATGCAAAAATGCAATAACATAAGGCGTGTTTGATTAAAAAAAAAAAGAAAATTTGTATCACCAATGACTTATGGGCCACCCTGTGATTGTAGAAATAATTTTTTAAGATGTAGTTTAAGACACCCTATAATTAATATATACAATTTTTTTTCATATCTGGTATAATAACAGATATATTGAGCTTTATTGATTTTTTTTACGAAAATTCTACAAAAATTATATACTATTAACGATAAACTCTATAGCTAAGACTACTGCCAAGCGTTAGAGAAAGGGTCTATTTAAAATGAATTTTCTGGAAACATTTTATTAAAATGAAGGACAATGACGGTTGAAACTAAGACTTCAGGGTTTGTAAAACATTCTTCTTGAGACATTTTATTTCCATAGCCCGTATTAGATTTAAGTTATTCTCCTAAATGTTGCCAATTTCGACGTTTAAATCGCAACTTTGACGTTTTGTGAAAAACCCCAATTTATTTTTGTTTAAATGCCTATAACTTTTTTGTCTTTTGACATACAGAGCATAATTTTGGTAGGTAACTTGCCTATAATGATATAAACCCGCGTATAAAATTTGGTTGCCCTTACTTTGTTAATTTTGGAGATATAAATTTTTTTTGAAAGAAAACACAAAATTTTCCAGGAAAACCTCGTCGGATTTTCTTGGATAACAAACATATCCAAGCCACTTGCAAAAGGAAGGTACTCACCAATTTTGACGTTTAAAATCGCGGTTTTGACGTTTTGAGGAGAACCCAAATTTATTTTTCTTTGAATGCCTGTAACTTTTTTGTCATTTAACCTACGGAGCTAAATTTTGGTAGGTAACTTGCCTTTAATGACATAAACCCGCGTATAATATTTGGTTGTCCTTACTTTGTTAATTTTGGAGATATAAATTTTTTTCGATTTTTTTCGAAAGGAAACACAAAATTTTCCGGGAAAACCCAGGCGGATTTTCCTGGCTAACGAACTTATTCAAGCGACTTGCGAAAGGAAGGTATGTGCCAAATTTTATCAAAATCGGTCTATTATTTTTTAAGTTATAGGTGTGACACATAAATATATATATATATATATATATATATATATATATATATATATATATATATATATATATATATATATATATATATATACAGTGTGGAACAGCCAAATGGAATAAATTCGATAACGGATAAATGAGGACGTGTTGGGAAAAACGCTTGGACACGTCGATTTGTATTTTTAACTGCGCATCTTTTTCAAGAAAAAAAAATTATATAGGGTGCGTCATGTGACAGTGGCCAATACCAACTTTCTTATTTTAAATACAAGCCCCTGTATATTATTAATTTTTTGGATTCTTCAGAAAATTCTAGACATAATTCATGTACAATGTCCTATACCTATCTTCAACTGTTTCGGAAATATTAAGTATTTTCAGATTTATTACAAAAATTAACATTAAAAATAGAAAATTATTTTATTTCACAAATTCTAATAAGAAATACTGATTATTTCTTAATAATTTAAAAAAACAAAAAAAAATTAATGTCAATGTAGTAAATGTTCAAAATGCTCGCCACGAACATCTTGGCAACATGCTAATCTGGTATAGAAATGTCTTCTAACATTACTCAACATCTCAGGCGTGACTGATCTAATCGCAAGCGTGATTCGTCTTTTTAAGTCATCTAAGTTGAGGGGCTTAGTTTTGTATACAATACTTTTGACATATCCCCACAAAAAGTAGTCTAATAGCGACAGATCAGGAGATCGTGCTGGCCATTCTATCGATCCGCGCCTCCCTATCCACCGATTTGGAAAAATTTGGTTCAGGTACTGCCGGACATTGATTTGGTAATGGGGCGGTGCTCCATCTTGCTGAAACCATATTTTATTGGCAGGAACTTGTGGGTTTGCTGGATCTGGATATAAGTTTGTCAAAGTTGGCACGACATTATTTTGGAGCAGTTCTAAATATTTATCCCCATTCAAGTTGCCATCAATGAAAAAGGGACCTACGATATGATTTCTAACAATTCCTGCCCAAACATTAACTTTTTCAGGATATTGCGTATGTTCCTCTCTCATCCAATGAGGATTCTCATTAGACCAATAACGGCAATTTTGACGATTAACATGACCCTGAAGTGTAAATGTGCTCTCATCAGAAAACAAAACATCTTCTAATTGGATCACATTGTTATCTAACATTGCCATCATTTGTTCACAAAAATACGTTCTCCTATCGAAATCGTCCTCCATGAGCTCCTGAGTTGGTATCATTTTATAGGGATGCATTTTACTTTCCTTTAATGTTCGAAAAATTGCTGTGTGGCTAACGTTGAATAGTTGGGCTGCTTGTCGACCAGAAGTATGTGGGTTTTCTTGAAACTCAAGCGTAATATCCAATTTCGTATCATCACTTACTGCATTGGCAGCTACTTTTTTTATCTGTCTCACATGACCAAGCTCGCGAAACTGCTTTTCTATTTTGCTAATTGTTCCTTGGGATACAGGCGGCAAATTTGGAAATTTTTCGTGAAATAAGCGAGACACTTCCATCTGTGTCCGTGTGTTATCTCCATAACCAATCATTTGTAGAATGGTTATTTTGTGCATTTCTGTTAAATGAACCATTTTTCTGATATTATTACGTACAGTTAACGAAATTCAAACGACAATAGCACTGACACTAATCACTACTGTCATGCAGGCAGACAACAAGTTGCTAAGGCTACGAGTTTTATACGAACAGAAAGAAAACTGTTTTTGTTTTTGTTTCATTTCATATCAGTAAAAAGAAACGCAGGAATGGTTTTTGTTTACTTTCTCATTATCAAGAGCTGAATGGGAAATAAGTATTGAATGCAATGTAGCGAATTTGTGAAATAAAATAATTTTCTATTTTTAATGTTAATTTTTGTAATAAATCTGAAAATACTTAATATTTCCGAAACAGTTGAAGATAGGTATAGAACATTGTACATGAATTATGTCTAGAATTTTCTGAAGAATCCAAAAAATTAATAATATACAGGGGCTTGTATTTAAAATAAGAAAGTTGGTATTGGCCACTGTCACATGACACACCCTATATAATTTTTTTTTCTTGAAAAAGATGCGCAGTTAAAAATACAAATCGACGTGTCCAAGCGTTTTTCCCAACACGCCCTCATTTATCCGTTATCGAATTTATTCCATTTGGCTGTTCCACACTGTATATATATATATATATATATATATATATATATATATATATATATATATATATATATATATATATATATATATATATATATAAACATATAAAGTCTGAAACTGACCTCGGATTTGGGTTCCGGGGGTCCTAAATAGCGCTCATTTGAAGAAATTTTTTCAAAATTCGAAAGTCGAGATCTCCTCATTAGTGAATTTTTTTTAAAGAAAATTCACTAAAATCTAAACAAAATAATAAATAAAACAAAATAATAATTGTAAAAGCAACATTTTATTTAAAAATAAGTAAATTACAACCAAAGAAAACTAAAATGTATATTATAATAAACGGCAGAGAAACACATTTTCTTGAGATCAGTTATAAGCATGGAATGTTAGTATTATCAATCAATATTTGCGTGTGTTGCTTTTCTGGGTCAGTAGAAGACACACAATTATATTCGCACTTTTTCTCCTCATATAATTGTTCCCTTGTAGTCGTTAAATTCAAGTCCAGATCTTTTCTGGTTTCGTCATTGCCTTTTTGCTTAACTTTTTTTCTGCGCTTTCCTATTTCAAATACGTAGCTTGACAGAGACGATAAGGATGTGCCACTATTTTTAACTTAGACTGAAAGACTATGTTCTCTGAAGAACTTCTACCGTAGGGCAGAAGTTTTTGCTCACTGGTTAAATACGTACAGGTCAAGTTGTTTCCAACATTACTGAAGTCTTCGTCAAAAGCAATAAGATTAATATTTTTTCCACAGTGTTGCCGGATGAAACATAATATGATAAAATAACACTATCGTTTTGTATGTTTTCAATATTGTGATATAGATTATCATCGTGATGATATGCAACTCTGTTATCAAAAGTTTTACAATTAGATCTCCATGATCCATTGTTTCAAAGTATTTACTTTTTTCAGCAAATGCTACACTTAATTTTTTTTTACTGCGACTGGACATCCTGAAAACAGATATTTGAATTTGAATTTTAAAATTTGTTTTATTAGAAAATGAATATACTCTGGAATATATATGAAAGGTGTCACGACGCACTATAAATAAGTGCTAACTTTGATTGGACTGTATACGATTTTTAATTAAAATTATTGAGAACTACAGCTACAACCCACCTGGTTCAATCCTCCATCTTGACTCTTCTTATCGCTGTCATGCGTCTTTTAGGGAATATGTCGCAGAGTTTCAAGAGTAGACAATTATTAATACAAATTACCAAAACCGAAACAATTGTATGTTCTATTTTTAAAAAATTGCAAATATCTATGTAAATTAAAAATAAACAATAATAATTCAAACGCAGTATTGAACATACCGCCGACCCTAAAATAACAATTTTAGCTCTAACTACCCAAAATATTAAATAAGACTATTTACAAAGTAATATGCAAATATTACAACAATACGAATATTAATTTGGCAGCAAACACAATTTGGATGCAGGTCTCTGAAGGACACCCGTTGCAGTCTTAACTGTTGCAACTCGATAGATTCCATCCGAGCCTGGATGAATTGCTGTTACACGAGCTAATAGCCATGCCAGCGATGTGTGTAGCTCATTTTTTATAACAACCATGTCTCCTACCTTTAACAATTGATTTTGGTTTGTCCATTTATTTCGTTGCTGCAATGTATTCAAATAGTCATGATGCCAACGAGACCAAAAATCTTTGTGCAAATGCTGTAACAGTTGCCAGCGACTCAACGTATCAAGCTTCAACTTGAAAAACTCCCCTGAGGGCAGGAATGTTAGTGCTTCTGATGTTAAAAAATTGCCTGGCGATAAGACATTAAGGTCATTTGGATCCGTACTAAGAGGATGAAGTGGCCACGAATGAAGCACTGTTTCGACCTGAACGAGGACCGTATAAAATTATTCAAAGTCAAAATTTGCTGACCAATAACTCTAACTAAATGAGCTTTAAACTTTTAACACCGGCCTCGGCTAAACCATTAAAATTAGAACCCGAGGTAGGACCAAAATGCCACTCATTTTTTTCAGACTCTACAACATCTAAAATGTTCTATGTTCTATTTTTAAAAAAATTGCAAATATCTATGTAAATTAAAAATAAACAATAATAATTCAAATCCAGTATTGAAGAAAAGGTATTAACTTACACTGAACTCAAAGAAACAAACTATGCAGCGAAATGGCCTCAAAAAGCTGAAGATAATGAGAAAAAGGACAAGAAATCTACCTTTAGAGTAACCCGTGTTAATGGTGTTTAACCAGTTATGTTTACAAAGCACAAATTGCGTAAAGACCAGTTGTTTAACGTGAGAATTTTCTTATTTTCAGTACTAAAGAAGGCCTAAATATAGCACTAAAATGGGCATAAGGAATTACTTTGTCGTACAGTATATGAAGAACTAACAAAATAATATTTTACTCAATTAATTATGGACCTAGAAGACGATCGCCACTTGTCACTTACAACCACATGTGATCGAATAATGTGACGTTAAGAACAGATACTTGTCGCTTGCGCAATTTAAAGTGAGAATAACTCTGTAACCGCGATTCTGTTGGTTACGAGTTTGCTTGCAATCGATGCGCCCGAATTTACTTTATAAGGAGCGTTAAAAAACTAAATTTTCGATTTTTTTTTGCGCTTACATTGTTTTGTCAGATTACATATATATCACACCGAAAACTAAAAAAATAATAGGCCGATTTTAATCAAATTTTCTGAGTACCTTCCTTTTGCAAGTGGCTTGGATAACTTCGTTAGCCAGGAAAATCGGCCACAGTTTTCCCGGAAAATGTTGTGTTTTCTTTCGAAAAAAAATGAATATCTCCGGAAATAAAAAAGTAAAGGCAACCAACGCGTGTTTGTATGATAAAGACTGAACCATGTACCAAAATTTAGGTTTGTAAGCTTAAAGACAAAAAAGTTATGGACATTTAAAAATCACCCTTATCTTAAGTTTCTTGTTAACAATGTATTTCATGGAAATTCACGCCGCTGCTGTTTACATTACTTCTATGAATACTTTATAAAGGTGTTTCATCGAAGTTTTTGCTACTGTTGCATGAACAACTTAAAGGCTCTTTTTTAAATCTGTTTAATTGAAATTCTTACTGCTGCTGTTATACATTGTGCCCTTCGCTTTGATAAGTTTCAGTTTGTAGTCTGTATTTAATGGCGGTGTTGGGTGTCCAACTGTGCTATTCAACTTTTAAGCAAGTAAACAATTACAGTTAGTATTACTCACTTTAATGATAAAATACATTGAACTGAAATAATTGGATGTAACAATGTGACCTACAAAAACAAAATCGTTCAAGCATCGCTCATTTGCTAATGCTCTCTGTCAATGACTACAATTACTCTCAGTGCAGGCTCCAGTTAGCTTGCCTGCATAGTGCTGATACCTACAGTGATTGGCGCCGGAATATTCAAAACTTAAACAAAAAAAAATTATACTTAATACTAAACAGGCGGCTACCATCTTTTTCTGTTTTTACATTACTGAAGCTAAACTGTCATGAATGAACACGGTAAATAAAGAGTTTCACTAGCGCTCACCCAGTTTAACGATAAACAATCGGACTATAATAAATTGGATCTGGACATCATTGACATCAAGTAGCGATTCTAAAACTCAGAGGAACCAGTTCATCATAAAGACTGGTCATGGATGAGAATTTTAAAACAAGTATTATTTTCAGTTTGCAATAATGTTAAAATATGCATAGTGCTCGTCACAGTGTTGTTAACCATCTATATTTTTGTTGCAATGGTCGAAAAAACTAACTGATATGCTGTATCGATACAAGAGAGCGAAAATTTAGCAAGAAAGTCACGGATGACAGCCTGGAAGCTTGTCAAGAATGAAGAGATTATGCGATTTCTTTCATTGATTTTATCAATGGGTCAGTTAATGTCAGAAATTATTTTGTACTGGTCTAAGAACAGCCTATCACAATAGTTTCATGTCTAAAATTATGCCAATAGATAATCAAATACTAGCATTTTGCTGATAACACAGCAGATACTGAAGAAGATCGACTATAATCTGGCAGTGCATTAAAAATAAAATTATACAAGCATTGTACAGTTGATAGCTATGTTTTAAATTTAAAACTTTACACTGGCAAAAATATGGATATTACTATGGACACTGTAAGGACACTTCGACGCCATTGTAAGGACACCTTTGCAAAATTTCTTGGATAGTGGGCGCATTCTGTATTGTGATAATTATTACATTAAGCCTTACGCAGTGACAGTGTAACCTCTTTGGCACTGTACATACAAAAAAATGATCACAACTTTGTTGTCATTGGAAAGAACCATGTTAGCAATTACTTGCCAGGAAACTAGTATGAATACAATGTTCTTCTAGATAATAATTGACAATTGGACCAGCCTTTTAACAGCAACAAAATGTTTCAAAAAAGTTTTTAAAAAAAATAATAAACCTTTTTTTTGGAAACTGTTTCTAGGATAATGGCAAATTGAGTTATTAAAATTTGAGAGATTTTATGAAACTTCGTTACCATGACGCTCTTCCTGCAGACTACTACGTCTCCATGTCTATATTTTATTTTCTTCGTGTCCAGCTTATTCAAAGTCAAACTTCCAGCCCCATACTCAAAGTACAGCTTCCCGTCTATACATTATAATGCTGTGACTTGATGAACCTTTTCTTCAGGTCCAAATATAAATGTTTATTGATTTTGACCCTTTTTAGTGAATTTTCTTAAAACATATTCACTAATGAAGAGATCTCGACTTTTGAATTTTGAAAAAAAAATCTTCAAACGAGCGCGAACTAGGCCCCCTAGAACACATATCCGGGGTCAGTTTCAATTTTTAATATGTATTACACCAATAACTCAAAAAAGAAAGGGCCGATTTTGATAAAATTTGGTGAGTAAATTATTTTTGCAAGTGGCATGGATAAGCTCGTTAGCCAGAAAAATCGGAACAGTTTTTCCGGGAAAATTTTAGGTTTTCTTCTGGAAAAATTCATATCTCCGGAAATAACAAAGCTATGGCAACCACATTTGGCATGCTGGTTTATGGTTTATGTTGTAAAAGTCAAACGCTGCACCAAAATTTAGGTCTATGTTGAAAGGAACAAAAGTTATAGGCTCTTAATGAAGCAAAATTTTAGTGCCACTAAAAGTCAGAGAAGACGCAATACCAAAATATTGTATGTGTTAAACAAAGTCTATTAAATATTACAGACAATTTTATCTTTTCATGGCGCAAAAAGTTCAAGAAGTACCAGAAAGATTACTTTGAGAATTTTACAAATTTTCTCCTGTAAATGTCAAACTAGAGATTTGAAATGTGACAATCAGTATTGTGGCTTATAAATGGTAAATATTGCATAAAATGTATATTAGTATGTTTTAAATTTATGCTACACTTCTTATTTGTTAAAATAACTGGAAAATCTGCCTCTAAAGACCTTACATATTACAAATAAATAAATTAAGACCATTATCAGTTATCTACCTTTCTTCATTGCAGTTTGTCAGAAGGCTTACGTGGTGTCATGGTTAGTATCCCTGACTGATGAGCGTAAGACGTGGGTTCAAATCTCACCGGTGACTGAATTTCTCTTTTAGCTTTTTTTTTACTTTTTTTCGTCTTTGATTCCATTTTAACGTTATCTGATCAGATTATGTAATTCCAATATATTTTTAGCGACTTTTTGTTGAAAATGAAAAATAAGCACTTTTAAGACTTTTAATTCAAGTTTAATAGTAGCTGTTGTTGCTCTTAGTTGGTATAACTGTGACACAGTTAACATAGACGTAGAGATTTGTGACATGAGAAGAGGTTGTTTTCTTCTCTACAACCGGAGTCAATTTTTACAGCATCCATATTCAAAAGAATTTTCTCTGTGAAGCCACAGAAAAAGTATCTAGTTCTGTATTTAGATCAGATTTTGAATATTTTTTAATTTCTATACTTTTTGTCTATTTCTATTAGTTAATTTTCTTGTACAAAATGTTCTTTTAATAGCGAATTTTCTTATAAATGAATTTAATAAATTTTCTTTCAAGAAACGTCTGTTGCGAATTTTTGTATGAAAAACCATTCAATTTATGGAACATTTTTTAAAGAAAATTGATCAAAAATAAGGTTTTAATGGATTTTCGTGCAAACAAATTATTTTATTTTCAATTTTAATTACAGATTAGGTATATAATTTGAAATTTATGCACTTTGTGTAAAAAGATATTGTGCTAGTTTTCACAGAATTTTTTTTGTGCTTCGTAGAAATAATTTTTTGTAAGATGTTTTTGTGAAATTTTGGTACTTAATCATAAATGTTTAATAAATTAATAAGAAAAAAATGTTTACGAATTTTCTTGATAAATTGTTTGCAAATTTTCATTAAATTTTTGTTATGTCATCAAAAAAGTTTTTAAATTATATTTTGGTAGGTGGGTAAATAACTTGAAATGGTTGGTTTGCCAGAAATATCGGACAAGTTTTTTTATTTATATAATTTATTTTTATTACCGAATCTTCTTGTGCAAAATGTTATTTTAATAGCGAATTTTCTTATAAATGAATTTAATGAATTTTCTTTGAAGAAATATTTGAAAATTTTTGTATGAAAAATTATTTAATTGAAACATTTTTTAAATAAAATTTGTGAAATAAGGTTTTAATGGATTTTTGTGCAAACAAATTATTTTATTTTCAATTTTAATTACAGATTAGGTATATAGATTGAATTTTATGTATGCTCTTAACAGAATTTTGTGTAAAAAATATTTATCGAAATTTGATGCCTGCTTTCATTAAAAAAAAGACATATTTGCCATTAAAAATATTTTTATGGAAAGTCACTACCATAACGCACTTGCTGTGTCCAGACTTTTTAAGTGTTTTATTATTTATTAGTTTTAACAAATATATTGCAACAAACAATTTTATAGCCTTAATTATTTTGTAATTAAGAATTTGGGTTTTGTAATTTCTGCAATATGGAGGGAGTAAATATGGACTATAAGATGGTCACTAGTTTTTAGAAATCTTTCTATTGAGTTCCTAATTAAGAGAATAAACTTTTTTGCCATGTAAGCAAACATTCTAAAATTTAATATTTACTTCCAGGCTACAAATTGAGAACAAATGAATATGGTGAGACTGTCCTAGTTAAGAAACGGGATGGATTACCTGTGGCAGAAATAATAACTTGTAAGGAGTTGAAGCAGTTGAAAAAGGAAAACAAGTCAAATATGAGAAAGAATTTCGGAAAACTGAAAACATCTAACATATCAAGTGTCACATATAAAGATACGGATATTACAAAGAAAAAGCCAGTGAGAAAATCAAGCACTAAAGTAACAAAACTGAAAATTACAAAGAAAGATCTTAATAATAGTAACACAGTGTCATCTTCACAAGGCCCGATAATGCAAAATACAGGAAGGGGGAAGCGGCATCTGAATACACCTAGTGATTCTGCATTCATTACACTTTGAAAACTTAATCGCTTAAAAAGTAACGCTATAAGGAAACTATTTTTTTTTATTATAGAAGGTGTTAGTTATTTTAAAATTACTAGTGACAGTTTATCCTTATATGTTACATGGTTGTTGATTTAGAATAAAACTATAATTTGTTATTTATATTTTTCAACAAATATATAATTTTTCTTGTAGTTAGTTAATTATACTAGAGGTGTGCGAAGCTTCGCAATTTCGAACCGAACCCGAACTCGAACCGAACCTTCGGTTCGAAAATATGTTCGCACTAACGATGTTGAAGTAGTTCGAAATATGTAAATCTCCAAAATAGTTCGAAGTTCGTTGTTCAAAAATACTTCGAAATTTAACTTTACAGGCATTGAATGCTGCCAAAGGTAGCGAACTTGCGGCCCCGTTAACTCGGTAGCGGTGCTTTAAACTCGTTATCGGTCTCATTGAATCGATAGAGTAATTTTAGGAGATTTCACTCATGCATATTTTTGATAGTTGGTGGGACACATTGAGACACCACGGAGCCATTTAGCAATCACAGAATTATTTTTCTTATATATCCTAGCCTCCCAACACCTTTTTCAGTAACAACATTATGAGGCGGCGTTCGAAAGCGATCGGTAACGTAAATTTTCAGAATTTTTCAGAATAAAAATTTATAATTGCAGATTGCCTTTGGAAAACACTGGTTTCAACATGCTTTATTTCACAGTGAGCCAAAACAGTTACATATTCACAATCAGGAGACAAGTTCGGGATGCAGCAAGTGCGTTATGGTAGTGAATTTTCATAAGAATAATATATTAAGTTCAAATTTTAAGTGGTTATTTTATACATATTATGCTCACCTTGAAACTTCTCAATTTGTTTGCTAAAACTGCCTAGCCAGTGCCAAACAACACCAACATATTTATAATTGAGCTTATCTATAGATCTAGAAATCTAAAAATTTCAAATACTTTTTGTTTTTGTATTTTTCATTTAACGTTGACCCAGCTCCACAATGATCACCACTGGAAGGCATTTTCACCCAATCAACCTGCAAATTTGTTGAACCCTTCCTTTTTGTAAAAGGAATTGGAATCTTTTACATATCAAATATGGTATGTTACAATATTCCTAAATTTGGTATTTAAGGAAATGATATATGAACACTGAAGAATTTTGGGTAGTTCGATGTTCGATTTTGAATTTCTAAGAAGTTCGAAGTTCGACTGTGAACCTTAGACATACTATTTAAGAGGTTCGAAATTCGAGGTAACATATTTGCTTGGGTTCGTTCATAGTTCGGTTCGAACAAAACATGGGTTCGCTCACCTCTAAATTATACCTTATTATTGACGGTTTGTTGAAATGGGCAAGGAAACATTTTGAACTGGTGAAACATTTTAATTTTCCTGGAAATGTTCAGTTTTTTTTCCTTAAGGGCTCGCCCGCGGCTGTGCCGCACTGATAGCACTGTAGCCCTTGGCCTATTGTGCATGCCCTTAGTTTCTTCACTCCATCTATTCCAAAATCACTGTACCTTGAACCAGTCTGCACAGTGATTGGTAGGGTGAGGTTTTATAATGCTCTGTCTCCGGTCTAGACTGACCATAGATCAGTTGTCTTTTGCGGTCCAGAGCTTTACACTCGCACAAGATGTGCAGGGCTGATTCCTCTCCCTCACCGCAGAGTCTGCATGCGAGGTCCCCCTCGAACTGCCCCATTTTATGCAGGTGTTTCTTGACGGTCATGTGTCCCGTCAAGAGACCTGTTATATTTGTGAGTTGTCCTCTGCTAAGATTTAGCAGCTCCACAGCTCTCTTTGAACTGGGTTCGCCAATTATTGACTTCCCATGTCTGAGCCCTGGACAGTCTGCCCAGTACACCTTGTGTTGGTTTCTGACCCAGGACTTAATGGCCCCGCTGGCAGTACTCTTTGTTACGCCCAGAGCTGGTTTTGGTCACATAAATGGTTCTGCTGACCCTCTATTCGCGAGACTCCAAGAAACACTGATTCACACAAGCATAGTCAGCTTTGTCAAAATCAAATGTTTCAACTTGAGTTTCACTCCTGAGTGAGAGAAGATACATAAAACTATCACTTCCAAAGGAGGATGATGCAGATCAACTCGAGATAGAGGATTTGTACTCTTCAACTGTGACTTCGTGGAAGTCAGAAAAGAGTAGATCTAGGATTTTATCATTAGTATTTTGCACAACATTAATTTGTTCCATTTTCAGGATGTACATTGAGTCAGTCACAATCTCAGCACATATATTCTGTCCACAATGAGGCACCATAAAATCATCTTCACAAAACCAACTAATATGTGGCAGATTAAAATTACCAAAAATCAAAAACTTAGACCCACTATAAGTATTTTTTAAGTGTTCATACTTGTTGACAAAATTTTGATATGCCTCAAAACAATATTAAGAGGAAAATATACCACCCCCCAACACTAATTTATTGTCGTATAAATCCATTTTGATCCATAAGTCTTCATAAGGAACTGATACAGTCTCAATCACAGATCCATTCAGCTTATCCGAAAGAGCTATAAAAACACCACCTCTGCAAAAACCAGTTAAAACAGGGTCCCTATCTATGCAAAAAGGTGCATAATTATTGCTAAAAAATTCACTGTTTAAAAAATCACAAGCCATGTTTCAGTAAGCACAATGATAATTGCAAGCAAGTGTATTTCTAAAAAAACTCGTCAACTTTACTGCGAAGACCCCTTACATTCTGATAATAAATCAGAGAGCAGTCAGATACTAGTTCTCCCCTAATGGCGGCGCCGTCTCCGGAAAATAGGATGCTCCGCCCCGAGAGCGGGTAACAAATTCTCTTATAACTATGTTAGTAGGCCATTTTTCTTCATTAATCATTAAAGCAAAATCCTGATCAAGAACACCAACCTTGAAAGAACAATAATTGTCATTAGAAGTCAAAGGCAGTACATTTACTTCTTCCACGCCTATCTCATCCTTGATATAATTGGAAATCTGCTCAACAGTGGTGCCTGGCTGCACACGATTAACGTGTATCCATCGACTCCGAAGTGCTGCCCGAATAGATGTGGAACTACCCCTACCAATGATGAGGGCCATACGTCCAACAGGCCCATGAACAGCCGAGACTGGAATCCTCACCGATCCCTCGGAGTGACGAGTATCACCATCAAAAGCCGAAGAAGATCCCTGCACCTGTCCAGAAACCGAAGGAATGCCGCCTGCCCCGGATGTCTGCTTCCTGGTTGATGTCTGTCTCTAACCTGCCCCCTCCGGGGCAACCTGCCTTAGTAACACTGGTAGCTGGAGCTGGCTTAACAAGAGGACCAGACCCGGACAAACCGTTCCCTCTGCCCTCCTCATGACCCTCACTACACCTCAACAGGTCAACATTAGACATTAGACAAGACGTCGATCTGAGTTTTCATTTTAGATATTTCATGTGGCAACTCTTTACTCAAAGCATGAATCCGCTCATCAAAGACTTGCCTCATTTGATGCACAATTTCATCTCCCACAATACTCAAATCATAAACAAACTTCCTGACCAACTCACTAGAACAAGTCTTAAAATTAGAGATACGGTCATTTACAATGAGGAGACAATCATCACAGTAGAATTTCATCTTCCTCTTGCCAGCAGCCATCTGAGTGACCATGCTTTCAGTGGCACCAAGTCCAGAGCAGCTGGAACAATAAGCAGCACTGCAACAGTCACAAACCATTTTCAATTTCACTTCTTCAGATGACAGTGTATTCTTGCATCCCGCACATTCCATAGTAGGCAGTGTATATTATCAACAACCAAAAACAATCAACTGTTGGAATCCTTATCTGTATCACTAGATAAGTTTTTATTTAGCTCTTGTCCAAACCTCAATAGAAAACCACAAATTTCTGGTAGTTTGTCAACCACTACATGCAAAATAACATGCAACACACCAACAGTGTCACATACACAAGCACTGCAGAAAAAATCAGCAAAATAAAGCACAAAAAACCAGCTCAAAACGACACAAAACAAGAGAGCAACTATTATCATCATTAATTCAGAAAGTTTAGAAAGCAGCTGACAAACCAAAATAATAAATAAGTATATTTTTTTATATTTAAATTTAAAGTGGTTCGGCACATAGTACAGAGAAGGGGGGTGCAAAGGTATCAGACGTAGAGTGGCATGGTGTGAAATCAAAAACGGATGTGACGTTACACCCCATCTAACCGGATAGACAGATGAAATGTCTGTACTCCAAAGGGGAGATGGAGGAAGGAGGTAATAATATTACAAAAATAATGAAAAGAAATGGTGAGGGTTATATTTTGAACTAAGAACACAACACAATGCAAATTGTAACATAATAAACGACTAATGTAAATGAAAGGCCACCTAACGTATGATTATAAAGATAAGGCAAAATAGTTTAGCTTAGGGAAACCTAGGAAGAACAAGAAACTCCTTTCCTAAAATAAGGAAATAACACGACAGGTCAAGTCTGAAAGAGAGACGACCTAATTACTGAGGCAGAACCAATCCTACGTGAACTGAAGGCAATAACAAAGATGTGATATTGTGAGTCTGTAAATATCGAAACGCAGAGGTATTACGAAGTAGGCAGCCGGGTAACAGGAGACAGAGTTTAGTAGTAGGTCCGTTCCTACAGGTAGTTTATACTGCGGTTTTACGTACTGAGGTACAAGTGAGTAGATCAGAAATATACCCAGATTAAAATGCATCAACAAACTTGGGAATGTAACCAAAAACCATAAGGTTGATGATATGAGGTAGGAGAGTGAATAAGATTATGTAGGGTTATAAACTGAATGTAATCAGCCAGTACTAAAAACAACAACATGCAGCGATACAAGCAGTGAGAATAGGAGGGGCCAAGAAACTTCAGCTACGATTTCGAAATGTCGCTTTACATCCTTAATATGCCACCTACCAAGATTGTTACCCTCAAGGTCAGGTCAGGTCAGAGGGCAACCTGAGTTACACTGCAGAGGGTTAATTTGGGAGCTAACTTTTTTCGTGGCATATAGGTTTTCTTCCAAACGAGGTCATCTACCTTTGTCATTCGCTTTCGAAGGTCATATATTTTTTTATTTGTTTGGTAGGTCTTCTTAGGCATTTTCTTAAGTCTTCAAAGATAGTGGGAATGTTACTCACATCTGCCTCTTGTTCAGAGTAGTCAATTATGACATTAGCTATATCATTGCCCTTATCAATTGATTCATAGAAAGTACCATCAACAAGGACATTACTAGCAAACATTTAGAAAGCAGGTGAGTGACCTGTGACATCATGTCTGACAGTATTAATAGCTAATGCTACCTTGTGTAAATTTTCCTCGCATTCCCGATGGTCATGCTTGATGTAGGAAGAGATAGCTGTTAAAATAGTGCAATTTGTTTTTTCGGTAGGATTGGCTTGAGATAAATGACGAGCAGTAAAACCATGTTGACACTTATAAGTAGAGATAAGAAAAAAAACTGAGAACTTCCGAAAGTAGAAGCATTGTCAGTGACAATAATTTGCGGAACACCAAAGATAAGGAAGATATTTTACCCAAGAAACTTAATGACAGAAGCTGAGGTAGCATTATAGGCATTGGGCGTATGAGCACACACTTTAAAAACCAGTCAGTGACGACTAAAAGTTGTCTATTGCCTTTCTTTGATCTTGGAGGGGCCCATGAAATCAAGGGAGATCGTTTAAAAAGGGAATTTGCTATGTTTGAAGCTTTCTGGGCACCACAAACAAGACAGTTATGGACATGAGTTTTTACGGTTTTCATCATCTTACACAATCTGGCCAGACGACCAATAGGGTCTTTAAAATTAGTCAGCCAAAGCAAGGAAGCGTCATTTGTATAGACCGTAAGGTCTGTACCATCAATGTAACGACGAAAATGCTGTACTCCAAATGGAAGTGCAAGGCATTCTTTTTCAGTAACTGAATATCGTCGCTCAACTTTGGTCATAGGCAATCGGATGGTCGTAACCATTCCTCTAGGTAAATGACAGCGCCTATTCCTACATCAGAACCATCAGTTTGAATCGAGAATTTGTTTGAAAAACCTGGCGGTAACAAAACGGGTGCAGAACATAGTCCTTCTTGGTCAGTCACAGAAGTCCAAAATATAGGTTGCCCTTTTTTTTTAGGTGGTCATAAGAGATGTGATGGAGGCACTAATAGTGGCAAAATTTGTTATAAAGCGGCAGTAGTATTGAAGAACGCGGCGCACTTCGGTAGAGGTTTCAGGGATTTTACATTCTATAATCAACCTTTTTTGGATCAGTAGGCTATCATAATCAACACCAAACCAAGGAACGGAAGGGATTCACGATAAAAGTGACACTTATCTGCGTTAACAGTAAGGTTTGCAGTTTTTAGTCTGTATACACATTTTCGAGAACTTCCAGGTGTTTTTTGAAAGTTATGACTAATACCTGGATGGTATTATTATACCATCCATGTAAGCGAAAACATAAGGCTCCAACTGTGAACCAAGTACACCATCAACAACTCGCATCATAAGAGTCTCGGTGGTTCAGAGGTAAGAACATGTGCCTCTGAACTAAAAGGTACTGGGTTTGATCCCAGGGTTCTCCCTTCACTTTTTCAGTAGAAACTGTAACATTAACGTCAACCGAGGTTCTGGCATTGTATTTAAGCAAGTTGAATGTCTGCATGTTGCACCCTTCGGAGGGGGTGTAAATCCGTCGGTCCCGTGTCCATGCGATGTTGGGCACGTTAAAGATCCCTACCCTCCTCACAGAAAGGCAGGGGTTCGGCAAAATTTCCAGGATGGTGAGGTGAAACTGCTCCCTGGCGTCGGTGATTGGCCATAGTTGCGTAAATAAGCTGACATTAAAGAAACAAAACACACACACACACACAACTCGCATCATGGTAGATCCACTGTCGCTAAGACCAAAACACATTCTTTTAAATTGCAATAAACCTCAGCCATGAACAGTAAATGCAGTTTTAGGTCTCGATTCGGGATCCAAAGGGACTTGGAAAAAAGCATTATTTAGATATAGGGATCTAAGGAAACAACTGTCTCTGAGTTTGTTCAGGATATTGTCTATCTGCAGTAATGGATAAGCATCAGGTTTGGCATTAAAACACATGCGGTAGGTCTTTTTTTTTACCATTAGAATTGGAGATGACTAGAGGGAATTTGATGGCTCAGTTATGTCTAATTCAAGAAGGTGGTTTATTTCTTGATTGAGGTGTTCTTGGATAGCTGGGGAAAGAGGATACTGTCTTTGTTTAATGTGCCTAATGCCGTTTCTTGTGTCTATGTAACGACAGGCAAGTTCTCAGAAGGGAGCCAAAAGCTCGATGGTTTGTCCTACTGTCTTTTGTATTCATTGGATAATACAAATAAGGGGATAAGATAAAGGTATGTGAAACAAAAGCAAACAAAAAAAAACAGAAAAATTTAGATTCAAGCTAAAAGCCTTACAGAAATCCATGCCCAAAATGACAGATTGTGAGACAGACGGTAGTACGAAAAATCTTATAGTCCTGGTAATATGTTCGAGGGTAACTGGGGGTATTAATGACATTGGAATATACTGTGGACTACCACCATCAACCGTAGAAACGATAAACGACAAAGGGGAGGTAAAAGATATATTGCTTCTTTGTTTTCCAAACCAAGGACAGAAATATTGGCACCAGTGTCAACTACAGCGATTAACTCAGTGTTGTCAATGGTGATCTTTATGTGTGTGGTCTACTGTCACCCAGAAAAGATAAGAAAACAGGAGATAAGAAGACAGGAGATATAGAGGCACACTGGAATAACCATGAAGTGGAAGTTTAGTGCAGGAAGAGATAGAGGAACAGAAATATTTAGTTAGCCAGGAAGGCCAGTCTTTATGAGTTTGTTTTGGGTCCCTCTTGAAAACATGCAGCGCCTGCAGCATACTTTAAACCGAAAGGTGTATTACTTGAAAGTAACAGTATTGGGTTGTTAGGGGGACGATTACAGGTAGGACATCTTTCTTTGGTGACATTACGAGTACCATAATCATAACAAAGAAGTGTTCCAAGGGAAGAGCATTCATTATACGTATGTCCCAAAATTAAACAATTCCAACAGGTAATTTGTGCAATACTTATTGCACCAAAGGAATAAGAAGGTGATTCTATTTCGTAAGTGAAGTCTGGTGCTAGTAAAGATATTATTTTACGAGATGGTGGTGGTTGGTACATCAACGTTATGTGTCTGCTTTCCTCCAGTGTGCGACAGATTCGTGAAAGAGTAACTTCTTGCAAGGCGAGGTGCAAATAAAATAAGGGTGCAAGTTTCTTCTAAGAGTGTTCCACTTAGCTTCTTCTGAAGGAGGTTCGGAAAGCCTTTTGAATAAACCTTGCATGGCTGCAATATAAATATCAACAGATTCCTTCTCACCTTGTGATCTTCGTTTAATCTCAGAGCACAAACTTTCATCATAGAGATAAGGTAAGAAAAGTTGTTTAAGACAGAGTTCTAAAGATGGCCAATCTGCTATGGAGTCTTGCATAGACCAATACCAAACCAAGGCTTGGTCTTCAAATAGATCGACAGTACCAACAAACAGCTCTTCCAAGGAAATATTTCTAGGTCTATGTAGTTCATGCACTCTCTCAAGAAATTTCATTAAAATCAATTTAGAGTTGCCTCCAGAAAATTTTGCACCGCATTTGTAAGCAAGAACACTACAAGAAATGTTTTGAGGTGAGTTACTATGATAGGGAGAAGGGGAAATTTGGTTATCAGATGAAGACAGGTCAACGGTAAGATTAGAAAATCACCCTCAAGTATGAGAATATTTTCTTTAAGTGTAGAGTTGTTGCACCTGCCGTTTATTATCAGTTTGTACCCTACCAAGTCGAAGGAAGACAGGAGATAGGCGTGCAGAAAGATGTTTCGCCTTAATAGATGTAGATGTGACAGAAAAATTATCAATTTTTGGAGCAAGGCAAGACAGCGTGATCTGAATATCATCAATATCTTTCGAAAATTCACATGTGAAGGAAATGATCTTTAATACATCTGTTTCATGAGGTAATAAAGCACAAAATTGCTTTCTACACTTGTCTTGTGTAGATGCAGGAATTTCGCCAAGTAAAACGATTTCATAATAAAGTTCTTCACTCAACAAGGAAAGAACGAACCACATTGTATGGTTAAAAAGATGGTAAATTAATATGTTACTTATACTTAAAATCATGTACAATAAGGTGCAGATATGGCAGGCTAAGTAAGTACTGAACCATTTTTATGGGCACCAGCTCAATAAATATTCCCGAATGGTTGTAGAACAGTGTGCTGGAACACTATCTTGCTGGAGCTAGCAGTTACTAATATGTGCTAGAGGTAAATTGCCAAGAGCTTCTTCAACATTTGTTTTAAGCAAGTTTAGGTAACTTTCCGATGTTGACGTACTATGATAAAAATAAAAGGACTAATAATTGGCATTCCAAAAATTTCAACCCACATGTTGAAACCAAAATATTGTCGATTCGATTAAATGCTTACTACACTTTCCTTGTATTTTCTCTGTAATCTCGGTCTAGTCAGCAACTACAACCAATGACTGACACCAGGGAGCAGTTGCTATGGAGCAAAATTTCCAGGATGGGAATGGTACCTGGAAATTTTGCCAAACCCCTTTGTGTAAACAGCAAAACACGCACACATTCAATTTGTTCAAAGACAACCTTGGTCGATACTAATTTTACAGTGTGCACTGAAAAACTGAAACCACATTTCTACGGAAAATCAAACCCGTGACTCTTGGCTGCAGAGAGTGTATACTTTCTTATATTTTGCTTTACATATGAGGAAACAAAAATGAAAGAAACAGGGTCAACTGCAATAAAACACATTTGAAATTGTCTATTAAATATTTTAATTGTTCTAGTTAAAAAACAAGACAATTTAGCTCGATGAACAAAGCTAATTTTAAATCAATAATTTAATTATAAAAGCAAAAACTGATCCCGAAATATCACACATGCCGAGGTAAAATCAAGATCTTAGAATTTAGTTAACAACTGGCTTTATCATCTGTAAAAAAAATTACATCCACTGCATTATCTACCACAAAAAGTACTGAGCAAATTAACGCTATTAAATTATTCCTAGTCATTTCAATTATTCTAGTCCTACGTAAAGAAAACCCCAAAACCGAAGGCCTGCTTCATAGAATCCCAATAGTAACGTTGCCAATTGGCCTTGGTTACCTCAGCTTCCGTGCTAGGAACTCCTGTTTGAGTTAATGTCACCTCTGTATGATCACTCTGCAAAAAAGAATAAGTCTCAGTAACATGTTATGTAATAATAATCTATTTTAAATTAAAATATATTGTTTTTAGTGATTTTACATTAAGAAAATTCACTAATACAGAAGTGAGACTTTTGAATTTTTTTTTCAAATATGCGCGAACTAGGGTCCTTAAAACCCATATCAACTGACTTGGAACATATTTTCATTGTGTCAAGACCGCAGACGAGTTTGTAAATCAGCCATAACGGACATAAAAAAAAAAATTAAAACAGTTTGCTCTTTTATCTTTAAAGTTGAACATAAAACGTCATCTAAGTTCGAAACAGTCGTCGCATGTGTTTCAAGTTACAACTCAATTGATTTTGTAATTAACTGTTACATTTACTTTTAGTATAATATAAAATTTCCCGTGGCAGTAAGTTGCCGTCAATGTTAAGTATCACATAAACAAACTTTATTAACGCATCTCTGGCTCAGTGGTAGAATGCTCGTCTCATACCCGGACGGCGCGGGTTCGATTCCTGCTTGGTGCATTTTAACATTTTTAGTTTCACTTTAATATTTAGTAAAAACAATAGTTTGCAGATTTTATACGCTTGGAACAAGACCTCATTTTTTTAAAAACCTGGATAATTCTGTCACCTTTGAGACTAAAATTATAATTTACAGCAGACATTTTGTTACTGTTGATATTATTAAATTTTTATTAAGAAAAGTCATTAATAGAGAGTTAGTTTCTAAAAAACTTTCTTAGTTGTTGGAAAAACCGGTTCGATTACGTCGACTAAAACGAAATCGTCCAGGCAATTAATAAGAAAAAAATAACTGCCACGTTTATAATTTGGCGGATACGTTCCTTTTCTAAATATGAATTAAGTTTTCTTCTGGAATGCTTTTGTAACTTTAATGAAAATTGTAATACAAGTTTCTATTAAAGACACAGTACATAAATATACCAAACCAGCAATATAGCTCGGTTTAAACAAACTTTGTTGTTTATGGCCTTAAGAGATATAAATACTCTCGTAGCCATCTAATTTCACCGGTTGCCTAACATTTTTGCTAAGCTTCAGGTTTTCTTTATCTATGTGGTGAATATTATCCCAAATATGCTGGGCCACACATGACTTGTCTACAGTACCATATCTCAGCTGTGCCAGATGTTGCTTAAATATGGTTTCAATGGTTCTTTTAGTTTGTCCAACGCATTTAACATTACAATCTTTACAACCTACTTCATCGATACCTGACATTTCAGTGGCTTTATCCTTATTATTGTATTACCTATCAAATTTTTAGCAAATTAAAAAAAATCGGTAATGAGGAGATCTGTGTTTATATATATATATATATATATATATATATATATATATATATATATATATATATATATATATATATATATATATATATATATATATATATATATATATATATATATACCCGACGGATAACTCAAAAAATAATGGACTGATCTTGATCAAATTTGGTGAGTACCTTCCTTTTGCAAGTGGCTTGGATAAGTTCGTTAGCCAGGAAAATCGGATCACGTTTTCCCGGAAAATTTTGTGTTTTCTTTCTAAAAAACAAAGTTAGGGCAACCAAATTTGGTACGCGTGTTTGTATTATAAAGAGTGAACCATGTACCAAAATTTAGGTTTCTAGCTGTAACGACAAAAGAAGTTATGGGCAGTTTAATACACAAATTTTGGAATTTTCCTCAAAACGTCAAACTCGCAATTTGAAAAGTCAAAATTGGCAATGTTTAGGCAAAGGACGTGAAATAAATACGGAAAATTCATTTCAAATAGACCCTTTCTCTGATGCTTTGGCTGTCGGTTTATTAAGTTAATGCTTTCGCTGTAGGTTTAGTGAAGTTTATGGTTTAACGGTCTATAATTTTTAGGTAATTGTCGTAGAACAAATTCGTTAATGCATATTTGCACTTTATATCAAAATATGATGCGTTTGTAAGAAAAAAATCTCGACGCAGTAAGTGCGTTTTGGTAGCGAATTTTCAGTAAATCCTTCAAATTTTAATAACTCAATTTGCTAATAACGTAAGCTTTGTTGGTTAGGTTGGTTAGGTAATTTAAGTTCATTTTCGAAATTTTTTGTATATTTTCAAACCATAAGTAATTTTGATAAAATATAGTACATTGTTTCTACTACATAGGCTATACCGGCAATCAGATTGATGCCTGCTCGTATTTGCTATTAAAAACATTTTTATGGAAATTCACTTCCATAACACACTTGCTGCATCCCGGACTTTTGAAAAATGTTGATCTATTTGAAAACAATAAAGTTATTTCGATGAAATATGGTACATTGTTTCTACTATATAGGCAACCAAGTTTGATGCCTGCTTTCATCAAAGAAAGACATTTGCTATTAAAACATTTTAAAGAAAATTCGCTACCATAACGCACTTGCTGCGTCCAGACTTTTAAAAATATTTTTTTGTCGAAAAAGTTACCTACAAATCAGCTTTGTTCTGTGTCTACTAATTAATTTCTCCACTAGCAAACTGAGTATTATTTATATTTAGCCACGTTCTTAATGTACTCTCTAATTTTCTGCTATATCTACTTTTACTTCAGGGAAATTGTATTTATCTATTTATAAAAAAATCAAACTAGCCGTTTTTTTGCGTGAAAGGTTGATGTGAGTCATTCGGAATGTAACTTAAGAGTGGTGGTTTGCTTCCTCCGGACATCGAATTCAAGAGTCATTATTTTTAATAACTAGTACATCTAGAAAAGATAGTTCATTATTAATTTCTAATTTGTGAGTGAATTTTACTGAGTCAAACTGACTGTTCAGTCTATTAACAAAATCGTCTACTTTGCATGTGTTTCTGTTTAACGCTGTGAAAATAATATCCACTTAATGAAACCATACTCTAGAAGAGTACCCACTTTTATTTTCTAAATCCGTTTCAAATCTACTCTTGAAAGGAACCGCAATAACAAGTTTATTTGGTATTAGAATATTTTTGTAATTTTGGGCCAAAAAAATGTGTGTTATAGCTGATTTACGAAATCATCTGCGGTCTTAACAAAATGAAGATATGTGCCAAGTTTCGTTCAAATCAGTTGAGTATTTTTTGAGTTATCGAGTTATCGCTTGGACACATACATACATATATACATACATACATACATATACATATAATACAAATTCAAACAAACCTTGGATATAGGCTCTAGGGGCCCTAATTCGCGCTCATTTGAAAAAAAATTCCGAAAGTCTCACCATCGTTACCTCTCTATTAGTGAATTTTCTTAATGAAAATTCACTAAAATGTACATAATATATAATCTTATAACATCAAATGCGCACAATAAATTAAACTTAACAGCAATTTTACATAAACAACTATACAAAATCTTCTAGTCATTATTAGGACATTGTCACAACCTGGGCACTAAAATAAAGAGTCAACTGATCAACAAGTCCTACCAAAGCGACAAAATTACCAAAAAGACTAGTACACTATAATAAAATAAAACAAATAAATTATAGTCGCCTCTTAAAAAATTGAAAAATCAGTTACTTTACCAATCATAATTCTTCCATTCACTTGATGAGGCCGAAGTTGATATGCAAATTAAACATAAAAATTACCTGTGAACCTTCAACAAATGGTATAAACATTTAATGACTACTTCATGTTAATTAGGCCCTTATTACGGCTCTTGGTGGGTCTTTAATAAATATTTTTATTCTTTTAAATGTCTTCAATGTCACTATTTCCCTGATATTAAGTGGAGGGGTCTTATATATTCTGGGTATAAAGAATTCATGATAGCTTTGACCAATACACCTGGAAGCATAAAACATATCGACCAATGTTCTCTACCTCGTAAGGTATATATGGTCAGTAGCCAACAGAAGATGTCTTTATACATTTGAATTCCCAACGCCTAATAATACAACTGTCAAAGATCCAAGGCTCCAGAATTATTAAACAGTTAATCAGAAGGGTAAGTTACCACTTTGTTTGCTATTACCTCCAGTATTATTTTTTGTGTTATTTGTACTCTTTAATTGTACATCCAGAATACCACCCCACCCTAAAATGCCATACCTTAAATGACTTTTGACCAATGAGTGGTGCCTGAACATTAATTACTTTTGGACTATAATATTTCTGAGTTCGTTAAATATGTAACCCATTTTTCTTATCATATTTATTAGCCACTCAAATGGGATAACCAAAGTCTTCACACAGTTTATTGTTAACACACAACTTATAATCCAGCCAATTCATAACAACCTCCAAGTCTCTCTCTGCTTTTGCTTTTATACTGTCAGTCCTCACCACCATAGAAAACAGGGCCGTTTCATCCACAAAATGAATCATTTTTCGATGGATCCATTTAAAGACAAGTTGTTAATGTAAATGGAAAACAATATTGGTCCCAATACAGTCCCCTGTGGCACTCCACATTGCAGCTGAGATAACTCACTTCTAGTGTTCCCCACTTCAACACACTGGATTCTGCCTGTCAAATAGCAGTTCTCAATAAGTTTGGATTGTACACTGGATTCAAGAAGCAAATTGCGGTCAACAGTATCGAATGCTTGAATATATTAAAAATGTAGCTAAGTATAATGGTTACTGCTTAGTGGAGAAATTAGTCAATAAACATAAAAGAAAGAAAATGTTAGCGGAATCTATGACTTTCAGAAAAGAAAAACCAGACAAAACCATTGCCTGTTTAGCGGTTAAGGAGTCGCGGGCCAAAGGACTCCAGGGGACAAGCTGAGGAAGTGGAAATAACAACATAAACTCCCGATGAAGCTTTCCCCAAGACCGTCATGCGCGGTAAAAATCCGCATCCTGCACGAGGTGACCCTGCTAATAACTAAACATGACGGATCTAGACAAGGAGGTCGAACTAAACTCCCCCAATCTACGGTGTCACGTGACCCGTGCCTATGGATGGATGGCACCAGGGCGATGGTGTCGTGAACGGAACCTCTGGAGTACCAGGCAACCCTCCAGAGTAACCCGCCTTGCACCACACAGGGGGTTCTGATGGTGTGGACAGTATTTCCCCCATTCTCGTGGGAACAACATGAAGATAATAAACACATACAAAACCAAAACCAATGAGGCTCGAGGAGTGGCTCCGGCTACAGACTTGTGCCTTGAGTCTATCCCGGAAACGGAGACGAGCCAGGGGGCGGCAGCGGACTCTGGAGGTCCCACGACCGGCGTAGATACGGGGGATCAGGGGGTAGCTTCGGCCAGAGACCTGTCCCCGACACCCAAGCTGGAGGCTGGGTCCCACCGGAGGGCGGCGAGCTCCGCGGACTCCGGGGGCCCCTCCACCAGTGAGGACTCTACTGCTAGAGTAGAGGGACTGCCCCGGCAGTCCAAGCGTCTTTCCGGGGCGCAAAGAAAGAAGCTCCGGAGGGCGCAAAAAATGGCGGCCGGGACCTGGACGGTCGAGAAACCTGTAAAGGCGCAAGAGGGGAGTGCGGGTCAGAAGAGGACGCGCTCGAACTCTAGCACGCCCACTACAGACAGACGTTCCAAAAGGGCCAGGGTGCCTGTAAAGGCGCAAGAGGTGAGTGCGAGTCGGAAGACGCCGCGCTCTGGCTCTAGCACGCCTAGTACAGACAGACCTCCCAAAGGAACCAAGGCCGGAACACCGGCGCAGACTGGCTCTTACAGGGAGGCTGCGGAGGGCCTCGGGATGGCGGTGATTGACAGACGCCATCCTGAGGTCACGCTAGACCAGGGGAAGGCGGACCTGATCCAGGCTGCGGTGGTAGCTGCAGTGGACTCTCTTCAGGAAGGGGAGAGCCCGCCTCAGTTCCACCGGACGCGCCTGACAGGGGGCATCCTCTGGACAACCTGTGCCGGCCCGCAGTCGCGGGACTGGCTGCGGAAAACGATCGGGGGCCTCGGTCAGATTTGGGAGGGGGCGGACTTGACCGCCGTCGAGCCCAAGGAACTCCCAAAGAGACGCAAGGTCCTCGTACGGATCCCTGACACCGTCCCGCAGGAGACGGTGATCAGCAGACTTAAGATCCAGAACCCTGAACTGGGGACGCAACACTGGTCGGTTCTAAGCAGGAAGGCAGAGGAGAAAGGACAGACGCTCGCCTTCTCGATCGACCCGACATCTTACGGAGCCCTTGAAGGAACCTCCTTCAAGGCATTCTGGGGCATGGGAAGGGTTAGCTTCCGCCCACTGGGGAAGCAACTAAGGGTTAATGGGACTTAGGTTCCTTCAGGTCAACCTCCAACACAGTAGGGCAGCCACGGCCGGACTACTAATGGCTCTGAGGAACACGGATGTGGCCCTCATCCAGGAACCGTACTCCTACAAAGGAGAGATCAAGGGACTCGGCGGAGCTACTGGAAAGCTCATCTACAGCAGGTCCAGCGAGAATCCGAGGGCCTGCATTTTTGTCAGGGAAGGGATAGAGTTTCTCCCTCTAATGAATTTCTGTTCCAGGGACCTGGCAACGATCAAAATCCGATGTGGAGGAGCGGATGGGCTGAGGGACATTACGGTCGCGTCAGCCTATCTGCCAGGGGACAGCACGGACCCTCCTCCACCCAACGAATTGGAGCAGCTGATGGTGGGTAGCAGAGCAGGTGGATGGCAGACCATCATCGGCATGGATGCGAATGCGCACCATGAGTTGTGGGGTAGCTCGGACACAAACTCTAGGGGTGAGGCACTTTTACAATTCTTTATGAAATTTAATTTAGACATATTGAATAGAGGTAATAAACCGACATTCGTCACAACACGGCGTGAGGAAGTTTTAGACCTAACAGTTTCCACCCAGTTTCTGGGTGACTTTGTTAAAAGCTGGGCTGTGTCTGGGGAAGTGAGTAGCTCAGACCACAGATACATCCGGTTTGAAATCGCCAAAGTCGAAAGAGAAACGGTATAGTACCGGGACCCCCGCAAGGCGGACTGGGAAGTCTGCCCTGTAGACTTCCCAGTCCACCCTGGCCCTTTTGGAACGTCTGTCTGTAGTGGGCGTGCTAGAGTTCGAGCGCGTCCTCTTCTGACCCGCACTCCCCTCTTGCGCCTTTACAGGTTTCTCGACCGTCCAGGTCCCGGCCGCCATTTTTTGCGCCCTCCGGAGCTTCTTTCTTTGCGCCCCGGAAAGACGCTTGGACTGCCGGGGCAGTCCCTCTACTCTAGCAGTAGAGTCCTCACTGGTGGAGGGGCCCCCGGAGTCCGCGGAGCTCGCCGCCCTCCGGTGGGACCCAGCCTCCAGCTTGGGTGTCGGGGACAGGTCTCTGGCCGAAGCTACCCCCTGATCCCCCGTATCTACGCCGGTCGTGGGACCTCCAGAGTCCGCTGCCGCCCCCTGGCTCGTCTCCGTTTCCGGGATAGACTCAAGGCACAAGTCTGTAGCCGGAGCCACTCCTCGAGCCTCATTGGTTTTGGTTTTGTATGTGTTTATTATCTTCATGTTGTTCCCACGAGAATGGGGGAAATACTGTCCACACCATCAGAACCCCCTGTGTGGTGCAAGGCGGGTTACTCTGGAGGGTTGCCTGGTACTCCAGAGGTTCCGTTCACGACACCATCGCCCTGGTGCCATCCATCCATAGGCACGGGTCACGTGACACCGTAGATTGGGGGAGTTTAGTTCGACCTCCTTGTCTAGATCCGTCATGTTTAGTTATTAGCAGGGTCACCTCGTGCAGGATGCGGATTTTTACCGCGCATGACGGTCTTGGGGAAAGCTTCATCGGGAGTTTATGTTGTTATTTCCACTTCCTCAGCTTGTCCCCTGGAGTCCTTTGGCCCGCGACTCCTTAACCGCTAAACAGGCAATGGTTTTGTCTGGTTTTTCTTTTCTGAAAGTCATAGATTCCGCTAACATTTTCTTTCTTTTATGTTTATTGACTAATTTCTCCACTAAGCAGTAACCATTATACTTAGCTACATTTTTAATATATTCAAGCATTCGATACTGTTGACCGCAATTTGCTTCTTGAATCCAGTGTACAATCCAAACTTATTGAGAACTGCTATTTGACAGGCAGAATCCAGTGTGTTGAAGTGGGGAACACTAGAAGTGAGTTATCTCAGCTGCAATGTGGAGTGCCACAGGGGACTGTATTGGGACCAATATTGTTTTCCATTTACATTAACAACTTGTCTTTAAATGGATCCATCGAAAAATGATTCATTTTGTGGATGAAACGGCCCTGTTTTCTATGGTGGTGAGGACTGACAGTATAAAAGCAAAAGCAGAGAGAGACTTGGAGGTTGTTATGAATTGGCTGGATTATAAGTTGTGTGTTAACAATAAACTGTGTGAAGACTTTGGTTATCCCATTTGAGTGGCTAATAAATATGATAAGAAAAATGGGTTACATATTTAACGAACTCAGAAATATTATAGTCCAAAAATAATTAATGTTCAGGCACCACTCATTGGTCAAAAGTCATTTAAGGTATGGCATTTTAGGGTGGGGTGGTATTCTGGATGTACAATTAAAGAGTACAAATAACACAAAAAATAATACTGGAGGTAATAGGAAACAAAGTGGTAACTTACCCTTCTGATCAACTGTTTAATAATTCTGGAGCCTTGGATCTTTGACAGTTGTATTATTAGGCGTTGGGAATTCAAATGTATAAAGACATCTTCTGTTGGCTACTGACCATATATACCTTACGAGGTAGAGAACATTGGTCGATATGTTTTATGCTTCCAGGTGTATTGGTCAAAGCTATCATGAATTCTTTATACCCAGAATATATAAGACCCCTCCACTTAATATCAGGGAAATAGTGACATTGAAGACATTTAAAAGAATAAAAATATTTATTAAAGACCCACCAAGAGCCGTAATAAGGGCCTAATTAACATGAAGTAGTCATTAAATGTTTATACCATTTGTTGAAGGTTCACAGGTAATTTTTATGTTTAATTTGCATATCAACTTCGGCCTCATCAAGTGAATGGAAGAATTATGATTGGTAAAGTAACTGATTTTTCAATTTTTTAAGAGGCGACTATAATTTATTTGTTTTATTTTATTATAGTGTACTAGTCTTTTTGGTAATTTTGTCGCTTTGGTAGGACTTGTTGATCAGTTGACTCTTTATTTTAGTGCCCAGGTTGTGACAATGTCCTAATAATGACTAGAAGATTTTGTATAGTTGTTTATGTAAAATTGCTGTTAAGTTTAATTTATTGTGCGCATTTGATGTTATAAGATTATATATTATGTACATTTTAGTGAATTTTCATTAAGAAAATTCACTAATAGAGAGGTAACGATGGTGAGACTTTCGGAATTTTTTTTCAAATGAGCGCGAATTAGGGCCCCTAGAGCCTATATCCAAGGTTTGTTTGAATTTGTATTATATGTATATGTATGTATGTATGTATATATGTATGTATGTGTCCAAGCGATAACTCGATAACTCAAAAAATACTCAACTGATTTGAACGAAACTTGGCACATATCTTCATTTTGTTAAGACCGCAGATGATTTCGTAAATCAGCTATAACACACATTTTTTTGGCCCAAAATTACAAAAATATTCTAATACCAAATAAACTTGTTATTGCGGTTCCTTTCAAGAGTAGATTTGAAACGGATTTAGAAAATAACAGGGGACAGCACGGACCCTCCTCCACCCAACGAATTGGAGCAGCTGATGGTGGGTAGCAGAGCAGGTGGATGGCAGACCATCATCGGCATGGATGCGAATGCGCACCATGAGTTGTGGGGTAGCTCGGACACAAACTCTAGGGGTGAGGCACTTTTACAATTCTTTATGAAATTTAATTTAGACATATTGAATAGAGGTAATAAACCGACATTCGTCACAACACGGCGTGAGGAAGTTTTAGACCTAACAGTTTCCACCCAGTTTCTGGGTGACTTTGTTAAAAGCTGGGCTGTGTCTGGGGAAGTGAGTAGCTCAGACCACAGATACATCCGGTTTGAAATCGCCAAAGTCGAAAGAGAAACGGTATAGTACCGGGACCCCCGCAAGGCGGACTGGGAAGTCTACAGGGCAGACCTAGCTGTGGAACTGCGGGGGGTTGAGAGTGCCATAAGGGATTCAATAGACCTCGAGATTGCAGCAGTCCAATTGCGAGACGCAATTACCTCGGCCTATAACGCCAACTGCCCCCTGAAAATGAGGGTGTCCACCAGGAACGTCCCGTGGTGGAACGAGGACCTCAGGCAAAGGAGGACGCAGGTTCGTAAGCTGTTTAACGCGGCCAAAAGGTCGGGAGCATGGGATGAATATAGACAGGCCCTATCGACCTATAACAAAAGACTGAGGGACGCCAAGAATGAGTCGTGGAGGAGGCACTGCGAAGAAGTGGAAAACACGTCCGAGAGTGCTCGACTACACAAGATCCTGTCTAAGGGCCCTCAGACTAACATAAGCTCCCTTAGAACACCCACGGGAGGCTTTACAAGCTCGGGGAAGGAAACTATGGAAATTTTACTCCAGACGCACTTCCCCGGCTGTAACATAATAAACCAATCACCTCCGGACTGGGAACACTCAGAAATAGAGGCGCCTTATAGGCGGGCATCTAGAGTAGACTGGACAGTCGCTAAAGAGGTGGTTACCTGGAGCAAAATCAGATGGGCCATTAACAGCTTTAAGCCATACAAATCGCCGGGATTTGATGGAATAATGCCCATCATGCTCCAACAGGGGATAGATATACTGGCGCCGGTGCTTACCCTCATTATGAGGGCCAGCCTGGCTCTGGGGTACATTCCGAGGGCATGGAGACTGGCCAGGGTTGTATTTATTCCTAAACCTGGGCGTCCAACAGACCAGGCAAAGTCCCTGAGGCCAATAAGTCTCATGTCCTTCTTGCTGAAAACAGTGGAAAAACTGCTCGACCGGCACATTAGGGGCGGTGTACTGGAAGCATATCCTCTACACTGCGGACAATATGCATACAGAGCAGGATTCTCAACAGAAACAGCACTGCACCAACTGGTGCTGAAACTGGAGAATACGCTGGAGAACAAGGAGGTGGCGCTGGGGGTCTTCCTAGACATAGAGGGGGCCTTTAGCAACACCTCGTTCGGATCGGTTCTGGCAGCTGCCCGGGAGCGTGGAATAGAGGAGACCTGCTGCAGGTGGATCGGTTCCATGCTCAGGGACAGGGCGGTGTTCACCTCACTCGCGGGAGGGATTCTGCTGGCGGGGGTCGCGGCGGGGTGTCCGCAGGGGAGCGTTCTGTCTCCCTTGCTCTGGTGTCTAGTCGTGGACGGCCTGCTGGGGAGGCTCTCGGGAGGGGGGTATGAGGTACAGGGCTATGCGGACGACATTGTCATCATAGTCCGAGGAAAGGTCACAGAGGCAGTGTGGGAGCGTATGCAGACTGCACTGAAAGTGGTGGAAGGGTGGACGGTTGATCAAGGGCTCGGGGTGAGCCCCGAGAAAGCAACCGTCGTGCCGTTTACGAGGAGGAGGAAGTGTGAAAGCCACAGAACTCTCACTCTATACGGTAGGAGCGTTCCAATGGCCAGGGAGGTAAAATATCTTGGGGTCGTATTGGACTCTAAACTAACCTGGAATGGTCACATTGGAAAAGTACTGTGTAAGACAGTCATGACCTTAGCCGTCACTAGGCGGCTATATGGAAAAACGTGGGGACTAAGACCTAGTATGGCCCACTGGCTGTACACAAGGGTGGTCAGACCATCGTTAACATATGCGGCACTGGTCTGGTGGCCTAAGGTGACACAATCCAGTGCCAAACAAAAACTAGGCAAGATCCAAAGGATGGCTTGCCTAGGCATCACAGGGGCCATGTCTTCAACCCCAACAGCCGCCATGGAGGTGTTGCTGGATCTACCCCCCCCCTACACTTGGTTATTATGGGAGAGGCCAGGCTAGGACTATACAGACTAGCCTGCAATGGTAAACTGAAGATCAACCCAGGCTTCAGGGGCCACTGCAAAATTCAGGAGATCGTGAAGGAACCCATGCTTGAAATGAGGTCAGACTTCGCGAGCCCGCGAATGTGCAGGGAAAACAACTTCACAGTGGAAATCCCTGATCGCGGGGCATGGCGGGAGGAGACGCCGGGCATACCACGGGACGCGCTCGTCTGGTTCACGGACGGATCTGGCGGGGAGCGTGGGACGGGGGCAGGTGTTTACTCGGAAGGACCGACGGTAAGTCACAGTATTTCCCTCGGAGCCCATGCAACGGTGTTTCAGGCCGAGATGTACGCCATCCTGCACTGTGTGCGGGAGAACAAGAGGAGGGGCTACACCAACAAGCGGATCCTCATAGCCACAGACAGCCAGGCAGCCCTTAAGGCACTAAGTAGCCCACGGGTAAATTCCTGGCTGGTGAGTGAGTGCCGAGACGAGACGAGCGACCTGGCTGGGCAGAATGAGGTGACCCTCATCTGGGTGCCGGGTCACTCGGGGGTCAAAGGCAATGAAGAAGCTGACAGTCTCGCGAAGAGAGGGTCAGCAGAACCATTTATGGGACCAGAACCGGCTCTGGGCGTGTCAAAGAGCACTGCCAGGGGAGCCATTAAGTCCTGGGTCAGAAACCAACACAAGGTGTACTGGGCGGACTGTCCAGGGCTCAGACATGGGAAGTCAATAATTGACGGACCCAGTTCAAAGAGAGCTGTGGAGCTGCTAAACCTTAGCAGAGGACAGCTCAGAAACACAACAGGTCTCTTGACGGGACACATGGCCGTCAAGAAACACCTACATAAAATGGGGCGGTTCGAAGGGGACCTCGCATGCAGACTCTGCGGCGAGGGGGAGGAATCAGTCCAGCACATCTTGTGCGAGTGTATAGCTCTGGACCGGAAAAGACAACTGATCTACGGTCACTCTAGACCGGAGACAGAGCAATATAAAACTTCACCCTACCAATCGCTGTGCAGACTAGTTCAAGGCACAGTGATTTTGGAATGGGTGGAGTAAGACTAGGGGTATGCACAATCAACCAAGGGTTGCGGTGCTATCGGGGCGGCAGGCCGCGGACGAGCCCTGAGGGAACAAAAAAAAAAAAATTGCCTGTTTACCATTTGAATTGCGAATTACGAGAGGTCTTAATAGCATTTTTAAGGAAGCCAATTTGCTGCTAACATTTTCTACAAAAATACATTAAAAATTTGCTAGGTAACCCAAAGGATAAAGATAAAACCACAGATGTCAGGAATCTATGAAATAGGTTGTAAGGATTGTGAACCTAAATATGTTGGGCAAACTAAAAGAACCATTGAAACTAGATTTAAAGAACATTTAGCGCAACTGAGATCTGGCACTATGACAAATTGCTCAGCATATTTGGGATAATAATCATGTAGATAAAAATATCAAGTTAATAAAAAATGTCAGGCAGTCGCAGCAGCTTGATGCTTACGAAAGTATATATATATATCGTTATAAATTTGAACAAAAATGTTTCGATGAATAGAGTAGGTCCGGTTCTATGTAGTCCATGGTTCGAACTGTTATCTTAAGAACCAGCATGTCCTTCTTAGAAGGAATATTTGATAACGACACACAGTATAACAAAGGCAGGTATGCAGTTTTAATCACAGGGATTTAAGATTCAACAGTGGGGGCCTGTTTGTATACCTTCCTAGAGGATGCTGTTCGCAACTGCTTGGCAACTAACATATGAATAGTAGTTCTAGTCGTTATTTACTTAGTCTATTCATCCCCTTGATGACGCTAACTTTGTTAGCGAAACGATCGTCGGGTCAAAAAACTGTATTGTGATGAATTGGGTTCTCCAAATTGTACTCAAATCATTGGAGACAAACATTATACTTATTCAGGTGATAATTTCTATGCAGAAATGCATGTTCTAGATCTCTTAGATTTACCATAGATGTTGGTATCTGGCAACAAAATAATAGAGGAAGCTTAGTGAAGCATCTCCTGGAAAGTGTCAGCATGATCCCATTCTTTCTTCTTCTTCAAATGCCGTCTCCTCTTAGAAGGTTGGCTATCATCATGGCTACGCTCACTTTTGATGCTGCAGCTCTAAACAACTCAACGGAACTACAGTTGTACCATTTTCTCAGGTTATTTAGCCAGGAAATGCGTCTTCTTCCTCTACTTCTCTTTCCCCGTATCTTTCCCTGCATAATATTCTGCAACAATACATATTTCTCTCCTCTCATCATGTGGCCCAGATATTGCAGCTTCCTTATTTTAATTGTGTTCAACATTTCTTTTTCTTTTCTCATTCTTCCCAGTCCTGCTCATTTGTTACCATGTCTACCCAACTTATCCTCAAGATCCTTCTATATGACCACATCTGAAATGCCTCCAGTCGATCACTTATATCTTTCTTTAACGTCCATGATTCCATCCCATATAGCAACACCGAGAAAACATAGCATCTCAATATTCTGACTCTAAGTTGTAAGTTAAGATCTCTACTGCATAACACGCTCCTCATTCTGTTAAATATGGTTCTGGCTTGTCCAATTCTTGATTTAATTTCTTCAGTGTACTCATTATTTTCATTGACAGTTGTTCCCAGGTACCTGTACTTACTGACTTTCTCTACTAGTTCTCCGTTGATCCATAGGTTTTCCTGTTGCTGAACTGATTTTGTAATGGTCATAAATTTGGTCTTTTTGATATTTAAGGTAAGTCCGATCTCCTCGCTACTTGTCACTACTTGATCTACTAAGCTCTGTAAATCTTCTATTGTTTCGGCAATGAGTATGGTGTCGTCTGCATACCGGATATTGTTAATGGGTATTCCATTGACCTTTACTCCTATTGTTTCCAGCGCTCTCTGAATGATTTCCTCCGAGTAAAGATTAAATAATAGCGGCGATAGTACACATCCTTGCCTTACACCACGTTGTATTTTTACTTCTTCTGAGAGTTCATTGTCCACCTTAATATTAGTCGTCTGGCTGTAGTATACATTATTTATTATTCTAATATCTTTCATGTCTATATTTTTATTTTTAAGTAATTGATGAGGTGGTTGTGGCGAACTCTATCAAATGCTTTGTTGTAGTCAAGGAAACAGACATACATTGGTTGATTGATGTCCATGCATCTTTGAGTCAACACATTGAAGGCAAACAAGGCTTCTCTTGTTCCCATTCTATTTCTGAGGCCAAATTGGGTTTCGCTAATATCTTGTTCTAATTTCCTAAAAATTCTCTGGTGTATTATCTTAAGGAATATTTTGAGAGCGTGACTCATTAGACTGATGGTTCGGTGGTCACTACATTCTTTTGCCTTAACCTTTTTTGGTAATGTAATGAAGGTCGATCTAAGCCATTCGCGGGGAATGATTCCTGTGTTGTATATTGTGTTAAATAGTTCCACCAATATGCCCATTTCATCTTCTGTGATTAGTTTAATTATTCCTGTTGGTATTTCGTCGGGTCCTGGAGCTTTATTAGACTTTGCCACTTTTACCACGTGCATTACCTCTTCCTTTGTTATTGTTGGGCCCAAATCTCCTTCTGTGTCCTCTTCTACCATTTCTTGTTGTCTGTCATCGTCGAATAGTTCCTAGATATACTCCTTCCATCTTGTCAGTTTCCCTGCAGTGTCTGGGATTATTTTGCCATCTCTGTCTAGCAAAACATTGCTTTGGTTTTGCCTTTTTATACCAGCCACCTTCCTAATTTTTTTATAGAGGTTTAGATCATCGTGTTTCATTGTCAAATCTTCTATCTCCGCACATTTTTCTCTGTACCACTTTTTTTTGGCTTCACATATTCTTTTTCTTATCTCACTATGTATATGGTTATATGCATTGTTGTCTATATATTTGTACATTCTTCTTTCTTCCATTAGTTTTAAAACTTCGTCAGTTATCCATGGTTTTTGTTTGTGAACAGTATTATTTGTTTGCAGTAACTCTTTTGTTGAAGTCGTTATCGTGGTTTTGATGGTATCCCATATTATGTTTGGATCTTTATTCGGTTCAGTTCTGATCTTACTTAGTTCATTGTTAATATTCTTGGTCAATTGTTCTCTCATTATTGGGCTTTTAAAGTTTAAGGTTTGTAGATGTTTTCTGTTTTGTTGGGATTTTGGCTTCTTCAGTCGTACTCTGAGCCTTACTATTACTGGATTATGATCTGTTGCTGCATCTGCTCCAGGATAAGCCTTAGCCGACATTATGGAGTTTCGGTACCTTTTATTAATTAAGACGTAATCAATTTGATTCCTAACTACGTGTTTGGTGTTATCAGCGGGTGATTTCCAAGTATAATGCCTCCTATCAGGCAGTTTAAAGTATGTGTTAGTAATAACCTTGTCTTGCTCTTGACAGAACTGTGTCAATCTATCCTCCTTTTCATTTCTTGTGCCCAACCCAAAATCACCAATAAGATCTTCTACTTTCCCCTTTCCAACTTTTGCATTGAAGTCTCCCATTATTATTGTTATATCCCTGTTCTTTGTGACATCCAGAGCTTGTTGAATTTCATTATAGAATTGTTCTATTTCTTCTTCACTCTTATCGGAAGTGGGGGCGTATACTTGAATGATGTTACGTATTCTTTGGGTTGTTGTTGTTGCTCTTATCATCATTACTCTATCTGAGATGGGGATGAAGCCAGTTATAGCTTGACAAAAGTTACCTCCCACCACAATCGCTACTCCGTTTCGGTGATTTGCGTTGTTGTTACCCAATCTTTAATCAATCCCAAACTCATCAATGTCATCTTGAGATGGGATGAAGACTTCAAAACTGTTTGCCGCCTGAAGTAAAATTTATACATGACATAAGATTGTTTAACATATTATGAAAAGCTTAGATACTGGACTGACCCAGACTTAATACCCATAAGATAATTCATAAACAACCACCAAATTGTTGTGCTGTGATGATTTTGCTTAACTGATGCTGCCTGTTTTTATTGAATTGTCTTCAAATGAGCATGAACTAGGCCCTATTGAATACATATCTGGGGTCAGTTACAAATTTATTATATATATATATATATATATATATATATATATATATATATATATATATATATATATATATATATATATATATATATATATATATATATATATATATATATATATATATCACACCAATAACTCAAAAAAATAACGGGCGGATTTTGATTACATTTGGTAAGTGCATTTATTTTGCGAGTGGCTTAGTTCCTTGGCAGAAAAATCGAACCAGTTTTTCCTGAAAAATTTTCTTCTTTCGGAAAAAAAATGTATAAGAAAGATACCAAACTTGGTACACAGGTTTATATTATAAAAAGTATACCACGTACCAAACTTTAGATCTCTAAGTTGAAAGAAAAAAAGTTATAGGCATTTAAAGAAAAAAAATGGGTGCCATTGATAACCATGGAAACCTACACAACCAAAATATTTTTTGGGGATAACAAAATCTATGTTGTATATTGCAGACAAAGATTGTGTTTTTTTGACGCAAAAAAGTAAAGAAATAACATAAAAATTACCTTGAAAATTTTATAGTTTTTCTTCTTAAAACACCAAAGTCGTGAGTTAAAACGCCAACATTGGCAATTTTTAGGCAAAGAAGTTGATGTTTTGGCAGTAATATAATTTTTAGTGAAGTTTCGGAGAAAAAATTTGTTAATGAAGAAGCTGCAACTTATGAATTTTGAAAATATTTCTTCAAATGAGCACGAACTAGGCCCCTTAGAAACCTATATCCAGGGTTAGTTTCAATTTTTATCTGTTTATGTACACAGGATGACACATTTCTGCAGTAAAGCTCAATATATCCGTTATTACACAAGATACAAGAAAGACATTATATAAGTTAATCATAGGGTGTCGTGAGCTACATCTTATAAAATTATTTTGACATTTACAGGTGGCCCGTAAGTCATTGGTGATACCTATTTTCATTATTTTTTTTAATCAAACACCGCCATATTTACATTTTCCATTGAATTATAATGCATGTTTGTAAGGAAAAAATCTATTGTTTTGCAACAATTTATACAGCATTTTTTCCAATAGATAGCGGAGTTCCATTAACATTATTGTACTTTTTCAAATAATACATTATTTTGATTAAATACGGTACATTGTTTCTACTATGGTAACCAAATCTGATGCCTGCTTCCATTAAAAAGGACATACAGTATACTCTCGATTCTCCGGGATAACGGTGGGGATCGGCAACACGGATAACTACAAAACACAGATAATACGAACATAAGAAAACGTGTATATACAGGGCTTTCATTAATTACCGAACCCCACGTGACCTAATTCTGTCTCTCTCTCTCTTACTGGAATATGATTTTATGAGTTGGCAGTCAAAAAGTAACCAAAAAAACCACTAGACTAGGGACCCTAAAGTTACTAAATCAATTGACAATTGACAGTTCAGTCCATTGGCGCTCAATTCCATTTTGATGGTTATTTTGTATGTATATTGTGCATTTTCCAAGTTCGACCAGTGTTTACCTTCTTCAAATAATTTTCTATCTGTTGGACAATAAAAATAAACAGTTTTCATCAAAGCTTAGCATTTTTATTGCGTTTTTACATAAGTTAAAACTGTAGGTATTTTAAGGTTATGTTGTTGACGATACTCGACATCGCATGGGACGAAGCCCTACCAAATCTGTTGGTCGGTAATCTGCCCAAACAGGTACATATTTGTTACATGTTACACAATACACAGTCCTAAAACCGTAAATTAGAAGTTTAAATAATCGGACCACAATTTGTTTACGTACATTACAAAATTTTGATATCTATACAAAATAAAAGTAATATTTTATTATGTTTAATTTATTTTTTTAACAATCAATAACAGTAAACCATACATGAACAGACTTGCTGTTAAAAATACTAAATACATTTACTGTTTGAACTTATTATAATTTTTATATTTTTTATAAAACCCCAAAGGAAAAATGAGACAACACTGACATCTTAGGGATTTCATTAATTCAGGTTGTACAACCGTGTATGCCGGGTTGCCTAACTTAAGCGGTCACGTGCGGTTCGGGAATTAATGAAAGCCCTGTATATATATATATATATATATATATATATATATATATATATATATATATATATATATATATATATATATATATGAACACACAAACACACGCGCACACACACATGTTCACACCAAAATAATAATAGAGGTTCAATGATAAAATTACAGTAGATCAATAATGATTTCAAGTTCTTGTTTCAGGCTTAAAACATGTGTTTTCTGTTTTAGCGACATGCTGTATGTATATAGAATTTAATAGAAAATAGACTGTGAACACACAAACTCGCTTTGTGATCAAAAATCAAGTGATGAACTAGGCAATTTCGATAGCATTATATTAAGAAAGTGCATCCAGAATATTTAACAGCTGTGTTAGCACGGATAATCTGCACACGAATAATCGAGAGTATACTGTATTTGCTAATAAAAACATTTTTATGAAAATTCACTACTACAACACAGTTGCTGCTTTCTGACGTTTGTTAATATTATGTCATATGTACCTGTGTTGTGTGTGAGTGAGCTAGTGAAAGAGTCAGTGAGTGAGTGTGTGAGTGAGAGTTTAAGTGAAAAATAGTTTGATGCTTCTACTGTGAAGCGAACCCAGGACATCTGGGTCCAGAGGTACAGTTCTTACCACTAGACCACAGAGGATGACAAAATGTACATTTAAATTGTATAATACATTAATTTTTCACAGCGACTTACCTTTTCGTCGATAACTAATGTAACAGTAGAATAATGACCCTCTGGCCATTGCTTATACCTCCATTGTTGAACTATCTTCTTTTCAGGCACTAGTTCGTTAAATTTACCCGTAATATTACCACCAAATAATACGAAGTCACCCCCTTTAACAGGATTTAATTTTACATGGCTTCTGGTGAATGCCGTGACCATTTCAATTTTTGTCATCGCATCATAAAATTCCTTTGCTTTGCATTGGAACTTCTGAGTAGAATTTATTGTGGTTGTATCAATTTTCAGGCCTATCACTTTATTGTTAGTCGGTAAAACAGCATTCAAGTTCATTTGTTTATTGAAGCCACTAGAGAAATTTTTCACAACATCAGGTTTAATTTCATCCTTTTTCGGTAGTATCATGCCTTTAGAAAATTCTTCTCTTAGTCCTGAGATGTATTGCGCAAGCTTTTCTCTTACCAGAGTTCTGCCTGATGAATTCATGATTTCTTTCAGTTTTTCTCCTTCATTGTCATCATCTGCTATTGAAATTGTTATCTGAAAAAAAAAAGAATGTAATTTTAAAATATCTGATAATTTAGATATTTTGCAAAATAATTGTAATAATAAACAACATAAACCAAAAAGTTCATATAAAGGCTGCCAATTTACATTGGATCTATCTTTGTTATTATCAAGTTAAAGATGCTTACATTGACAAAAAAATCTGCAGTTTTTTAGTCTCATTCTAGATCTGGTTTTAGGTGTGTAAAAAAATTATAATAATAACAATGAAGGAAAAATGGAAGTAATAGATATACACATCTAAAACGAAACATAGGTAGAAAGTCTAGGTAAATACTTTTATGAAAGAAATAATCACTCGACTCTACACAATATGATTTGTCAAGCTGACACAAAAATATACACCTCTGAACCTAGAGTAGGATGCATACCAATTGAAGCAAACACATATTTGTTAAAAAACAGTATTGGGAGTATTATTATTAATCCAGTTAGTTCTTAATTAATAATTATTGTGCCCTCCCCTTGTTTCCCAGAACTAGTTTCACCGGTTTTAGCATATATTGATATGTTTTTTTTTACAAATTTTGAAATTTCTTTCATACCTATACACACTTGAATCAATGAACAAAAGGGGCTTTTTTTTCGTTCTGCAGTCTATTTCAGCGAGTCTTTGCTTGCAGCTGGCCCAAAGATTCTCTATGGGATTAAGATCTGGGGAGTTTTCGGGCCACTCCAAACAACCATTTTGTTTTTGATAAAGTATTCCTTCATTTTTTGGAATTACGGCAAGGAGCAAAATCTTGTGGAAATTTCCATTTTGGGACAGAAACCCCTTGTCCAACTCTCGCCTCATTCTTTCACTCATTTTCTCGTACTGGTCACTTTTAATCATTCCTTCAACAGGAACGCGTGGTCTTACACTGTCATATGAAAAACACCCCCAAAACGTTTTCTTTTCAGGGTGTTTAGGTGCTTGCTGAATGTGGGCGGTGCTTAAGTTCTCTCCAGCACTACGATGCACAAACTTTACAACTTGTCCCTGGACAAAAAAGTGGCTTTCATCACAACTCTTCCAGTTCTCCAGAGTCCAGGTTTTATGTTTTTCTGTCCAGAGATACCTCTTTTTCTTCATGGTCATTGTTTGAATCTGCTTTTTGACAGGTCTCCGTGCAATTATTCCTGCTTTGCAAAGTCGTCTTCGGACAGTAGTCACATGCAGGTTAATTCCATCTTGCTGCAGTTCACGTGTGAGCTCCACAGCTGACATCCAAGGGTTTATTTATTTTCTGATTATTTCATCTTTTTTTTTTTTTGTTCCCTCAGGGCTCGTCCGCGGCCTTGCCGCCCCTATAGCACCGCAACCCTTGGTTGATTGTGCATACCCTTAGTCTTACTCCACCCATTCCAAGATCACTGTGCCTTGAACTAGTCTGCACAGCGATTGGTAGGGTGAAGTTTTATATTGCTCTGTCTCCGGTCTAGAGTGACCGTAGATCAGTTGTCTTTTCCGGTCCAGAGCTATACACTCACACAAGATGTGCTGGGCTGATTCCTCCCCCTCGCCGCAGAGTCTGCATGCGAGGTCCCCTTCGAACCGCCCCATTTTATGCAGGTGTTTCTTGACGGCCATGTGTCCCGTCAAGAGACCTGTTGTGTTTCTGAGCTGTCCTCTGCTAAGGTTTAGCAGCTCCACAGCTCTCTTTGAACTGGGTCCGTCAATTATTGACTTCCCGTGTCTGAGCCCTGGACAGTCCGCCCAGTACACCTTGTGTTGGTTTCTGAACCAGGACTTAATGGCTCCCCTGGCAGTGCTCTTTGACACGCCCAGAGCCGGTTCTGGTCCCATAAATGGTTCTGCTGACCCTCTCTTCGCGAGACTGTCAGCTTCTTCATTGCCTTTAACCCCCGAGTGACCCGGCACCCAGATGAGGGTCACCTCATTCTGCCCAGCCAGGTCGCTCGTCTCGTCTCTCACTCACCAGCCAGGAATTTACCCGTGGGCTACTTAGTGCCTTAAGGGCTGCCTGGCTGTCTGTGGCTATGAGGATCCGCTTGTTGGTGTAGCCCCTCCTCTTGTTCTCCCGCACACAGTGCAGGATGGCGTACATCTCGGCCTGAAACACCGTTGCATGGGCTCCGAGGGAAATACTATGACTTACCCTCGGTCCTTCCGAGTAAACACCTGCCCCCGTCCCACGCTCCCCGCCAGATCCGTCCGTGAACCAGACGAGCGCGTCCCGTGGCATGCCCGGCGTCTCCTCCCGCCATGCCTCGCGATCAGGGATTTCCACTGTAAAGTTGTTTTCCCTGCACATTCGCGGGCTCGCGAAGTCTGACCTCATTTCAAGCATGGGCTCCTTCACGATCTCCTGAATTTTGCAGTGGCCCCTGAAGCCTGGGTTGATCTTCAGTCTACCATTGCAGGCTAGTCTGTATAGTCCTAGCCTGGCCTCTCCCATAATAACTAAGTGTAGGGGGGGTAGATCCAGCAACACCTCCATGGCGGCTGTTGGGGTTGAAGACATGGCCCCTGTGATGCCTAGGCAAGCCATCCTTTGGATCTTGCCTAGTTTTTGTTTGGCACTGGATTGTGTCACCTTAGGCCACCAGACCAGTGCCGCATATGTTAACGATGGTCTGACCACCCTTGTGTACAGCCAGTGGGCCATACTAGGTCTTAGTCCCCACGTTTTTCCATATAGCGGCCTAGTGACGGCTAAGGTCATGACTGCCTTACGCAGTATTTTTCCAATGTGACCATTCCAGGTTAGCTTAGAGTCCAATACGACCCCAAGATATTTTACCTCCCTGGCGATTGGAACGCTCCTACCGTATAGAGTGAGAGTTCTGTGGCTTTCTCACTTCCTCCTCCTCGTAAACGGCACGACGGTTGCTTTCTCGGGGCTCACCCCGAGCCCTTGATCAACCGTCCACCCTTCCACCACTTTCAGTGCAGTCTGCATACGCTCCCACACTGCCTGTGTGACCTTTCCTCGGACTATGATGACAATGTCGTCCGCATAGCCCTGTACCTCATACCCCCCTCCCGAGAGCCTCCCCAGCAGGCCGTCCACGACTAGACACCAGAGCAAGGGAGACAGAACGCTCCCCTGCGGACACCCCGCCGCGACCCCCGCCAGCAGAGTCCCTCCCGCGAGTGAGGTGAACACCGCCCTGTCCCTGAGCATGGAACCGATCCACCTGCAGCAGGTCTCTATTTCATCTTTAGCTGTAGGTTGTTTTTTCTTGGGTCCACATCTACCTGCGCTATTCACATCAATGCTCCCAGTTTTTGGTGCTGTTTGATGATGCGACAGATAGTAGCTTGAGGGACATCTCATCAGCAATTTGTCTCTGGGTTTTGCTTGTGTGCTCACTGTGCGTGTAATAATTAATGTTCTGGATATTTCTGGCATTACACATTAATTAAAAACTTAAAACTAAACCTTTTTTACACTTACATGTTTTTTGAAAAAAAAACACAGCCCTGATGGATTCAATGTCAATAAAATAACATCGAATGAATGGCTTAAAAGGCGTAAGGTGTTTTCTGCACTTACGAGGTTAATAACGGCCACACAAAAAACTATAAGAAGTATATTTTAAATGATCAAGACCAACCATAAGCAGTCGTGGAGAACACAATAACTGATTTGACATAGTTTTAAAAGACAAAGTCAATCATAAGACACACATTATAGAAATCGCAGGTCCCAACACACATAACTTAAGACACTACAATGCAAGGAAGAATCCAAAAGTACACCAAACTTAAGAATGTGGGGATAAGAATATGGAACACGTGTCAATAATACCAATAATAATTAGTACTGCATGTGTAATTCCAACAGCACTGACTGAAAACCTGCAAAAGCTAGTCTTAGACACTGCACTGCATTATGTGCCTTAATCTAGAAAACTGTAATATTAAATACATGCTGTGCGGTTAGAACATTCATCCAGGAAACATAGAAATCAAGCTCGATAACTCAACTAAGAGTATCTTGACACATGTGTAGATATTAATAATTATAATAAGAAGAAATCACACTCTAATCATAATTACACCAAACTATCCACATTGACAGATCTATCGCTGCACTATAATCCAGATATAGTGATCAAGCCATATGAAGACAACACCTGCACTTTGACTCACGTCTCAATTCCTAGCGATGCTAATGTCAATAAAAAGAAGAGGCAGAAAAAATTTGAAATATCTAGATTTGGCAATTGAAATCAAACGCATGTGGACCATAAACACGAAGATAATACCAATAGTATGGGGGCACTTGGCACTACAATGCATGTACTGAAGTCACACATGAGGCAGCTGCCTACAAGTATCAGAATCGAAAAACTGCAGACACAGGTCATATTGGGGACGTCATACAGCCTGAAATATTCTAAGCAAATGATTTGAATTGAAAGGATCTAAGATGAGTTAATCTTAATCAAATATATCTCACGTGTTCGGCAGGATACACTTACAACTTAAAGGTGGATCCTCCAAACCTCCCACATGGAGAGCTGAAATCGAATATTAATTTGTGAAATTTTTGTCGCTGACGTCATACTTCCACATGTATTGACGATGCGAAAGGAATTATTATATATATATATATATATATATATATATATATATATATATATATATATATATATATATATATATATATACACAGGGTGGCGCATTGAAAACGAAATACACCGATTTGCGTCCACAGAATATATTTTTTTAAGAAACGCTGAAACACGCCAATTTTAATATTGAGAGGGACATGTTTTGACATAAAACTCAACTTTGTCACATCAACCCCTTAAGGGTGCTGATAACAACCCTTATATTTTACATAGGGAACATGGGTTGAGTGTTACATCATTTGAAAGCTCTTTCTTTTCTGAATTCAGCACACTAATTTTTTTGGAAGTTTTATCAACTTGTTTAAAATTTATTCACAGTTAGAGTTGCAAGAACGTTTTTCATTTATTGTGATAAGCAATGCACTAATTAGTCACTTTTTCGTTCAAAACGAGCTCTGACATTCTGGAGCATTTGTAGAGTTATTAGACGGCATTCTCCAACAATGCGTCGTCGTAATTCTTCCAGGGACTCCGGTTTTGTTGCGTAAATTCGACTCTTTAAATGGTCTGATAGAAAGAAGTCTAAAGGAGTTAAATCGGGTGATCTAGGGGGCCACTCAATAGCACCTCTACGCCCAATCCATTGTCCTGGAAACTCTCTGTTCAAAAACTCCCTAACATGTTGTGAAAAATGCGGAGGAGCTCCACCTTGTTGAAACACTAATTGATTTTCTTGATACAGATCATCATTTTCAACAATGCCAATTAGTAGACGTAAACGATATCTTCTAGTAACTCAAAATACGTTTCGCCACTCAAATTGCCATCAAGAAAAATTGGATTATTATCTGCCCAATAATGACAATTATGACGGTTGGCTGTAGAGTTTAATAAAAATGTACACTCGTCTGAAAAACAGATATTAAACAGAAAGTTCCCGTTATCAGCTATTCGTGCAGTCATAACTTCCCAAAACTCCAGCCGCCGGTCAAAATCATCTTCATTCAGTTGTTGTACAAGATGAATTTTATACTGGTGAAATTTATGATGCTTCAATATTCGCTGAATAGTTCTTCCTTTGATGTTTGAAACAGTGGCCAATTTTCTCGTGCTCAAAGTTGAGTCCGCAGCAATTTGTCCTTAAACTTCAATCTCAGTAGTCTCATTTCTAACCGGAAATTCACGTTCAGGATCCCGTTTTTTGTTGGCTACTGAACCACTTTGTCGAAACTTTGCAACTAACTCCAAAATGTATTTTGTTAACATGTCGGATGTCGTTCATTAAACAAATTTGCGGTACGGTTGGCACAGTCATCGTTTTTGAAAAAAAGAGTAATTATTTCAACTCTTTCTTCTACAGAATACACCATTGTGAATTTAATTTTCGGTAGTACTCTCAAGTATCAAACCGACCGATAAACTGAAATAATAAACCGCATTTCTCTCATTCCGATAAGAAATGTTCTGATAGTCAATTTTTTGTTTACAAACCAACAAAACATTGACTATCAGGACATTTCTTATCGGAATGCGTGAAATGCGTTTTCGCATCTTCAACTGTGAATAATTTTTAAACGAGTTGATAAAACTTCAAAAAAAAAAGTAGTGCGCTGAATTTAGAAAAGAAAGAGCTTTCAAATGATGTAACACTCGACCCATGTTCCCTATTTAAAATATAAGGGTGAACATGGTCGAGAAGATGTGTTTGACATATAAAGTTGTTAGGAACACCAGAAGATGGTCCATGATAATATTTTTTCAGTGTTGAATACTTCAGGAATAAATAATATATTTGGTAAATGGAAACTAACAGATTCCTCGACGCCTCAGAGAAGAACTTAGTCAAGGACAGCTTTTAAGAAGATTTTTATTGTTCGTCAGTATCAACGTTTGAGCGACTTAAAGACTTATTATCAAAGACCAATCAGCATAATGAAGAAACGAATGGTAATATACTAGAGAATATGTCGCATAAATGGTACAAGCCGTGCCACAAAGGGGAAAAAAACAAGACCGACAAAATACCATTGTAGTTCATGTGGGCCATATCTTTGCTTACAGCACTCTGCATTTAGATGTCCAGAAAGATGAGATGGGAGTAGAGAAACCGAATAACACTGATGATGATTAAAGAAACTCGTAGAAATTGAACATGTTACAGTTGTGAATTATTAAATTTTTTATTTTTTAAGAATTTTGTTTGTTTTGATATATTGTTTTCCATTTTGAAATATATATGAAATAAGTACTGCTTTTAATGTTCACAAAATTATGACAATTTTTTGATTCACTTATAAAACAATGCTCCATGTATCTGACAGATATGGTGTATGTAGTACTGTCTGACATGAAGGCGCGAGTAACAGTGTGCTAAGCACCAAACTATGCTTAAAGCAGTTATTTTGTACATTTTTACTTTTACAAAAGAAACATTACACTGCAGGTATATCTGTAATACTGAAATGATGTTTGAAGACGTTTCAAGAACACAGTGGTCTCATCAATGAGGAATTTACATTATTTACTTCAAATTTGGTATTTTTAAATTGAGGTCTAATTTAAATGTTATATTGACATTATATACCTGGTATTAAATAGACATGCAGGAACTGATTTCACAAATGCGAGAGAAGAAGTCTCTACATCTGTATATAGTAAGGAACAGTTTCACCAAGTAATGGCAACAATAATTAACGACCTTGGTGGTCTAGTCATAAGAACTTGTACATCTAAACCCAAAAATTTTGGCTTCGATTCCCATTAGAAGCTGCAGTTTGTTTTCAGTACACACGTTAAAAATTAACATTAACTGAAGTTCTGGCATTGTGTTTGAGCAAGTTGAATATCTGCACATTCCACACGTCAGAGGAAGCATAACGCTGTGGGTCCCATGCACCATGCAATGTTGAACAGCTGAAGATCGCTACCCTCCCTACATAAATGAAGGGGTTCGGAAAAGATGAGATAAAACTGCTTGCTGGTATCAGTGATTGGCCATAGAGAGATTTATTGTGAGTGGGCTATTCCAGTCCCTCCACCGCAACCTTATGTCTATTGTGGCTCATGTTTAACTACTTAAATGTCACCCATCAATTCCAGCTCCATGTGGGAGTCAATCTTTTCTTGAGGGTGAAAGTTTGTTTGGCAGGTGTACTGCCATCTGAGTGAAGTCGTGCCCGTTACGAAGTTCAAACAGAGGTAACCTTTCTTTGAGTTCGTCTGGACCCGACATCCGTCAGTGTTTGACTCGGGGTGGTATCATAAAGTCCCGCTCTCGAGTAGTATCCAATCTCCAGATGTAATCCACCCCTGGAATTCTCAGCTCCCCTTCGGGTTCGTCTAAGCCCGACACCTACCAGTGCTAGACTCAAGGCAACATCCCTTAGAGTCCCGCTCCCGAGCATCACCCAAGCGAGACTGTCCATGCGTTTCTAAGCACACAGTGGGGGCTTCAAACTCATCAAGGATCTCAACAGCCAATATTGTGAAGGTGGAAGTTGGTTTGACAGGTGTAATCTCATCTGAGTGAAGTCGCTAGCCCGTCCGAAGCTCAAAGAGAGATAACCTCTGTTCGAGTTCGTCTGGACCAGACATCCGTCAGTGTTTGACTTGAGGCAGTATTATGAAGTCCCGCACCTAAGCAGCATCCAAGTGAGGTCGTGTGACGTTTCGAAGCTTACAGAAGCGAGCTCAATCTCTAGTTGTAATCCACCACTAGGGACCCCAGCTATCCTCCGGGTTTGTCTAGACCCAAAACTCACCAGTGCTACACTCAAGGGGACATCCCATCGAATCCTGCTCCTGAGCATCACCCAAGTGAGGCTGTCCGTCCGTTTCGAAACACACAGTGGGGGCCTAAAACTCCGGGTGTAGACCACTCATCAACCCCCTCCGGATCGTCTGGACACACGACACCCGCCAGGGCTCAACCCAAGACGTTATCATCTGGAACCCCGCTCCCGAGTAACAACCAAGCGACGTCAATTGTCCATTTCTAATCCCACAGTGGAGGCCTCAAAATTCAGGTGCACATCACTCCCCAGAGATATCTGCCTCCCTCGAGGCTCACCTGGACCAGACCATCGCCAGTGTTTGACACCGATTAGTCGCCTCTCACGACAGGCAGGAGTTACCTTAGGTCTATTTTTTTAATTAGTCCCGGGACCCACAGGCCACGTGATTCGCTATAGTCGCATAAATAGATTGAGATACTGTAGAGGAGAGGCAAGCTATTTTTAGATAAATAGACTGCTGATAGATGAAAACGCTGCCCGTTTAAGCTAATTTTGCGCCCTGGCTGCACAAGATTTAACCCCCCCCGGGGTCACAAGTATATAAAAATAAAATAGTATTTAAAAAAAAAAAGAAAATCATTTTAAATAAAAATACCATTCTAGAAAATAACACAACAAAAATTATAACATTCTTCTTCGTGATTTATATTGGCAAACTGCTGTATGATAATATCACAATTAGGTTTCTCCCCAGTGTGCCATTTTATATATATAATAGTGACAAATACATCAAAATTATCTCGACTCAAATTAGACCTCAAGTATGTTTTTATTCTCTTTGAGCAGAAAAAGATTGTTCGCCTGTCGCATTAGAAATGGGCATCGTTAAGTAAATTTGCAACTGAGTCAAAGTATTTGGGAAAGTTCCTTTCACCTTCTGGATGACCTCAAATATTTCATAAATCGTGTTTTTGTTTAAATTTTAGCACAATTCTTGAAAATGAATAATTTAGTTTTGTAATTATTCTTTGGTTTCAATATCGTTTATATATTTTTAACATAAAAATGTCGATTGATATTTTGATTTCCTCTTTGTCTAGGGTGAAAAAACTGTTCCCTTTTTTCTGCAACAAAGGTCAAGAGGGACGTCATCAGTTCTACCCCAAATATGTTTAGGTTCACAGTTTCCAACATTTGCTGGTTGGATTCACTCATTCCCAAATCCTTGTAAAAAATCGATGTTAATAGAGCTGTTTCAAAGGTGCACATTTTATCGTACAAAGCGCTGGATTTGTTTCTAGGTGCAGGTTTCTCGCTGTATTATTGCTTAATTGGAAAAAAAATATTTTATTGCCTTATAGTTTTTATGCCAATCTTTACTGCATCGAATCTTGCAGACCATCTAGTTTCAACCAAAATCATTCACTATTTTTGTACCCATTTTTATTTTTAACTATCGAAATTTATACTGCATCGAATCTTGCACACCATCTAATTTCAACCAAAATCATTCACTATTTTACTTTCAAACGATTTTTATTTTTAACCATCGAAATTTATAACTAGAAATTCTGGATTGGCCTGGGCCCCTGGGTGCCCACCCCAAGCGCCTAGCGGATAATCTGGCACTGGATAAAATTCAGTACCTTATAAGCACTTTGATACTATTTTGACGTTGTGGGATTTTTTTGTTGCGGGGTTATTGATATTATTGGTTGTCGCTGGTCACATACAGTAAGTGTAAGCCATACAGCAAGTGTAAACCCACATTGTTGTATTTTTAAAATTTTTGTTTATAAACTGCATGTTTTGTGCTTTCTTCGGTTTTCTCCCACATTGTTTGATTAGGTCAGGTCAGGTCAGGTCGTTCAGGCCTGGTTCATAGTGTTTTCTGCATGAACGACAAAAAATATATTGTCCCTTCAACCACCCAAAAAAAAGCTGGAGGACCAGAAGCGGACAGGCATGCTGGAGGGGAAGAACCTTATTAACAGGCAGTGTTGATGCAAAATGCAAAAAAGGCTGCTTATATTGTCCAAGTAAACTGTTTTTGTCGATTTTGAGTTTATATTTCCGGTAAATTTGCAGATTAGCTCCTGAACGCTTTTCAATTTTTTTTGCAGGAACATGCGTAGGACCCACTCTAAATGCACACATCACAAGAAAATGTTCTTGTTCTCACCCCTCAAGGAAGTTACAGGACCAGGAGTGAAGAGGGGAGCTGGGCGGGGTATGTAGTAAAAAGTAAATATGGGCAGCAAATGTGAAGAAAATGGCTTGAAAGCTGTGTTTTTCACATCTTGAAGCCATATCCCCCTTGAAGCCATATCCCCCTTAAACCCTAGCTATCTCGCACAGCACCCCTATTCACCCCAGGTCCTGTAACTTCCTTGGGGGGTATGAACAAGAAATTTTTCTTGTGGTTTATGCAACGAGGGCGGTTGTATGCACGCGAGAGGGGCAGGAAAATCCCCACAACGAAGAATGACACCCCCCCCCCCGTCTCAGGTGCAGCTGCTTCGTCATATTTCCTTCCCCATGCAACTCCCCTCCTCACTCCAGGTCACGTAACTTTTGAAATGGCTGATTCCATAAATGTCTCTTGTTGCGTATGCATACTTGGGTGCTTTTAAGCATGTTTCTGGAAACATGTTTTGAAAACCACGTATGCCGCTCATCTGCATGAAGAAACAAGACACACCATTTCATTATTGACTTACTTATTATTCAAAGATTATAGCATAAGAAATGATAATCACTATTTCAACAAATAAATGAAGCTGATTTATTTATTGATAATAATATCTAACATACGACATTATGCTGTAACCTACCATGTCATTAAGCAAAGTGACTGCCGCAAATTGTTTCTAATCTGCTACTCAACAACCATGATTGCTGAGAGAACTTACTTGACATCAATTTCAGACTAAAATCAATTGCTATATAGTTATTTTTGTAAAAAGTTTTAAACACCTTTTTTGCCTCCTGTATTTTTAGCACATGACAGGTATTACATGCACAACATCTTTATGAAGTACTTACATCTAGTTCAGACACATCATTTTCCTCTGATAAATTTGGAATCTTAATTTTCCCACTATAATCTTTTCCAGAACCTTCTTTAAGCTTTCCCTGCCATTTAAGTACAATATCCCATTCATAGAAGAATATTAATTTTCCTTTTCTATTATTCGCAGAGGCTTCACCTTCACATTTATCTACTTCCGATATAACCAATTCAGCTAGGTCATTCTTCACAGCAGCATCCTTAAATAATTCCTTTATCCTATCAATTGACCAAGGGCTCGCATTTTTCTCAGTCCAGTGCCAATTATTAACGTTTGTTGCATCTGGCCTTTCTTCTACAATCCACCTTGGATCACCTTCTCCCCATTTAGCCATTTTAAAAATAAAATTTCAGGACAGATTTTGATAAAACTGAAACTATAAAAAGGTTTTATGAATCAGCCTGGAATTAAATATTCTTGTAACAAGTACACATGTAAGATTAACCTAAATAAATATAAACAAGATATTGATTCGCCGTGTTTTACCTTTAGAGGTATAAATTGAGTAAACGCTTTGTTTAATTACGCAAGAAACGCCTGCAATTTTATTTTATAGATTGTAAACGTATCTCCAATCCGCGTTAGCCTTCTTTCAACAAATTTCATCTGACATGACACCAATGACACCGACTGTCGCACTGACTTCACTCTTCACTTTAGTGATGGGTTGTTATTTAACAGTCTGTTATATTTTAACTGTTGTCGAGCCGCAGCAGTAACAACCTGTTATGGATAGATACAAATAACAGGTACAGTGGAGGGGATGCTGTTGCGCAGTGAGTCGTATCTGTTTCTGTTGTCGTATCTGTTTCTGTTGCACTGCTACGATGAAGCAGCTTCTGTTTTCATCCGCAACTGTTATAACAGGATGAATGGACATGAGACTGGGAATGGGGTATAGAGCGGACTTTACTTCATAACATAATACTGTTTTCATCCGCAACTGTTATAACAGGATGAATGGACATGAGACTGGGAATGGGGTATAGAGTATAGAGCGGACTTTACTTCATAACATACTACTTTATACTAGTGTGCTCACAGCTTTGGAAACGTAGGGTCGTCGGTACAATGAAACTCTTAAATTTTGACAGGTTGTTGATTCACACAAGACACACACATATATTTACAATTTATAAACAAACACAAAATATGAAAAATGTAAATAAAAAGGCTGTATATGTAGCAAGTGAAAATTATTAAAAATGAACTATATCACTGTAAAAATAAAATCAGGTCACCGCGTATATAAAAAAATAATCACATAGGCGTTGACGTAAACTCAATCTTCATTAGATAACTCGATATGCTGATGGCATTTTTGTTTTAAGAAAAAACTGATATGTATACAAACGTACAGTTATGCTTTAACATGAGTCCTTAGGTATTATATTATATTAGGTAGTTTTTTGCTCATTCTTCTTTGCCTTATGTAACTAATAAATCAATATTCCCTTTTACTTTTCACTTTGGAAATCTAAGAAATAGGTCCGATTTTAAACATCTTTTTTTTATTACTACTGCAAAATAAAAAATCCCTACAACTTAAAAAATCTCAGAAACAGTACCAATATTAATGAAATTATAAAAATATTCCCTGTATCCGGTATAGTTGAAACCAGACACACTTCGCCCTATAGGTAGAGAGAAAAAAATTAGTTTAATTTTTTTTTTAATTATTTATTTTATTTTTTGCTTACAATAATTCATTTATTTCATATAACTCTCATTTTCAAGGAAAAGATGGCTATAGAGGTTTTCAAGCTCAATGCTTAACTAATACTTAATTAGTTAAGAAAATTCGAAAGAAATTCTGCATTGTTGAATTTTTTACCAAATTATTATTAGTGATGAATACCCAAAAAAACCTCCATCATTTTTTTAATAAAAAAGTTATTAATTGTTTTAAACATAATACAAGAATATTTTTTATTTTAAACATTACCCAACTACACCACCGGACGGGTTCAGCTACTGTTACTACGTCTACGTGGAATTCTTAATAATTCATAGTTCATACAGTTATTTTCAACCTGTTATATTTAACTGTTATTTCTAAATAACAGTAACAGGTGCGACCTGTTAAAGCAATATAACAGTTTTACCCATCACTACTTCACTTCCTGATTCTACCATAACCGCATGAATAAAATAAATTGGAAATTTGGGAAATTTCTAGAAACCAGAAGTCATTTTCCAGAATTCAAACCGACAAAATTGTTAATGTGGTTACTAGCTCTTTGCAATAGGTGGCGCTGGCTATAAAACTCTGTAAAAAGATTGCATACTGAACACTGAATTAACATATGAGTCAATGGTTTATGGTTGAACTGGAACGCAGAATAAAGAACTACACAGCACAAGAAACAATTTTGCTGTGGTAGTTGCATGAATTATAAAAGTATAGAGAAACTTTCTTTATGAATAGAAGTTCTCACCCATAATATAACAACACCTTCTATAAGGAGGTGTTGGACATAATAGCTAGTAAAGCTAGGTTCATACACTCACGAATTGCGAAATCGCCGTATCCCTATTGGTTTATTTTAAATCATATCGTAATATTAGCTTAACTCATTATATCATGGTTGTCACGTTGTCTTCCAAAAAGTAAAGCTAATTATTATTAATGATAAAGATTCTAGATAACATTTGTTGCTGAAATTATCCTTTGCCAGAGTTCACAGTATTCTTTTAATTGATACGAAAGTTGTGGAACATATTTTCTTTCATTTCAGAATTATGTTTAAACCTGTATTTTGCTAACAAAGGTAGGTTTTATCCAAATACAACTCTTTATTGTTTTTGGGATAGATTAAATGTCTTTTCATGGTTTGCTCTCCCAAATGAGTATACCATAAAAATTGTCACCTATTACCTATAAAATGTCATATAATAGAAAACACTTTTATGCAGAACAATTGCCGTGTAAATTTTCTATATAGCACCATCTAACATTGCCAAAGATAAACAAACATCGTTTTAAGCGATTTCGCTTCTTTAAAATGAGACAAAACTTAAAAAAAGAAAACGTCCATGAACAGCCGTACCTACTATAACCAAAAATTAATATAAATGTGTTCTAACCGGATGAATTCCATTCGAAACCGTCTATTTAGGTTGACTAAGGAAGTAGCAATATTAGATGAAAATGAGAATCATCAATAGATACAACTTAACTACTTACAATTTTGTGTTCAGTGCATCAGTACTGCAGTTATACATTCAATAAAATAGTGTACATCAATTTGCTTATTTATCTAAGTTGACAATGGATTTACATCGAGTATCGGCTTCCACAATATCATATTTAAAATTTAATTTTTTTACAAGCAACATATGTATTTATATTATTTAAACTGGTATAAACGTAAATACATATACAGTTTAAACATAATTTTGTATATGTACGACAGGTCGTATATCGTACAATGTTCTAGGAGGCTGGCTAGAAATATCTAAAAAATCAGGCAAACTATAGTAAGAAAATAAAAGAAAACAAAATGTTTGGATGCCCATAACTCTTTAAGAATGCAAAATGATACTAAGGTAAGTCTGTCTAAATCGGCTTATTGTAATTCAATGAAGTTAAGTTTGAAGTATGGCCCATTCATTAACAGACAGCGTTTATACTACACTGCTTTTAATAGCAACTTTATTAGCATCTTACGTTAAGACAATGTGACATGTAACGCAGTAACGCCATCTCGTTCGTGACTAGGAGCAATGTTCTCTCAACAATTCCCACGAATACTCAAACATGTTTAAATTTCGCAATGTACTGAAAGGCAGGCTACTAGCCAAGCTGCCTTGGAAGCATTTTGATTGTCATTGGTATAGCACACGAGCTCTAATAAAAGCCAAGGCGGTGTGTGTTTCTAGTTATGATCACAAACTTAAGGTTAGACGCCTACCAATATTTATGCTATCTAATTGCATTCTTTATTGTCTGTTAAACTAGTGCATTATTATCGATTTTCATGCACACAACACTCAAACGTGACAGAGGAATCAAACTGGTAGTCCAACATTGCAGTACATTCTCAATTCATTAATTCTAGTTGCACAGCTTGGTAAGACCGTTCCAGGCTAAATACCAACGTAGGTACATTTTATCTGGCAATACCAGCAGTGGCGGCTCGTCAGATGACGCAGGTGAAGCGCTGCTTCACCTATATTTTTCGGTTAGGCTATACTTTTTATTCAAAATCCACCATAAAATTAATTTTTTTCACTATCTCAAATTCATTTGGTACAACCACATAAAAATGTCTAGTTGCGGTGCGCCGCAGTTGATAATGTATTTTTATAGTATTTTATGGAACGATATAATTTGCAAGCCCCCGATTTCCGATTTGAATGTTACACAACATGCCCCAACCCGCAGCGTATTACGTGTTTCAGAGCACAGACTATTGCAGAGCAACGAGCAACTGAGGACTGAACTGAGCCAGAATTGTGTATATACAAATGCTGCGTCAATTTCTTATCGCTCACATGCGACGGTTGTCATGGCCACGGCACGCGCGGTGTTGAGTTGGTGTTTATGATGGCCACAAAAGTGATGCAGAATTCTGAGCCGGCTTCAAATCTTAGTTTCAGTCGTTTATTTAGATTCCGTCGGATCGTCAGACACGTATTTATATTTTCACTATGTTGCGTTAAATGATCGGGTGTGTGTCATTTACAGACTTTGAAAAGCTGGATTTTTCCTGTTTCTTTTTGGTAAGCGGAATTGATTTGTTTATTATCACCTCTAAAAGAATAATTTCAAAATAAGAAAATATTAGATACAAAATTTCAAGTTATAAAAAAAAGATGGGCATTGAATTGGAAAAAAAGTATTATTATTATTATTATCACCTCTAAAAGAATAATTTCAAAATAATAAAATATTGCATACAAAATTTCAAGATATAAAAAAGAGAAGGGCCTTGAATTTGAAAAAAGAAATATGCTTGTGGCTTTTCCCATTATAAACAGATTTTCATAGTACGAGCTGTATTATATTATCGTGCTTGTGCGTGTACACCCTGACAAAATAAGGTAAATAATAATACATTTATTTATTTATGTCCTCTCATCGAGTAGTCGTGGTCATTATTCCGAAAATTATTCCTTGTGAAAGTCTATATTTTTGTACAAATGGATTTTTCATTTAAATACTGAAGTTCCAGGAGAACACGTGACCTTTAAAATTCAAAAAAAAATTTCATCCGCGGCGCAGAGGGGGTCTTCGCCCCGCTGAACCCCCTTTTTGGGCCGCGTGGATTCTGCTTCACCCACTCCCTAAGTCACGAGCCGCCACTGAATAGCAGTTGTGAATTCAACAAAGGAATTACGCGTGCTGGCAGCAATGGACATCTCCTCAAGAAGTACGAACAGCAACACTGGAGGGCTGTTTCTTCACGCTTAACAAAATGTTTCAATGAGAATGGCCATCATCTCGAATATGTACTATAAGTTGTTCCTCGTTTTTTAATGAAGATTCGTAAAAAAAATTGAATTTAATATATATATATATATATATATATATATATATATATATATATATATATATATATATATATATATATATATATATATATATATATATATATATATATATATATATATATATATTGTGACGGTGGTTTTGTCACACGTGGGTTCTGGTAAGCCGTGGTAGTTAATGAAATCGGTGTATTATTATTGTGATTTTTATTAACACTAAACTTAACATTTCAATACGGGAAAATAACGAAACTAATTAATACTTCTGAATAATAGGACATGAAAAGAAAACAGAACATTGTTCAATATAGAAAATAACGTCTCTTCGACATCTTGATTTTTTGCCGAACCTCACACAGCTGACTTCTAACTTCCACCTGTTTTACCGGCGGCAGCTCATGCGCTTCCGGCTTCATCTAGAGATCTCCCTCTGGCGGAGATTGGGTTTCCAGTGGCGTGTCCGGCGTCGGGCTGAGGATCTGGTTATAATATATATATATATATATATATATATATATATATATATATATATATATATATATATATATATATATATATATATATATATATATATATCGGGTGTAACATTTTGGTTGGGAAAAATTTAATAGCACATTTTTGAGCCAAAAATAAGACTTTCTCTTCATATGAACATGTGTCTTATCGGTCTTTATTTCCGAGATACAGGGTGGCAGGTAAGTAGTTTCCCATATTAATCGCTTGAATGATCGGTTTTAATCAACTCAATCCAACCCGTTTCTGCAAACAAAATAACAAAAAAGGTTTTTTAAAACAAATTTGTAATTATCTGTGAAGCTCATTGTGTTATTTTTTAAATTCAGTATCCATGCTGCTTTTTTATAGGTTTTACTATGTATCAACAATTTAGATTCTAGTTTAATGGGAAATTGGGTTATCACAATTTTAAATATGTTTATGAAAATTCGCTACCATAACGCACTTTAACCCTTTTCAACACCTATTTACTATTGCTATATCCATACTTTTTGAAAATGAAATAAATATAAACAATACAAAATTTGGAAATTAAAATTTTAATAATTTAACCTAAACATCTGTTTATATAATTTTAACTAGGGATGTATGTACTTTGTAGTACTTACTTAGATATTATGAGTACTTACTGTATTAGTTTGAGCTAGGTATATTTCTTGTAATACCTACCAGCAAGGGCGTACCCAACGAGGGGCAAAAGCCTGGAAGCAAAAAAATAAATCCTTATAAAAAAATAATACCACAAACAAATAGGATAATTACCGTACATCTCGCAAAGCTTTACACTCATCTAGAGCCATCTAGCGACTGGTAGCGAAATCTGTCAGCCAGTTAGTGGGATTCGAGAAAGACTGAGAGGTCGCTAGAGTTTACAGGCGGCAGCCAATGAGAGAAAAGGAAATCTTCTAGAAAGGCCTCCGCCTTCCCCTTCGATCTAGAGAGTTCCGCATGTCCGCATCACTATATAAACTGACCCACCCGCCGCTACTTTATCAGTATTTGTATGTTAGTTGAATTGTTTGTGTTTACTACTAAGTATTTTTTTAAACAACCAATTATTATACTTTATTAGTTTACCTTCTTATTTACGTTTGGAGAACACTGAGGCTGTCTAAATGGATATAAGAAACTGGTTTCAAAAAGGTAAGTTAAGTAATTTCTCAATTTATGTAGAAAATAAAATTTTAAATTAAGTTTATCATATAATATAATGAAAATTACTTCAAAATGAGATTTACACTTTATCAAAATTATGATTTTCATTTCTTAAATGAGTCGCGTAATGTGAAATACCATTATCCAAATCAAAACTTCTTTTGTGCTCTGAAATACGAGTTTAAAAAGTTTTTCCGATATAAAATTTATCGCAACTGCCGCAATTTAGTTGATAGACACCTGATTTATTTTCTTTCGAACTCCTTGCTTTATTGTTCTTAATGTATTTACTGAGATTTTTGTTTGTTCTGAACGCAATATTTAAATTAAAATTTGATAAAAATGATTTCAATCTATTGCTGGATTTATTGATATAGGTTAAAGCAGTGAATTTCGTATTGTCTTCAACTAACGGGTAAGCCTGTTTTATTGAAATTTGAATTATGCCAATTTCTATTATTTTCAGGCAGAAAACCTCTCAAACGGAAAAAGGATCAAGATGACAGTAGTGGAAGTGGAAGCAGTGATGGTGATGAAGATGGAACTAAACTGACCGAACCATCGGATTCTGTGTCTATTATGGAACAAGGGTCTAGTAATTCTTCACCTCTACACGTAGCTGATCCTGGGACATCTAAAACGATTGAAGAATACGATGGCTACCATGAAAATGACATTGGTCGTTATGTTGGTCATGCTCTTAAGTTGCCATTAGAAAAAAGGAAGGATTTGTTTACAAATCCCTGGGTTCCACCACCAAATTACGATTTTGGTTCTGATGCCAGCCATTTGAAAAGAAAATTTAACCGCCGCTGGTTAGATCAATATACTCCTTGGTTGGTGTACTCAAGTCGTTTGTAAGGTGCTCTATGTATGCACTTTGTTCTTTTTCCTCCTAGTATTGCTAGAGTTAAAGGAGTTTTGGGGTTATTCATGGTAAGGTCATACGTGAAGTTTAAAGATATACATGAAGATTGTAGAAAACACGTCGGCAGTCACTACCACAAAACTCCAACAGCTGCTGCAAAAGCGTTCCTTGAAAATGTTCCAGTTGATATACAGTTGCAAAGTGGTCACCAGAAGATGATTGAAGAAAACAAACAAATATTGTCATCAATTATTTATTGTATCATATTTTGTGGAACTCATGATTTGCCACTTAGAGGAAAGGAAGGAGATGACGGGGTTTTCTTCGACTTTTTAAATTTGAGAATTGACTCTGGTGATGTGAAGCTAAAGAATCATTTGGATACATGTCGAAAAAATGAAGTCTACACTTCACAAAAAATTCAAAATGAGATTATAAGATTATGTGGTGAAGTAGTCAAAGAAATAATTATTGAAGATTGTAAACAAGCAAAATCTTACGCTGTAATGGCTGATGAAACAGGAGATATCGCTGGAAAAGAACAGCTTTCTATCGGATTGCGGTTTTATGATGAGAATCAAGAAAAAATCAGAGAGGAATTTGTAGGCTATGTTGAGCTGAAATCTCAAGATCGCTAGCATAATTCAGAGTTTTTTAGTTGATCAGAATCTTTCAGCAGAGAATTGTGTTGGATTTGGATTTGACGGATGTTCTACGATGGCTGGAAAAGAAGGTGGTGTACAGGCCATTTTGAAGAAAAAGTACAATAAATCTTTATTTTTCCATTGCTCAAGCCACAAACTAAATCTTGTGGTCAATGATGCTAGCAAACTACCGGAAATAAGAAACTTAATTGCAACAGTTAAGGATACAATATCCTCTTTCATGAGTCGCCAGCCCGCAGGAATTCGGCTCCTAATCTATCAAGGCTTAGTGAGACCAGATGATCTGATACAAGAGCATTAGAAAGTTTTCAGGCAGCTTCCATTAAATCGTCAATGCGCTAGAACATCTCTTGGTCGAAGGAAACTATGCTACAAGAAAATTTGCCTATCAATTGCACTGTGCAGTTACTAAACCAATTTTCATCGTAGGTTTAGTTATGATTGCAAAGTACTCTGCGATTTTGGAACCCGTTGTGAACGTTATACAAAGTAAAAATATGGATTTGATTATGGTGAGGAAACATATTGGTGCAATCCTTGATGTCATCAAGAAGGATCGACAAGAAATTGAACATGTTTCTGATGAATTACTTGAAAAATCATAGTGTTACAAAGCACTTCAATAGATGTAGGTGCGGTGTTGCCACATCTCCAGAACTTCCCCAACATCTGGAAATTTTTGCACAATCTGGCAACACCGCCTCCCCACCCCCTGGTGGGGCCTGGGGTGACCCCCTCAGGCGAAGTCTCAACCCTCTAGGACCAGAAATAACGAAGTTACCAACTTGTACCCCGTCGGAACGGATAACTGAGGTCTGCACATTCCAAACACCCTGTATATACACCCTGTATGCGCAGAGAACCCTTACACCCTGTATACGCAGAGAGATCTTATATTACGGGAAACACCTCTTGTGTAACATAGGAGTGATGACCACATTTGGATCATCCTGTATATACATCCCCCTGTATACACACGGGACCGATCTGTATTCACAGAACCTTCTAGTAAAAGAAGGTCCTGGAAAATTCTGGAATGGAACGCTCCAGAAAGTGGTGGAAGGTACGGCGAGTATATAAACGCGAAAGCAAGCCAACACAGTTCAGTAAGAGAATGTTGGAGTAACTTGAAGAAGCAGTGTAAAGTGTTAAGAGAGTAGCTACTGTAGTACCAGTGTAGACTTGTGTGCAGATTAGTAATTGTAAGGGCAGTAAATTAAGTGTTTTGTGAGAGAGACATTCTAGAAATTTTATTGTATCCATATTTAGAGAGTAAATAAAGTTGTTTTGTTAAAATTAAAAGTCTCACTTATCCAGAACCCGGGGAAAACGCAACAATTTGGTGTCAGAAGTGTGGGATAAGTGAGTGAAGAAGTGAACAACTAAGCTAGCTGTAAATGGTAAACACCAGATCGACTGACTACGACGAGATGGCTGAAATCAAAGAGTTGACGGACTTACTGAAAAGACAACGCGAAGAAGACGACAGAAGACGACAAGAGGAAGAACAGAGGCGTCTTGAAGATAAAGAAGAACTCAAGAAGCAACGCGAAGAAGACGAAAAACGACGACTAGAAGACAAAGAAGACCTCCGAAGTATGTTCCACAATATGAGAGTCGATGTAAAAGAGGAAATTGAACTGATCAACGAACAAATAGAAAGTGTGGACAAGAAAGTAGAAAATGTGAACAGCAAAGTAGAAAATGTAACAGAAAATGTAAAGGATTGGAACAAACGATGGGAAGAAGTTGAATGGTTGAAAGAACAAATGAAGATGATCATGAAAGGCACAGAAATCACACATAGAGAACTGACAGAACAGGTGATGGGCCAGACTGATAGAACTGAACCAAGAGGGGTTACTGGAATGTCCCCAGTTCAAAATCGTCCGGAAGAAGATATGCCAGTCGTGCAGCAGCCTCATGGCACCTTGAAGCCGCCGACTTTTGACGGAGAAACATCGTGGCCCATGTACAGGAGGCAGTTTGAGGCGGCAGCTCTCAGCAATGGGTGGAGCGAACAACAGGCAGCAACTGCTCTAATTCTTTCGCTTCGAGGTAAAGCCCTAGAAATCCTCCAGAACATTCCGGAATCGAAACAGCACAACTATTTAACAGTGATACAGGGCCTAGATTTGAGATATGGTAACAAGTACATGAGCGAGGTCTACCAGACACAACTAAAGTCAAGGGTCCAGAAGCCAAATGAGACTCTGCAAGAATTTAGTGCCGAAGTGGAGAAACTTGTGCGACTGGCATATCCTCAAGCCCCAGAAGAATTTGTCAACCAGATCACCGTCCAGACCTTCATCCATGGGGTACTTGACAATGAAATGCAACAAGCTTTAAGACTAGGAAGGTTCAAAACACTTACAGACTGCGTAATTTATGGCTTGGAATTTGAAGCAGCGAAGAATGCGTCTCAACCTCGCCGCAACAGGCTGCGCGAAGTGAAGGAGATAGAGGACTTTGCAGACACGACAGCGGAACTAAGGCAAGAAATGAAGTTGATAAAAGAAGCCATGAGCAAGCTCACTGTACCGGTTGGGGCACGTAGGACGAAAGCAGATTGGTCAGACATAGAATGCTACAAGTGTGGTAGGAAAGGGCACATAAGTAGGCAGTGCTCACAAACCCAACAGGCGGCTCGCAGAAGCCAAGAATATACCAACAGTGAGCGGCGTCAGGGAAACGACCTCACGCCAGTGTAAGGGGGCGGCAGCTGGCGTGCGAGTCCCAAGGCCCCAAAGTCAAGGTCTCCACTATCCGACGCTACCACGAGAGCCTCGTTATACCTGGCAGCATAGGCGGAAGACAATACAGTTTCACCATCGATACTGGTGCCACTAGATCCGTTGTACGTCCAGACATGTTGCCAAACAGGTCGGCACTGACGACCAACAAATAGCCTGTGTTGAAGACGGCAAAAGGAGATAGGATACCCGTGCATGGAGAGGCCATTGTTTACATTAAGCTGGGCAGTACTGAGCTGCAGGTAAGGGCTGTCGTCGCAGAAATCGTCGACGAATTTATTCTGGGTCTGGATTTAATGGAAGAGTTCGATGTCCTATCAGTAGACTTCCCTGAAGTTCGTATTGGAGGAGGCCGATATTTTCGCTCAAGATAAAATCACAGGTCGTACGAGTCTAGTGCAACACAGAATTAATACTGGCGACGCAAGACCAATTAGACAGCCGCCGAGAAGACTGCCTTTTGCCAAGCAATCAGAAATCAAGGCGATGGTTAACGAAATGCTGGAAGATGGTGTGATCGAGGAGTCTAATAGTCCTTGGTCGTCCCCAGTAGTTTTGATCACCAAGAAAGACGGCACTATGAGATTTTGCGTGGACTATAGGAAGCTGAATGATGTCACCAAGAAAGACAGTTTTCCCCTGCCCCGGGTCGACGACACTTTGAACACTTTGGCCGGATCAAAGTGGTTCTCTACATTAGACCTGAAAAGTGGCTACTGGCAAGTAGAACTCCATAAAGACGATAAGGAGAAGACTGCTTTTTCAACCGGGAATGGGTTGTACCAATTCAAGGTCATGCCATTCAGCTTATGTAATACCCCTGCCACCTTCGAGCGACTAATGGAGTTAGTGCTGAGAGGACTGACATGGGAAACATGCCTGGTGTATCTCGACGATGTCATGGTGATTGGAAGGACTTTCGATGAACACCTGGCGAATCTGAAGCAAGTTTTCTCCAGGCTGAGAGGTGCCAATCTGCAACTCAATCCCAAGAAATGCGTCCTCTTCCAGAAGAAAGTGAGTTTCCTCGGACATGTCGTTTCTGAGAAAGGGATAGAAACTGATCCAGAGAAAATAAAGGCAGTAAGAGACTGGCCTGTGCCGAAAAACAAAAATGAGGTCAGAAGTTTTCTGGGACTTTGCAGCTACTACCGACGCTTTGTGAAGTACTTCAGCAGCATTGCGAAACCTCTGCATAGCCTGACTGAAAATAAGGCCGAGTTCATCTGGTCACCAGATTGCCAAGAGTCTTTTAGAGAACTCAAACATCGTCTTCTCACTGCTCCTATACTGGCTTATCTTCAGGGCGAAGGACTGTTCATACTGGACACCGATGCTTCCCAGTATGGCATTGGGGCAGTACTCTCGCAGCTCTAAGCCGGAGAAGAAGTTGTGATAGGCTACTTCAGCAAAACGTTCGGAAAAGCAGAAAGAAATTACTGTGTAACCCGGAAAGAACTGCTGGCAGTTGTAAGATCCATCGAACATTTCCACAGCTTCCTGTACGGAAGAACATTCCGCGTGAGGTCAGATCACTCTGCTCTGCAATGGCTTCTGAACTTTATAAATCCCGAAGGACAGATAGCACGATGGATAGAGAAACTGCAGAGCTACGACTTCCGGATTGAACATCGAAGAGGAAGAAGTCACGTCAATGCAGACAGCCTGTCAAGAAGACCATGTTCAGTGCATGAATGCAAATTTTGCGAGCGACAAGATAACAAAGTGATCGACAAAGTAACTCATCAGATCAAACAACTGGTGACGGAACAGGAGAATAACACTGATCTAGACGGACATCTTGAATACATCAGAGACGCACAGAAGACAGATCCAGACTTGACAAAAGGGGAAAAGATCTGAGTGGTCGATGTGTCCCGGTTTGGGGCGGAGGTTAAAGGCTACTGGCTACAATGGGACTCCTTGTGTCTAAAGAATGACTTGATCACTCGAAAATGGGAAACTGCCGATGGTAGAGACTGTATATACCAGACCGTTGTGCCAAGTGAGTGCATAGACAGTGTTCTTCAGGAGTTACACAATAGTAGGAGTGGAGGCCACTTTGGGGTCAACAGGACTTTCGCCAGAGTCAGAGACCGCTTCTATTGGATAAACTGCCGAAGAAGCGTGGAAGAATGGTGCAAAAGGTGTGACCAATGTGCCTCAAAGAAAGGACCAAAGACCCGATCCAGAGGAAAAATAATGCAGTACATCTCAGGTACACCGTGGGAGAGAGTTGCCGTAGACATCGCAGGACCTTTTCCAATCACAGAGTCTGGGAACAGATACATAATGGTCGCGATGGACTACTTCTCGAAATGGCCTGAAGTTGCGCCGATCCCCAAACCTATCGGGGCAACGAACCCCCAAGTTGGCGGCCGGCAAATACTGTTCGGGACGAACAGTCTTAAGGAGGGGGGCAGTGTTACAAAGCACTTCAATAGATGTAGGTGCGGTGTTGCCACATCTCCAGAACTTCCCCAACATCTGGGAATTTTTGCACAATCTGGCAACACCGCCCCCACCCCCTGGGGGTGCTTGGGGTGACCCCCCCTCAGGCGAAGTCTGAACCCTCTAGGACCAGAAATAACGAAGTTACCAACTTGTACCCCGTCGGAACGGATAACTGAGGTCTGCACATTCCGAACACCCTATATATATACCCTGTATGCGCAGAGAACCCTTACACCCTGTATACGCAGAGAGATCTTATATTACGAGAAACACCTCTTGTGTAACATAGGAGTGATGACCACATTTGGATCAGCCTGTTATACATCCCCCTGTATACACACGGGATCGATCTGTATTCACAGAACCTTCTAGTAAAAGAAGGTCCTGGAAAATTCTGGAATGGAACGCTCCAGAAAGGGGTGGAAGGTACGGCGAGTATATAAACGCGAAAGCAAGCCAACACAGTTCAGTAAGAGAATGTTGGAGTAACTTGAAGAAGCAGTGTAAAGTGTTAAGAGAGTAGCTACTGTAGTACCAGTGTAGACTTGTGTGCAGATTAGTAATTGTAAGGGCAGTAAATTAAGTGTTTTGTGAGAGAGACATTCTAGAAATTTTATTGTATCCATATTTAGAGAGTAAATAAAGTTGTTTTGTTAAAATTAAAAGTCTCACTAATCCAGAACCCGGGGAAAACGCAACAATATGATATCGCGAAGAAAATCGGCGTTGAGTTAACAGTCCCACGAATTGTTCAAAAGCAAATACACAGAAGTAATCCGCCATCTGAAACTGCGACTGAATATTGGAGACGGTCGTTGATCATCCCTTATCTTGACTCTTTAACTTTATCATTGAATGTTAGATTCTCACACGAAAATACACCTGCTTTTGCCTTATCCCATCTTCATCCTTCATACATGCTAAAAATGACTTCAAAAGATTTGGAGAAAAAGGCAAAATCTTTCATGGAGTTTTATGAGTTGGATGATATCTCTGCAGAATTAGATTTGTGGTATAATCTGTGGAAAAATAAGGATTTAGCAGGAGACAAATTAAAGGATATTGAAGTGGCTGCACTTTTGGAGGAGACTAATATTTTTTCCCCGCAACAAGGCATGCACTCCTCATTTTAAGTGCTTTCACATCAACTACGGCTACTGTTGAACGATCTTTTAGTACCCTTCGAAGGGTAAATACCTGGCTGAGAAGTACAATGGAAGAAGACAGACTGACTGGGTTGTGTTTGATGAGCGTCTATCGAAGATTCTTCAAGAAAAATCAGGACTGGATTGAAACGAGAGTTTTGAACAAGTTTTGTACAAATTCAAGAAAAATTATACTACTATAAGACATGTAACTAGAAAAATTTTTTTCAAGCAAATAATTGTAATAACTGCTATAATTATACATAATTTTCTTAAAATTTTGGTTTAATTCACCTTTTCCGCGATAAGATGTTACAACCTGAACGACCATGGCTAGTTTTCAGCCCGTGTACGCCCTTGCCTACCAGTGAATTCTGTGTAGAGTTCACTAGGTAATACATACAATATCTACAATCTACATGCATTTTACCAATCACTTTCATATTTGTTTGATTGGATCTTACAATCATAATATACTACTACAGTCGTTTTGTTCAAGTTAAGTTAAAATTAAAAGTTGGGTTATTATTAACCAATTATCTATCTATTTATATTTACCTTAGAATATAAGTACCTAGTTGTTTTATATTATAAGATCCTAATAAGGTATTAGCAATTAGCATCAGTGGAGTCGATTTCGAGGTTATGCGATGCACAGGGCATGAGCCTACACGCTTCTCTGTTACACATGGCTACGTGTGGTTAGACTAAACTAGGAGAGAGAGAGAGAGAGAGAGGGAGAGAGATATTGCTTTTAATTTTAAATACCGTGACCATGAAGAATGGGAAGCCTAATATTTATACATAATGAAACGTCATTCTAAATTGCTTTAAAACAAATTGAATCACTGTCATTAAATTTTTTATTTATTAGTATACATTCGCATGCTAAAATTTAGCACTTTTGGACGTAAGCTTTGTCCCGGTATTAGGAAAAAATGGGCCAAGGCTGAAAATTTACATAATTGTTAGTTCGTTGTACATTGTACACAGCTCTATCTATAAAATTTTGTGTAAACGAGAGCTGTCGTGACAACATACTACCTGATCCTGCACCGAGATGGCGTCCCTGTCGTATCTCTCATATAATGTTCTCCAGTCTGACATCTTGCAATAACTTCAATTGTTTAGATTTTTATCTACGATTTATTTAAATAGCTTAGCAGTATAGATAACGTCATCTGTCTTTGTCCAACATTGTAGATATTGCATTACAGATTCTGAAGTGATGGCAAGGATAATTTTATTATTAATTTCGAAGAACTTTATTTTTCTTTGCTTAAACGACTTGAAAATTGGTACGCAACCACGTCTGTCTATGTTGTTTTAAGTTGTAACTTTTCGTTTCAATCACTTAGAAAATTAGAAAGATATTGCGTTTTAAAAAATATTTTAAAATTTTTTATTAAGAAAAATTGGCTGTTAAGATTTAATGAACGAAATCATCCAAGCCGCTAAAATTAAATTAAAATAAAATAAAATTAAAAATAAGGGTAATTTCCAAATTTGGTCCAAATCAGTGAAGTATTTCTTGAGTTATCGATTGGATACATATACATATAATGGGTGAAGCATTAGATTGAAGAAATAAAAGTCAAGATTTTTTTTTGCCTGGTTTGTCAAAGTTTGAAGTTTGCTGAATTTGATATATAATTGTCACATTGCTTTAGATATAACTTTTAAAATTATGCAAATGTACACCACAAGTCCTTAGACTTATTGTATAGGCATACTGTATAATTTTTATCAATGAATAAATAATAATAATAATAACATACATACATACGTACATATATATATATATATATATATATATATATATATATATATATATATATATATATATATATATATATATATATATATATATATATATATATATAAACATTTTAACTGACCATGGAAATGGGTTCCAGAGGCCCTAGTTTGCGCTCATTTGAAGAAAATTTCCGAAAGTCTCACATACCTCTCTATTAGTGAATTTTCATTTAAAAAAAATTCGATACGATGTTTTTAGCAATACATAACAGAGTCCCATGAAAATGATACATTCCGAGAGGTTTTCGTTTATATTATTTGTTGAAAAGATTGAAGTCTACGCTTCAACCGTCGTTGTCCTTCATTTTACTAAAATATTTCCAGAAAATTCATTTGAAATATACCATTTCTCTGATGCTTTAGCAGTAGTTTTAGCTAGCGAGTTTATAGTTTAATGCTATATAAGTTTTAGCGAATTTTCGTAAAAAATTAATAAATATCAATATCTCCGTTATTATACAAGATACGAAAACAAATTGTATACGGTAATTATAGGGTGTGTTGAGCTACATCTTAAAAAATATTTCTACAATCACAGGTAGCCCATAAGTTGTTGGTGATACAATTTATTTTTTCTTTGAATCGAACACGCCTTATATTATGGCATTTTTGCATTTTCCATCAAAATATAATGCATCTGTCCAACATTGAAGATATTGCATTTCAGAATTTGAAGTGATGTCGAGGATTATTTTAATTTTAATTTTGAATAACATTATTTTTCTTTGATCAAAAGACTTGAACACTGGTACAGAACCATGTCTGTCTATGTTCTTTTAAGTTAAAAATTTTCGTTTCAATCACTTAATGAGTTATCGGTTGGACACACACACACACACACACACACACACACACACACACACATATATATATATATATATATATATATATATATATATATATATATATATATATATATATATATATATATATATATAAACATTTTAGCTGACCACGGAAATGTGTTCCAGGGCCCTAATTCGCGCTCATTTGAAGAAAATTTCCGAAAGTCTCACCATCGATACATCTCTATTAGTTAATTTTCTTAATGAAAAACTAAAATTGAACAATTGATGAAAAATATTAATAAAGTGTTCTTTTTCTCTCGTATTTCATATTTTCATTTTATTTTCTATAAATTACAAATATTATCTTTTACTATATTTAAAATATTTGATGTTCAATATATTTTTCACTCTCTTTGAATTATTATACATTTATTTCAATACATTTCTCGTTCCAAAAAAGCGTGGTATTTCTACTTGATAACCTGCAACTTTTCAATTCTTACCTCGCATTTTAAGCTGAAGGTTTGTTCCAACACTGTGCAGAAAGTAATTTCGGCGATGCACTTGTAGTTTTGGCGACACTATCCGACTTTTGCATTTAGTTAGTATTCTGATACTCATCAAAAGCTAAAGATCTGGTAGGTTTACTTTAAATACTAAATGAAACCACAACTCACAAAAAAATTTGTGGCTTTTATGAGAGAGATTTTCCAACCCAAAAAACTTACTGTTTTCGAAAAACTAGGTGAAATATTGACAATTTCTTATTTTATATAGAATTTAGCAATAGCAATTGTATTTTCTAATACATATTTTGACAAAAGCTTCAAATAAATACACCTTAAATCGTGCTAAAAAACAAAAGTAACTTATGCTGATCCAATAAATAGTGTTGCCGGAATTATACCAAATTTAGGTTTTCTAATAAAAGTTATTAAATATTACCAAATGTCTTTCAGAAAAGTGCGATGGGTATCTTAAATATCAACAGTAGGGACACGCTTAGAAAATTTACAATACGATATTAAATTACTAATATTTTTTTTCATCTACACTCGTTTTGGCCTAGTTCTTGAAATCCACCCTTAAATAATATCTAAACATATTATATAATAATTTCTATATTAGTAAATACGTTCTGCAAACATTCACTAGAAGGTTCTACAGATAACAATTTTTAGTAAACAAGAAATACAGCTGACATAAAACAGTGCGCTCGTTCAGACAAAATAACTTAGGATATAATTATATATTATGCTTATGTTCAAGCGTATAAAAAATATGAAACATTTGTACGCATCCTATTTTGTTTCTTTAACGTCGGTCTATTTATTTACCAAAGCCATATGGAGTAGTTTTTCATTACTGTCCTGTGATTTTGGCACAATCGTTTCTTTTCCTTAAGGGGTATATATATATATATATATATATATATATATATATATATATATATATATATATATATATATATATATATATCTTTAACACGCCCAACATCGAACTGTACACGAGACCGACCGCCTCACGCTTTCTGCGGGAGCGAAACCTGCAGACCTTCGACTAGCATACACTCAATACTAAAAAATCGAATGGTTGCAAGTACGTTATGCACAATCAACCAAGGGTTGCGGTGCTATCGGGGCGGCAAGGCCGCGGACGAGCCCTGAGGGAACAAAAAAAAGTACGTTATAGTAGCGAATTTTCATAAGTTATGTAATAATTAACGCAACTTATTTTCTCTCCTGAGCATGTAAAAACTTATTTACGTTAAATTTACAAAACTTCTTTTTTTAAAACAAATCACTCAAAAGCATCTGAATTGCTTCTATCAATTCATACTTTAACTATAGATAATCTTTCTTCCTCAAATTTTACTAGAAAAGAGTTGGATCTGTCCGAAAGCGGCTTGTGATGTGCTCCTCCACTCGTGACCCTACCAGTCAAAGACATCATTGTCGGGATGAAGAGCTCATAAAAGTTTCTTGGAGATCAACCTAAGAACTTCATACGTCAATCATCCAAAAGTCTCCTTTCAAACCAGATCTCAAAATTAAGAAATCAACAGTCAAAAAGCAAAATGCAACATATAAGAGATTTGAATCGGATAGATTATCTCTATTTAAAAGAAGATAAGAGCAACAAAACTGTTATTCTTGATAAGGTCGACTACTTTGATAGAGTGGAAAACGTTATCAGAACCGGTTCTTATTGAGAAATATCAAAAGACCCTCTTCCTGGTATGACAGCTCGAATTAAAAGTAGGTACCTAGAGTCAAAACGTCAATTTAATAGATAAAAATATCAGTAGGAGCGTCACCTTATCTAACCCAATTGTACCTTGCATGTATTGTCTCCCAAAAGTCCATAAGCCGGGGAACGAAATGTGATCAATAAATAGTATCTGGTATCGGTTCCCCGACTTATGAACTTTCCAAATGGTTATCAAAAGGTTTCATTTAATTCATTAATAGAATCAAAGATATTGAGTTCAAATCAAATGAAGTACTGAGCTCTTTTGATGTCAAGTCGTTGTTCTCCAGCATCGCTATCGACATACCTCTTCAGTATATAGTATATTCGGGTCATGCTTCATGGTAACCAGCTATCGGACATACATGTGTGGGATATATTCAATTAGCTTCACTATGTGTCTGAGAGTTTGAGTGTTTCAAGTCGGCGAGAAGTTTTATCGGCAAACGGAGAGAACGACAATGAGAAACCCAGTGTCTATTTTCGTTGCCGAACTTTGCATGAGCCGATTTAAGAGTGAATTTACTGGAACGGTGGAGTATTTTTCGAGGGCATGGTTCATATATGTCAATGATTTTTTGCCACATTTGACCTTAGTAAAGATAACATCAATAATTTTGTTAATGAATTAAGTCGTAGATTTCCTCATATCAAGTTCACTTATGAAATGGAGAACGACGAGCAGTTACCCTTCCTTGACACTCTTGTCATCAAAAATATGGATAGATTAGAATTTGCAATTTATACAAAAAGAACTTCTAAAAATCGCTATATACCATCAGATTCAAGCCATCTTTTCGGTCACAAAATTTCGAGTTAAACTATCTTTTTCGGAGGTTACTTAGTTTTCCTTTGAACAGTGCGCGATGCAATTCAGAGATGAACAAAATTATAGATATTGCGATTTGTAACGGTTTCTCTCCAGATATCGTGTGTAGATTATACAGGGCTTGAATTAATTCCCGAACCTCACGTGACCGCTTAAATTAGGCAACCCGGCATACACGGTTGTACAACCTGAATTAATGAAATCCCTAAGATGCCAGTGTTGTCTCATATTTCCTTTGGGGTTTTATAAAAAATATAAAAATTATAATAAGTTGAAACAGTAAATGTCTTAAATGTATTTATTATTTAGTATTTTTAACAGCAAGTCTGTTCATGTATAGTTTACTGTTATTGATTGTTCAAAAAATAAATTAAAAACATAAAAAAATATCACTTTTATTTTGTATAGATATCAAAGCTTTGTAATGTACGTAAGAAAATTGAGGTCCGATTATTTAAACTTCTAATTTACGGTTTTAGGAATGTGTATTGTATAAAATGTAACAAATATGTACCTGTTTGGGCAGATTACCCACGAACAGATTCGGTAGGGCTTCGTTCCATGCGATGTCGAATATCAACAACATAACCTTAACATACCTACACTTTTAACTTACGTAAAAACGCAATGAAAATGCTAAGTTTTGATAAAAACTGTTTATTTTTATTGTCCAACAGATAGAACATTATTTGAAGAAGGTAAACACTGGTCGAATTTGGAAAATGCACAATATACATACAAAATAACCGGTCAAAAGGGAATTGAGCGCCAATGGACGGAACTGTCAATTGTCAATTGATTTAGTAACTTTAGGGTCCCTAGTCTACTGGTTTTTTGGTTACTTTTTGACTGACAACTCATAAAATCATATTCCACTAAGAGAAAGACAGAATCCGGTCACGTGGGGTTCGGGAATTAATAAAAGCCCTATAGTTACTAAGCATAGGTGGAAAATGTCAATAAGTAACATTACGACATTGAAGCCTGAATAACAAATCAAAAAGTTCACTGTATTTTATTTCTATCTTTTTCTTACAAAATAGAGAAAATATTCAAAAATAGTGATCCAGAGTCGTTTATAAAGTCGATAATATTAAGAGCCTTTTGGGTGGACCAAAGAATACTATGGGCTTTCCACAAATTATGTTATTCATCAAATATCTTGTAATAGTTTCGAAAAAATCTTTAATGGACAAACTCGGAGAGTAATAACAACAAGATTCGAAGAGCTCGTTTCAAATTTAATATAGCAGGAATCTCTAGCGTTGCCCAACATGTGATTGACTCGGAACATAAGCTAGGCAACAGGAATGTTAAGTTATTGATAGTAACCAGGAAGTATCGCAAGTTGTAACCTCCCTATATGACTTCTATCTTAGATAATTCGATAAAAGTCAAACAGTAGTAGTAATATATGCGGGACCTCAAGTGAACCCAAATCTGGTCAGTTGTAAGGTCACTATTTCCTATAAGTCCTACCCTAAAAAGTTTCTATCTATCAGATTAATAATTAGCAGGATTAGAAATGCTTTAAAAGGTTTGAAGATCTTATTATTGTTTACTACTTACGCTGTTGTGTTGTTGCACTGCCTGAAGTCTCATATTTATCAGCGCTCCAAACTAGTGCCTGGTTACGATGATTTTTCTAAAAGTTTATTTTCGATATCTAGGAAATCGAGATCAAGAGTTCTTATAAGCGTCGTCACGGAAGGTCAAAGGGGTTTAAAGAGGAATTAATTTTCAATTAGACAGACATGTTAATGTAACAAAATATTAAATTTATTCACATGAATTGAATTTGAAATTGTGAACAAAATAAAATTAAATGGTTGGTAACTTTCAAAATGAACATTAATTATACTCAAATAGAAATGAAATGAATAGCAAGAATTTCAATAACAAGAAATTAATAATTTACATACATGTGACAGAATAGTGAGACAAATGTGGTTTGTTTATTACTAAAGAAATCTAAGCACTTATATATTGATATATGTTAAAAATCAGATGATGTGTGTTGCAGCTCAAAAGTAAACAAACTAATATGTAAATTATTTGACGTTTGTCAACCAATTATGTTAATCTTTTACTCAAATCCTGGCCAGTTTCTTAAGTGAAGCTCAATTAAAAAAAATATGTATGTATACATGTATATCTCCGTGAAAACTTTATACTAATTATTGAAAAACAGGTGACATTAAAGACAATGTACAGGTTAGATATTTTTACAGACAAGATTCACTGATTACAATTTCAAAAACTACGTGTTTAAATTTACAAAAAAAAAAAACTAATGAGATTCCAGAGATTAAAACAGGAAATTCATAATTATTCTAATAACAACTCCCTGACATTGCTGAAAATCTAAACTTGATTGAGTTCAGATCGTAAAAGTTCAGTTGCCAGATGAGTGCATAAGACCAAGTTTGCTAGTTCAGAGAAAAATTCTATTGACTCACCGAATCTTCAGCCTTGAATTACCTGGTTACTCTATGGGGACGACCTCCAAATTGAATCAAATACTGGTAGCTGACACAAGTCTCAGTGACTCCAACAAGAGTAAAGAAGCTGGGAAAAACAGTGATGGTTCCCATTGATGGTTACTGGGCCGGTGGACGTATTGTGTCACGTATACAAAACCCTTTGACAATCAGGTTGATATTCTGAAGTCGCTTGGTGGAAACTTCGCGATTTACAATTAAAACGTTGAATTTGCCCTAGCGAAATTCACTGCCAATTGACCTAAACTTCGGCGATAACCCGGAATTCTTTTGAAAGTAGCAAATTAACAAGTTCAAACAAAGAACCACAGCTTAAGTTCAATTTTTATGCTAACTACGGTATTTATTTAAACTCGAAAATCACTAAAACACTTCAAATAACCACTGAGTATTGTTAGAAGGCAGTATAGGTAACAGAAAGACTATTAAAACTCAGTTTATAAGACAATTCGAGAGACACCTAAAGCCAACGTGTTTACGCCACAGGCGTCAGTGCCAGACTCCTAGAGGTAGAGAGCGTTCTGCTGCTCCTGACCCCTGCACGAAATTTTCATAGTCATGAGCGTTAGTGGCTATGTGCGAGCTCTTTCTCACCTTCATTCTTCGAATGAGATAAAACGAGACCTCCAATCGCTGGCGAAGTCACGACGTCTTCTATACACACCTCCACAATAATGGACTCGTCCGTTCATTTGCTAACCGTTTTTCTAGATTTCATCATAATTACGTCAGCTTTTACCTAGAATTCCAGGACAATAGAGATGTTTATTTTCCCCAACAAAATGCAACGTTTTAAATATTTAGATTTCGACGTATATTATAGGGAGTTCAGTACGCTTCTCACGATACAGAATTTTTTAGCGAATTTTCATCAACATTATTGTGAAACCAAAACTTGAAATATTTAATATAGATAATAATCTGTTATTATTTATTATGCTTGGGGGTTTTCGAAGTGTTTTTAAACCAGTAATGATTCCACGTAAAAACTGAATCGTTACAAAGTTAGATGCTTAGAAAATTTAGAAATCCGCAAAATGAATCCACAAAATTCAATGAATTCAGACAACGGTCCAGTCAATTCATTTCTTTTTGAAATAGCACCAAATACTCCATGGTTGCTTTGAACATCGACATAACAACTTGCTGGAGGTATCCGCCGACACAACAATAGTTCTTGGATTACATCACCTGGTATTACGTCATCCGGTATTCCAGTGTAATAAAACACACAGGAACTCTCTAGATGGGGTAAAGCCGCGCTAACCATGTTGTACACACGCACACACACGCCTGCTCGCATACACAAGATACAAAAATTGAATGAAGCTCAGAAATGAGTTCCAAAGGCTCTAACTACCGCTTATTTGAAACAATGTTTTACAAATTCGAAAGTCCTTACCACTCTATAAGCGGAATTTTCTTTATGAAAACGCTAAAAGTGAAACGGCGCTTCTACTGGAAATTGAATCCAAGACCTTTGGTTTCAGAGGCAAAACTCTTACGATTCTGCTAGCCAGGCCGCTAGTTTCGAACGGCATCCAGATTTACTGCTGCCCAAATAGAACATTTTACAATTAAAACTGTAATGTATTTATAAATATAGTTATTAAATATAACTACGGCGTACATATATTCTACAAAATACACTTGTATGAGGAGAGACTATCAAACTTCAGGGTGAAATGTAAAGATATGACATTAAAGCTGAAATTGTTTCTGTAAATATATTGATTGAGTTCTCCAGAGAAACGGAATTTGTACAAAGGGTTGCAGATAACATTCAAAGGTTTCTCCATGTTCTGTTACAATAGGTTCACGGGCTATTGTTATCACTTCTAAGTAACATACAACAGACATCAACACACCAGCATCACTTTGTATGAAAAACGGATTCGAATGTGTTCAGCTTCTTGATTGTAAGATACAAATATCTTTTGTGACTTCCCCACAACAAAGTTCTATTTTCATATTAAACATATCTATATATCGGAACTTTGGAAAGAGGCAGGAGAGGAAATAGAAACGAAAATAAAGCAGTATTGCGTGAGTCATCCATGCAAAATAAATTAGCTTAACTTTTTTCACGTTCGAATAAAGAATGTGTTGTATGCATGTCTTACAGTTTATGTTCTTGTCATGTCAGACTAGTGTATTAAATGTTTGGACGCAGGAAGTACGTTATGGTAGTGAATTTTCATAAAACTGTTTTTAATAGCAAATATGTGTCTTTTTAAAGAAATCAGGCAGCAAATTTGCTTACCAGTATAACCTATATAGGCCAAACAATGTACCATACTTTATCAAAATAACTTTATTGTTCGACAATGTACAAACATTTGCCGAAGATAAACTTTAAATGTTTGGTTTCTCGGTAAACGAACCTTATAGGTTATTAGCAAATTGAGCCATTCAAATTTGAAGCATTTAATGAAAATTCGCTACCATAACGAACTTGCTGAGTCCAGAATTTATTTTCTTATAAACATGCATTATATTTCGATGGAAAATGCAAAATAGGGCGTGGCGTGGTTGATTGAAAAGAAAAAGAAAATTTGTATCACCAACGACTTATGGGCCACCTGTGATTATAGAAATAATTTTTTAAGATGTAGCTCAAGACACTGATGAGGAGAACGCGACTTTTGAATTTAAGAAAAGTTTCTTCAAATGAGCGCGAACTAGGCCCCCTAGACACATATCCGGGGTCAGTTTCAATTTATATATATATATATATATATATATATATATATATATATATATATATATATATATATATATATATATATATATATATATATATATATATATATATATATATATATATCCTATTTTGATTATTTTTAATATGAAAGATAGTTTTTAACCTTTATATTAATTTACGTTAATTTATAGTCAAATATCTTGTATATATGATGTTAATTAATGTATATTTAGAAGGTATAATATATTATTATATGTTTTACAGATAAAATTAGTTTTTATTTACGTGTTTTGTATGTATCTTGGTTTTAAAACACCCTGTGTGTTGACATTTTATTTATATAATTGTGATATTAAATTAATAGCTATATGTGCTTTAATAGATGTATGAGCATGTTTTATTTATATTACCTTCCTTGTATACAAAGGTATTACTAGTTGCATACAATATTTTAACACATGTATTTGAAATATCTCGGCTTTTTGACTCCATGCTTCAAACGTAAAATCTTTTACATCTATTGAATTATTTAAATTTCCCTCCAAATGTTGACCACTGTTTCAATCAACCGGACTATTTAAAAACAGTTTACGTGGTATTATTTGAGATCTCTTTTCTAGCGATATATCTTTGTTTTCAATCAACTTTACTTTATATAAATTTTAGATTTTATAGTTTTTATACGACAAATCAAAGTTTTATGTTTACAAACGTATTTAAATATTAAAGTGTTACAAATGTACAATGTTCTCACACATACCAAAGGCCTTTTAGTAATTCAAAATTGATACTTGTCAATTACTTCTGTCACTCCTCGATTGTCACTTTTCCTTCTCAAAGCTCATTCTTTACTGTTGACTCGTATCTTGCTGTTGCTGATCTTCGATTCAATTGTGGATTCTTTGACAATGGAACATCCATCTCGGATCTACCAACCGCCCCGCGGCGGCAAGAATCCGCCGTTGCTATGGAAACTGCCTGGTATGTGGATTTTTTGATTTTTACTCAAAAGTCAAAATTTTCACTTCAAAGTCCACTTACACGTGTATTGCCTTTTTGTTGACCTAGTTACACAATCTGGCTGTTCATTTTATAAATTAACTGTTCCAAACGTATTTTATTGACTATGATGCTTGATAGCGTCACCTAAATTTATATCTCCAATTCCACCATCCTTATATATTTTTTCTGATACATTTAACTCAAATGGTCGTTTATACTGATATTTGTGGTTTAACATTGTATTAGAACATTTTTTTTCTTCATTTACATAATACTTTCTGGAACAACACACTATGGCGTTCCGCTTACCTAAACAACCAAATTACAAGAGAGTCTTTTCAATTATTTTTCGAATCATCATACTTTTTTTTATTCCAGAGCATGCTAATTAATATTCCTTGCTAAAATTTTTATCGCACTTCACCATAGACTTTTAGCTGTCTATTCATTTATAGCGCAAAACGCAGAATGATTATGTCATCTTTGACGTTTAATAAAATTCTCTTAACCAAACTTTTGGCTACATTTAAAACTCGTGACTTTTACAAAATTTTTGGAAGAATTGATTTAGAATATTGGTTTTAAATGACTCCAATATAAAAACATTTCTTTATCTTTTTTTTTCTAAGTAGCCGTATTATAACCAATTCCCCAATTTTTAAGGTTAGTAGAAAACATCTTAATATTAAACAACTAAATCTTGTTTATATCATAACAATAACAAATCCATTTTTAATTTATATTACATTCTAACTAGTTATATTTTTCTTATGGTACGCAGTTCAAAACAATGTATATATCATTTACACTTGTTAAACATATACGTCAAGCCAAATTTCTTTTCTTTGAAAGTTCAAACATGTGGCCTTTAAAATAGCTCCCATTTCACTTGCATTTTAGTGTTTATATTTTATTGAAAGTTTTATAGCTGGCTTAAAATTAGTTTACTTATTTACTTGAGAAACGCTCCTTTTATTTATTTAAAAGTTAAACTATTTTATTTACAAAAGCGTACAGCATTTTATTTGCCATTTCCCTTTTCAAACCTAATATCTCACATATATCTATTTTAATTATTTTTTCATTATGTTTACAGCCCCACCTTACTTTAGTGCAGTATTAGTTGACAACTTAGAAATTGTACTGGATATTTGGTCACCTGCACGTTCGGTAAGTTATTTTACATTAATTTCATTTAACATTACTTTTGAGTGTTAGGTTGTGTGATTTAGATGAATGTATTTATATTTTGAGTGTATATGTATTCGTTTTACTCATTCTACCTGTTCCATATATATATATATATATATATATATATATATATATATATATATATATATATATATATATATATATATATATATATATATATATATATATATATTCTACATATTTCATTTCTACATTTCAGATAAATCAAGAAATCATTGGAAATGCTGTTCTGTGCAAACACGTCTCTACTAACTGGAGTCAGTGTTATGCAAGATACTACCTTCGATACCAACTTCAAATGCTGCCAGTTTTTCCAACCTATTGACATTTTTGTGGCTGGGTTAGTGTTGTGTCGATAATTGTTTTTGAACATTTAGTTCTTAAGTTTTAATCTAAGTTTGATATTTATAAATATTAATACTATATATATATATATATATATATATATATATATATATATATATATATATATATATATACATACATACATACATACAAACATAAAAATTGCAGCTGACCTGAAATATTGGTTGTAGATGATCCAGACCATGATTTTTGTAAAAAAGTCTTACAACTAAAGTACCTCTCTATTACTCATTTTACTTCCACATCGTCACAACGTGTGGAAGTATCGCATCGGCGACAAACATTTCAAAACTTTTTTTCACGTAAAAAGTATCAAAACATATATAAAACATGATTTGGGAATGAAACTTTTTTTGTCTTTCGGTCTGTCGGTCTGTATGTCTGTCTGTTTGTAGCTACGATAACTTTATAACGAAGTGAGATATCGTCTTCAAGATTGGTACACAGTTAGCACTCTGCAAACGAACGGTTCGGATTGTTTTTCGACAAAATAGCTTTAGGGGATAAGGAATGAATGGTGGGTATTTGGTGAAAATTGAAATTTTTTCGTTAAAACTCGAGAAAGATAACGTTTTAGGGTTTATTTATCAAAAAACTTTTAATTTCATCGAACATCTGGTATTCTGTGCTGAAATTAAATTAGGGGTTGAATCTGTGGGGATGGAATAATGTTGACAAAAATTTCGAAATTTTTTGTTGCTAAAACGGCGTAAAAAGTCTAAAACATATAGAAAACTCGATTCTGGAACGATTTTTTTTTTGTCTGTCGGTCTATCGGTTGGTCGATCTGTCCGTCTGTAGGAATGTACGTCTGTCTGTTAATAGGCGCAATAACTTGTTACCCCCTTCAAAGAAAAAGCTTTACAGCACAAGATCCGTGGTATATTGTGATTGACCTCAGGTGGATAAAGATCTGCTCAATGGTGAGGTCACAATTGCCTATAACACCCTGCCCTAAAGTAGATATCTAACAGATTATCAAATTTATTAAGATTAGCAGCACTGTTTAGGAGGTTGACAGATCTAGATGTAGTTTGATACTCACGTTCTCTTCCTTTGTTTGCTTCGCACTGCCCAGAGTCCTATATTTGTGGGCTCTCCAGACTAGTGCTAGGTTACATTGAAATTTAGATATCTAGATAATAGTTAGTAAGGAATAATTGTTTGCACTGATGCCAAATGAAATGAGAAGTTAGGGAGAAATTTCTCTTCAATTAAACAGATATTTTAATATAACAAAATATATAAATTTATTCATATAAATTAAATTTCGAATAGAAAACAAAATGAAATAAAAATGGTTGGTAAATCTCAGATAAACATTAATTGCACACAAATAACAATCAGATAAATAGCAAGAATCTCAAGAGCAAGAAATTATTAATTTACATACATGTACCAAAACAATAGGATAAAGATAGTTGCACATTAATAAAATGTTACTGTTAATTACTTAAGGTATCGCTCAAAAATTAATACAAATGATTAGGTAAATTACTTGACGTTTGTCAATCAATTGCTAGGTTTTCTAGTGAATTAAATGGCCAGTTCTTTGAGTCAGGCACCAAAAAAAAGAGAATATATAATCCTACGTAAAATTTCTACATTAATTATGAAAAATAAGAGATGTTAAAGAGAATGTATAGGTTAGATATTTTACAGACAAAATTTGCTAATTACAATAAAAAAAACGGTGTGTTTAAATTTACAAAAATTGACAAAATCTCAGAGATTAAGCAGGAAATATATAGTTGTGCTGACAGCACCTCCCTGACATTGTTAAGCTCAAACTTAATTACGTGATTTTGAAAGTTCAGGTTATTAAAACTTCATATGTTAGATTTCGGCATGAAAATTCTGCTGATTCAGAGAAAAGATTTCTTTAGACTCACCAGTCGTCCGGTACTGAGTTACCTGATGACCCTGTGAAGATGCTTTCCAGGTGGGGTCAATCGTGAGTGCGTGACACAGATTACAGACTCCAATAGGAGCGGAAAAACTGGGGAAAACGACTGGGACTTCCCATCAGAGATTATTGGGCCAGTGGATGTTACTGCTCCAATATTACAAAACCATTTGATACCTATGTCGATGTTCTGAATTCGCTTGATGGAAACTTTGCGAATCGCAATTAAAACGTGAATTTGCTTAAGTAAAATTCACTACCAATTGACTTAAGGTTCGATAATAACCAGGAATTCTTTCTGATTACGGCAAGAAGTCAACAGCTCGGAACAAAGAAACACAACTTAACTCCCCTTTTTAGGCTGAATACTATGTTTATTTAAACTCTAAAGTCACTTGAATTACTCCGAAAAATCACTGACAATAATTACTAGGTGGTACAGATGACAGAAAGAACATTACAACCCCGTTTTAAGATAATTTAATAGCCACCGAAAACTGACGGTGTTCACTCTATCAAGGCTCAGCAGAGAGTCCCCGCTAATGTGTCGGGTTCGGCAACTGCTAGGTCGCTGCACGCAAAAATTCTTACTGTGACCGTTACTGGCTGTCCGCGAGCTCTTTCTAGTCTCCATTCTTCGAATGAGATAAAACGAGACCTCCAATCGGTGGCTTTGCCGGCAATTCTCTGCAACGCTTCTAAACCTTCCAAGATACACAATATTTTGTTCTCGAAAATTCGTAACGCACATTTTCAATGCTTATTTCGTTCCCGGAAATATTTGTTCAGTAATAATGAGAGATAGTATTCCATGGCAAACATATATTGAATTTTAACGTACAAATTAGAAATGCAAAAAAAGGGTTTACGGTGCTTGAAGATCTAGCGACTTTTCATGAAAATAATTTTGAAATCAAAACATGAATTGTCTTGCAGATATTGGACTGTCGGCTCTTAATTAAGTCTCTTACGGGTTTATTTTGAATAACCAAAGCAGCAAGGAAACGTATTTGTTATAAACTTTCGAACGAACTGAGATATCATCTTCAAATTTGGTATCCAGTTAGCACCCAACAAAGTAACGCTTCGAATTGTTTTTGGCTAAGACCGCTTCAGGTAGGGGATAAATGCCGGGCGATTTGGTGAAAATTGATATTTTTTCAATAAAACTCGAGTAATATAATGTCTCAAAAGAATATGGATACAGGAATACAACTATTTGCTTTGTGGTCAAGTCATGGGCCCTAAATTCATTCCACGAAAATGTCTTTCTGAAGAGAATAAATTATCACAGTTATTTGGAAGCTATGATTCAATTTGAAACAATATTTTATAAGCAAATTTGCTAAAAGTCAGATACTAAAACTAAACAAACAAAAAATTGACCACCCGGTTGCCTTTTTAAATTGAAAATAGAATCACTGAATAATAATTATGCTTGTTATTAGTCCTAAAAGTTAATATTGGCTCAGTACTTGCTAGTAAATGGTATTATGTTTAAACTTAAAGTGTTCCTTTACGCACAAAAATATCTTGATACGAAATATGCTATGTCTCTAAAGGTACAGGGTCAACTTGGACAAGAGAACAGTTGCTATTAGGAAACAAGAAAAAACAGCAGTAAAACTTTCTCAGTATGTTCGAATATTACTATAGTCAGCAGACATCTAAAACATTTCTTCTAATCAATACAAAACTTCCTACGAATTTCTTAGACCTGAGAAATATCTTCTATTAAGTGGAATGAGATTTCCACTCCACACTGGGTTTCAGCGAATTTTTGTAGAAAAAAACAAATCTTTAATGAAATTTCATGCTCACATTGCACGAAGACTATAGTAGGTATCCAGAAAGTTTCCAGTTGATAAATCCAAAATAAAAGTTCGGGACGCAGCAAGTGCGTTATGGTAGTGAATTTGTATTAAATGCTTCAAACTTGAATAACTCAATTTTCTTTATACTTAGAAAGTTTAGTTTTGGCACTTAGTAAGGTCTTTCCTAAGCCAAGATATCCACAAAATTTCATTAAAATATATTTGTAATATTTAGAGAAAAAAATTTCCGAAGAAAATTTAAACTTTGAATAACTAAATATTCTATTCACTTAGAAAGTTGAATTTTGGTAAGTAGTAAGGTCTCTCCCAAGGTAACATATCTAGTAAATTTCATTGAAACATCTGTGTAATTTTCGGAGAAAAAAATTTTTTTCAAAAGAAAACTAACATTTTGCCGAAAAACCCTGTTCGATTTCCCTCCCTAACGAACTTATCCAAGCCATTAATGAAAGAAAGGCACTTGCCGAGTTTCATCGAAATCGGTTAATTATTTTTTGAGTTATCGGATGGATACATACATACATACATACATATATATATATATATATATATATATATATATATATATATATATATATATATATATATATATATATATATACAGGGTCTTCATTAATTCCCGAGTCCTACGTGGCCGGATTCTGTTTCTCTCTTAGTGGAATATAATTTTATGAGTTGGAAGTCAAAAAGTAACCAAAAAAAAAAACCACTAGACTAGCGACCCTAAAGTTGCTAAATTGACAATTGACGGTTCAGTCCATTGGCGCTCATTTCCCTTTTGACCGGTTATTTTGTGTGTATATTGTGCATTTTCCAAGTTCGACCAGTGTTTACCTTCTTCAAATAATTTTCTATCTGTTGGACAATAAAAATAAACAGTTTTTATCAAAACTTACCATTTTCATTGCGTTTTTACGTAAGTTAAAAGTGTAAGTATGTTAAGGTTATGTTCATTTATTTGTTCCATTTCTTTAGACTTGATTGTAAAGATGCCTTTCACACCGGAGTGGGATACCTTTATTTTAATGGCCCATTTTCACAGTGGTGCACAAAATCCAAATTGAAGTTGGTCTTATTCGATACAATCATGCATCGAGCAATATTCTGAAGCTTTTCCCGAGGATAAAATTCCATACGATATTTTTAAAAACCACAGATTGGTCCTTATTAAACGATATCAGGAAAAGCACTGTCTGTATTTGCAAAGGCAAATCTACAGGCAGGCCAACTCTTCTAACAGAGAATATTGTTGACGCTATTAGACATCGCATGGAACGAAGCCCTACCAAATCTGTTTGTCGGTTATCTGCATATCTACATATTTGTTACATCTTACACAATACACATTCCTAAAACCGTAAATTAGAAGTTTAAATAATCGGGCCTCAATTTGTTTACGTACATTACAAAATTTCAAGTTTAATAAAAATGTATGTAAAATTTTATAATCTAATTCGTTTTAGCTTCTGTACTTAACTACGTTTAACAAAAGTATACCATCAATTACGGGTGTTATTAGGTTATTTTATGCTATAATTGTTTTTCTAATTATTGTAATTTTTGTTATAGGTCTGTCGATTGGCTCTTGTCACAAAGCACTAACCAAGGTCTTGCATATGCATCCCTATAAAGTTTCCAAATGAATTGGAAAATTTTTTTGAGTGCATGAAACGCAGGGTAAATTTATGTTTACAAAACGAGGGTGGTCATTTTGAACCCTTTTTATAAGAAATGCAAACATTTTTAAAAACTTATTTTATTTACTGAACACTAGATAAAATGTTTTTGTAATGCTAGTTTTGTTGATTTTATTTTGATATCTATACAAAATAAAAGTAATATTTTATAATGTTTTTAATGTATTTTTTTAACACTCAATAACAGTAAACCATACATAAACAGACATGTTGTTAAAAATACTAAATAATAAATACATTTAAGATATTTACTGTTTCAACTTATTATAATTTTTATATTTTTTATAAAACCCCAAAGAAAATATGAGATGACACTGGCAACTTAGGGATTTCATTTATTCAGGTTGTACAACCGTGTATGCCGGGTTGCCTAACTTAAGCGGTCACGGGGGACTCGAGAATTAATGAAGGCCCTGTATATATATATATATATATATATATGTATATATATATATATATATATATATATATATATATATATATATATATATATATATATATATATATATATATATATATATATATATATATATATATATATATATAACATATAAAAATTAAAACTGCCCCGGATATGGGTTCTAGGGGTCCTAGTTCACGCTCATTTGAAAAAAATTTTGCAAAGTCTCACCATCGATACTTCTCTATTAGTGAATTTTTTAAAATAAAAATTCACTAAAAAGGGTTACTTATGGAGACTAAAGCACGACACAAGACCAAAAGTTTTGTATGATAAATACAATTTATCTAATTTCACCGACAAAAAAGTATCCTGTGTAAAGTGTCCAAAAACATTAAGACATAAAAGTTAATTAAGAAAACACATTTTTACAAAAAAGTCTGGATGCAGCAAGTACGTTATGGTAGTGCATTTTCGTAAAAATGTTTTTAATGACAAATATGTCTTTTTTCAAAGAGAGGCATCAAATTTGGTTAGCAGTATAACCTATATAGTAGTAACAATATATCATATTTCATTTAAATAACTTGATTGTTTAAAAAGTAAAAAACTTTTCGAAAATAAACTTAAAAGATTCTCGGAAAAACTGGTCCCATTTTCCTGGCCAACGAACCTCTTCAAGCTATTTACACACCTGCCAAGGTATAGTTATTCGCAAAAAACTTTTTGACAAAGTTATAAAAAAAATTGTAGTTAAAAAAAAGAAAATTTGTATCACCAGCGACTAATGAGCTACCCTGTGGTTGTCAAAATGATTTTATAAGTTGCTGCTCAAGACACCTTATAATTAACGTATACAATTACTTCCACAACGTCACAACGTGTGGAAGTATCGCATCGGCGACAAAAATTTAAAAAAAGTTTTTTTCACTCCAACGTCGTAAAAATTGTCAAAACGTATAGAAAACATGATTTGGGAACAATTTTTTGTGTGTGTCGGCCTGTCGGTCTGTCGGTATGTCGGCCTGTATGTCTGTCTGTTTGTAGCCACGATAACTTTAGAACGAATTGAGATATCGTCTTCAAATTTTGTACACAGTTAACACCCGATAAACTAACGGTTCGGATTGTTTTTGGGTAAAATCGCTCCAGGGGATAGAGAAGGATAGGGGTTGATTTTGTAAAAATTGTCAGTTTTTTGTTAGCCCGTTCACTGCTCACGCGTGTTTGTAGGAACACCCCCCGGGCTAAGGGTTGATTTTTTCTCAGGTGTCTTCTCAGAATTACCACATAGCACCACAAAGTGTATTTGGCCAAACAAGTGCAAAATATACTAAAACACGTGATGACGCAAAATAGCGTCACGAGCATTACGCAATGAACTTTTCCTGAAATGCTCATGACTCGAATTCGCGTCATGTGTGTGTTACTTGAAAAGTAATTATATTGATTACAAAACAAATACAAAATATCACATGTAAATGAAAAAAATAATTTTATTACTTCAATACACAAAAAAACCCAAATAGAATATGCAAATTAAGAAAACAAGAATAATAACTGAATAAAATTGTTTTTCTTACAAATGTAAGAAAACGAACAAAAACATGTGTAAATAAAAATAACAAACTTTCTTTGGCGCAAAAAATAGACAAAATTAAATAAAATAAGGTAACTTATTTATTACAGGTCCGCATGCAATTCGTCGAAACATTTTCCATCCAAACACAAAGATGGTTTCTAAGGGCATGCTGGGCAAAAGTAAATTGTGTCTTTTCGCACTTTATTTTTATAACAATTTTGGCATCTTCTGTACGGCCGATGTTTGTAATTCGGCGTTATAGGATTTTTTTCCGCACTGTGCTGGAATGAAATAGGTCTCTCTGGTGGAACTTCCTTTGGTCGTACAAACTCTTCGATCACTCGCAGTCGGAAATCATACAACGAAACTCGACTTCTTTCATATTTCTTATACAAAAAGTATGAGTTCAAAAGCAGCAATTGCAGAACGTGAGTGCCATTTTTTTGTACCATCGAAGCGATTTCCTAGAGCATGAGTAATAAGACAACATTTGATCCTGCTTGTCGACGCCACCCATGTTTTTATTATACATATATATGGCTTCCGGTTTCTGCTTTTCTTGGTCCCTTTTGTTTCTGTATTGGACGAAATCATGAGAAAATTCAGTCGAACTGTACGATACATCGCGCTTGTCACGCCACTTTCTGACCATTACATCATTGGAGTAGCGAGCAATATTGTCGCCCACCTTCAGCTTTGCATTTTTTACCTCAAGAGGATTGTCTCTTCGGTCAAGCCGTAGAGTTTCGGTGCAATGGGTCCCTCTTTCTAATAGTTGGCGAGCCAAAGAATAACTGTTGTAGAAGTTGTCCATGAATAAAGAATGCCCTGCGTCCAACCTTTCTTCCATTCGATGGAGAACTACATTGGCAGCATGGCCTTTGCCACCAAAATCATCTAGCACACCGGTATAAATGGAGAACTTCAGAATAGTTCCATCTGGCTCGGTCAACATGTACAGCTTCACTCCGTACTTATGGCGCTTATTTTTTATATACTGTCTAAAAACCAATCTCCCACGCCATAAGACCATGGATTCATCGAGAAAAAGATTTTGGTTTGGGGAATAGACATCCAACATTTTATTATTGAAGTAATCTATCACAGGTCGAATTTTGAATAGCCTGTCTTGGGGTTTTGTTTTGGGTTTTCTGCGAAATGCAAGCATCGCATAATGATCATAAAGCGATCTCTGCTCATGTGGGTCGAAAAAAATGGAAGATTGAAAAGTCTGCCTTTCTTCCAAAAGTCTTGCATTCGACTGAGTGGAATTGTCCCCATGTGGAGAAACAATCCAAAAAAGATACGCATTTCAGGTATCGAAGTTTTGCGCCAACGAGCAATTCTGGAGAATTCGCCCACATTGGGAGACTGGAATACCTTGACTGCATAGCGATTCGTTTCCTGAACAACAAGATTCAAAAAGCTGTCGTCAACCAATAAATTGAAATAATCAATTGGCCTATTCCCTGTAATTAAAAATTATTTATTCAATAAAAAAATGTGTGAATTATCGTAAAGTAAATAGTTTCACCGCCTGGTACTATTTTTAGCTCTTGTTTCCCTGTAAAAGCTAGCGTTTTCTTGCTGGATGTTTGGGTCCAGTTCACAGTTTCATCATCGGACCTTGGAACAGTAACTTGCTGAAGAGTAGTGCCTAAATCAGTTTCCGTCTCAACAGGAACGTCTTCATTTTCTTCGATATTCCGAATCACTTTTTTCAAATTCCGAATCAAAATCATCGTCAGAGTCCAGTAAAATGCGTTCTACCTCAGCGTCAGAAAGTGGTTTACGAAGTTTGTATTTATTTTTTGTTATTTTTGGTCGTTTTACTCCGGATGGCCCTGCCCCAGTCGAATCCATTGCGAACTCAAACCAGCACAAATTAACGATACCTCGATGTGTGTTGAACAAGCTCACAATACATCACACGCGTACAACGGCGGCTTACATACTGAAAACGGTATGTGCATGCCCGCTGTAATGACTCGAAATCGCGTCATGAGCGTCCGTGGCGCAGCACGCAAGACGTGATTACGCGTCATGCGCACTGGACGGGTTAAAACTCGGGTAATATAACGTTTTAGGGTTTGTTTATTAAAAATTTTTCAATTTCATCAAACATCTAATATTTTGTGTTGAAATTAAATTAAGGGTTGAATGTTTAGGGGTGGAATATCGGTGACATAAATTTCAAATCATATAGAAAACTTGCTCTAGAGGAATTTTTGTTTTGTCTGTCGGTCTCTCGGTTGGTCGGTCTGTCGGCCTGTACGTCTGTCTGTTAGTAGGCGCAATAACTTTCGAACGGATTGAGATATAATCTTCAAATCTTGTATCTAATTAGCACCCGACAAAGAAACGCTTCCAATTGTTTTTGGATAAGATCGCTGTTGCGCTAAAAAACTTTATCTTTGTCCGTAATATACAACCAACTTTGCTATCTACAAACAATATTTTATTTCTGTATGCTTCTCTAGTCATCAGTCGCACCCAAAATTGTTTTCCTTAAACGCCCTTTTTTCTTTTAACTTAGAGATCTAAATTTTGGGATACACCAATTCGATTGCCAAAGATGTTTTATATCCGGGGATATAAAAAAGTTTCTAAAGAAAACTCAAAATTTTCCCGAAAAATTGGTCTGATTTTCCGTACTAACAAATTTGCTAAGCTACTTACAGAAGGAAGGTACTTACAAATTTAATCCAAATCGGCCCATTATTTTTTGAGTTATCGTTGTGCTACACACACACATATGTATATATATATATATATATATATATATATATATATATATATATATATATATGTATATATATATATATATATATATATATATATATATATATATATATATATATATATATATATATATATATATATATATATATATCACACTGATAACTCAAAAAATAATTTGTCGATTTTGATGAAGTTTGGCAGTCACCTTCCTTTTGTAAGTGGTTTCGTTAGCTAGGAAAATAGGACCAGGTCTCCCGGGAAAATTTTGGGTTCTCTTTCGGGAAAAATGTTTACTCTGAAAATAACAAAGTTATGGTAACCAAATTTGTCATATTTTAAAATGTAAATCACATACCAAAATTAAGATCCATATATTAAAAGAAAAAAATTATAAGTATTTAAAGGAAACCAAATTGGATACCACTGGTGATCAGAGAAACGCACAAAATCAAAATATTGCGTGCTAAACAAAATCTACTGAATATTATTACAGACAAAGACTATCGTTTCTTGGTTGAAAAAAATCACGCAATATGAGAAAAATTACTTTGAAAATTGTATAGTTTTCCTTTTAAAAATGTCAAACTGAAGATTTAAAACGTCAACAATGACGACTTTTAAGAAAGGTTCTGTGCATGATGGATGGAAAATATTAATTGATATGTCTTTAACAAAGTCCTAGATTCTTTTTAGGTGTTTATTTGATAAAATATTTGCAAAAACTCATTTGAAATAGACATTATTTGCTGTGTGTATGTGTGTGTTTTTGTTTCTTTAACTTCGATCTATTTCTGCGACTACGGCCAATCTCCGACGCCAGGGAGCAGTATGACCTCAATATCCTGAAAATTTTGCCGAACCCCTGCCTTTCTGTAAGGAGGGTAGGGATCTTTAACGTGTCCAACATCGCATGGACACGGGACCGACGGATTTATACCTTCCCGAAGAACGTGCAGACATTCAACTTGCTTAGATACAATTCCAGAACCTCGATTGATGTTAATGTTACATTCTGTACTGAAAAAGTGAAAGGAGAACCCTGAGATCGAAACCGGTACCCTTCAATTCAGAAACACAGGTCCTTACCATTGAACCACCGATGCGCTTACATTATCTGCTAAAAGCATAAATTTACATACGAGCCTATAACTCGTTCATTACAACTAATCCGTCATGCGCTTCTATAGCCCAGTTAGATTAAGCGCGCCTTTGATACTTATATTCAGAGACGACGCGGGTTTAAACCCAGGTGTGTTATCTTTCTGTTTAGTGAATTTTTATTTAAAAAAAAAGGGGAGACCGCGACTTTAGAAGTCAGAATTTTAAAAAAGATTTTTTCAAATGAGCGCAAACTAGGCCCCTTAGAATCCATATCCGGGTTTACGTTCAGTTTTTATGTGTTTACATATATACAGGGTGACGCATTTCTACGGTAAAGCTCAATATAATAATTATTATACAAGAGACGAGAAAAAATTGTATAAGTTAATTATATGGTGTCTTGAGCTGCATCTTTCAAAATTATTTTGACAATCCTGGCTGGCCCATAAGTCGTTGGTGATCCCTACAATTTTTTTTCGAACACCCTTATTTTATTGCATTTTTTATCGAAATATGTTTGTAAGAAAAAAAATGGAGACGCAGTAAGTGCGTTTTGGTAGCAAATTTTCATTAAATGCTTAAAATTTCAAAAACTCAATTTGCTTTTAACCTAAGGTTTGTTGGCTAGGAAACCAACATTTAAAGTTTATTGTCGGAAAATTTTTGTAGATTTTAAAACAATAAGTTATTTTGACAAAATATGGCACATTGTTTTTACTATATAGGTTATACCGGTAACCAAATTGATGACTGCTTGCATTAAAAAGACATATTTGCTGTTCAAAGCATTTTTATAAAAATTCACTTCCATAACGCACTTGCTGCGTCCAGACTTTTTAGTGAATTTTCTTAAAAAAAATTCACTAATGAGGCGATCCCGACTTTTGAATTTTAAAAAAATTTCTTCAAATTACCGCTAATTAGGCCCCCCAGAACACATATCCGGGGTCAGTTAAAATTTTTATATGTTTATATATATATATATATATATATATATATATATATATATATATATATATATATATATATATATATATATATATATATATATATATATATATATATATATATATATATATATATATATAGTATCACACCGATAACTTAAAAAATAATGGGCCGATTTTAATTAAATTTGGTGAATACCTTGCCTTTGCAAATAAATGGCTTGGATAAGTTCGTTAGCCAAGAAAATCGGCCCAGTTTTTCCCGGAAAATTTTCTGTTTTCTTTCGAAAAAATTTTATATCTCCGAAATTAACAAAGTAAGGGCAACCAAATTTGGTACACGGGTTTACATCCTTATAGGTAAGTCATCTACCAAAATTTAGGTCTATAGGTCAAAAGACAAAAAGTTATAGGCATTTAAAGAAAAATAAATTGGGGTTTTCCTCAAAACGTCAAAGTTGCGATTTAAAATATAAATATAAATTTATTTATATTTTATTTATTTATATATTATTATATTTTATTTATATAAATTTAACATGTCAAAATTGGCAACATTTAGGCAAAGAACACACATATTTGCATTTAAAAAATATTTTAATGAAAATTCACTACAATAACGCACTTGCTGCGTCCCGAACTTTTTTATTTTACTTCCATATCATCAGTACGTATATGGCATCGATGACATAAATATATTTTTAGTGAATTTTCTTAAAAAAAATTCACTAATGAGGAGATCCCGACTTTTGAATTTTGAAAAAATTTCTTCAAATGAGAGCTAATTAGGCCCCCCAGAACACATTTCCGGGGTCAGTTAAAATTTTTATATGTTTATATATATATATATATATATATATATATATATATATATATATATATATATATATATATATATATATATATATATATATATATATATATATATGTATCACACCGATAACTCAAAAAATAATGGGCCGATTTTGATTAAATTTGGTGAATACCTTGCTTTTGCAAATGGCTTGGATAAGTTCGTTAGCCAGGAAAATCGGTCCAGGTTTTCTCGGAAAATTTTGTGTTTTCTTTCAAAAAAAATTTATATCTCCGGAATTAACAAAGTAAGGGCAAGCAAATTTGGTACGCGGGTTTACATCCTTATAGGTAAGCTACATACCAAAATTTAGCTTTGTAGGTCAAAAGACAAAAAAGTTATAGGCATTTAAAGAAAAATAAATTGAGGTTTTTCACAAAACGTCAAAGTTGCGATTTAAACGTCAAAATTGGCAACATTTAGGAAAAGAACTTGAATCTAATATGGGCTATGGAAATAATGTGTCTCAAGAAGAATGTTTTACAAACCCTGAAGTCTTAGTTTCAACAGTCATTGTCCTTCATTTTAATAAAATGTTTCCAGAAAATTCATTTCAAATAGACCCTTTCTCTGATGCTTGGCAGTAGTCTTAGCTATAGAGTTTATCGTTTAATAGTATATAATTGTAGAATTTTCGTAAAAAAATCAATAAAGCTCAATATATCTGTTATTATACAAGATATGAAAAAAAATTGTATATATTAATTATAGGGTGTCTTGAGCTACATTTAAAAAAATTATTTCTACAATCACAGGGTGGCCCATAAGTCGTTGGTGATACAAATTTTCTTTTAGTGAATTTTCTTAAAAAAAATTCACTAATGAGGAGATCTCGACTTTTGAATTTTGAAAAAATTTCTTCAAATGAGCGCTATTTAGGACCCCTGCAACCCAAATCCGAGGTCGGTTTCAGACTTTATATGTTTATATATATATATATATATATATATATATATATATATATATATATATATATATATATATATATATATATATATATATATATATATATATATATATATATATATATATATATAATATGTTTATATATTTATGTGTCACACCTGTAACTAAAAAAATAATGGACCGATTTTGATAAAATTAGGTGAGTACCTTCCTCTCGCGAGTGGCTTGGATAAGTTCGTTAGCCAGGAAAATCCGCCGAGGTTTTCCTGGAAAATTTTGTGTTTTCTTTCGAAAAAAATCGAAAACAATTTATGTCTCCGGAATTAACAAAGTAAGGGCAACGAAATTTGGTACACGGGTTTATATCAATATAGGTAAGCTACCTACCAAAATTTAGCGCTGTAGGTTAAAGGTAGGTTAAAGTTACAGGCATTTAAAGAAAAATAAATTTGGGTTTTCCTCAAAACGTCAAAGTCGCGATTTTAAACGTCAAAATTGTTAAAGTTACAGGCATTTAAAGAAAAATAAATTTGGGTTTTCCTCAAAACGTCAAAGTCGCGATTTTAAACGTCAAAATTGTTAATATTTAGGCAATGAACCTGAAATTAATATGATCTATGGAAGGAAAATGTCTCAAGAATAATGTTTTACAAAGCCTGAACTCTTAGTTTCAATCGTCACTGTCCTTCATTTTACTAAAATATTCCCAGAAAATTCATTTCAAATACACCCTTTCTCTGATGCTTTAGCAGTAGTGTTGGCTATAGAGTTTATCGTTTAATGGTATATAATTTTTGTCAAATTTTCGTAAAAAATCTTTAAAGCGCAATATATCCGTTATTATACAAGTCACAAAAAAAAGTTGAATACATTAATTGTAGGGTGTCTTGAGCTACATCTTAAAAAAATATTTCCACAATTACAGGGTGGCCCATAAGTCGTTGGTGATTCAAATTTTCTTTTTTTTAGTGAATTTTTTTATTCGAACACGCCCTATGTTATTGATTTTTTGTATTTTCCATCGAAATATAATACATCTTTGTAAGAAAAGAAATGCGGGACGCAGCAAGTGCGTTATGGTAGCGAATTTTCATTAAATGCTTCAAATTTTGAATGAATTTGCTATTTATCTATAAGGTTGACCAGAAAACTAGTTTTTTCGGGAACAATTTAAGTTTACTTTCGGAAATTTTTGTACATTTTCAAACAATAAAGTTATTTTGATAAAACATGGCACATTGTTTTTAATATATAGATTATACTGGTAACCAAATTTGGTGCCTGCTTTCTTAAAAAAACATATTTGCTATTAAAAACATTTTAATGAAAATTCACTACCATAACGCACTTGCTGCGTCCAGAGTTTTTTTTCATTTAAACGTCGTAAAGTGTGTCAAAACATATAGAAAACATGATTTGGGAATGAATTTTTTGTGTGTCTGTCGGCTTGTCGGTCTGTATGTCTGTCTGTGTGTAGACACGATTACCGTAGACCGGTACACCAAACTTAAAGACGATATTTCGCTTCGTTCTAGAGTTAGAACGAAGTAAAATATCGTCTTTAAATTTGGTATACCGGTTGCACCCGACAAACGAACGGTTTGGATTGTTTTTGGGTAAAATCACTCCAGGGGTAGGGGCGAATAGGGGATGATTTGGTGAAAATTGACATTTTTTTGTTAAAACTCAAGTCATATAACGTTTTAAGGTTTGTTTATTAGAAAACTTTCAATTTCATCAAACACATGGTATTCTGTGCATTAACATTAAATTGGGGCTTGAATGTGTGGGGGTGGAATATCAATAACAGAAATTTCAAATTTCAATTTTTTTTTTGCTAAAACGGCTAAAAATCTCAAATCATATAGAAAACTTGCTCTGGAAGAATTTTTGTTTTGTCTGCCGGTCTGTCGGTCTGTCGGTTAGTCGGTCTGCGGGCCTGTACGTCTGTCTGTTAGTAGGCGCAATAAATTTCGAACGGATTGAGATATCATCTTCAAATTTTGTATCCAGTTAGCACCCGATAAAGAAACGCTTCCAATTTTTTTTTTGGATAAGATCGCTTCAGGGGGTAGGGGATAAATGAGAGGTGATTTGATAAAAATGGATATTTTTTCGTTAAAATTCGAGCAATATAACGTTTCAGAGATTTATGGGTACAGGAATAGGAATATTTTCTTTGTAGTCAAGTTATTAATTCTAAATTCATTTCATGAGAAGGTTTTTCTGAGGAGACTGCATTATCGCAGCTATGTAGAAGTTATGGTTTAATTTGTACCACTATTTTTAAATGATCAGATTATGTAATTGCAATTGGTGAGTTTTTTAGAAAAAAATCGCCAATGAGATGAGAACTCTTAATTCAAATTTTAATAGCAGATCAGGTTGTTTTCATTGCTCTAACTTTGTTAAACTATTCCATACTTAGTACAGCCTGTGGCTTCACAAGTGTTTGTTTTGTTCTCTGCAACCGGTTTCACCTTTTACGGCATCGTCAGGCAAAAGAAAATCTTCTTTTTGGACCCGTAAAATAAGTCTCCACGCCTGTGTTTAGACCAGATTGTCTAAACTGTAATTTATTTTTGTAACGAATTTTCATAAAAAAAATGTTTGTCTAATAGCAAATTTTCTTACAAACCTTTTGGAAAATTTCTTGAAAAGAAAAAAAATGTGATTTTCTTGAAAGATTTGTTTCGAATTTTTGTGTGAAAGAATATTTAGTGATGTTTTCATTAAATATTTTTTTACGAATTTCGTGAAAAATAATGTTTAAATGAATTGTTTAGGAAATTTTTGTAAAAAATATTTTGTAGAATTTTTTAAGTAAAGGCTTATAACCAATTTTTTTAATTTTTCTAGAAGTACTATTGTTTAGCAAATTTTCATAAAAAAATATATCGGTTTTTTGTAAACAATTTGGTTAGCACATTATTCTGGTACTTTTCTTAAATTTTCCTGGCAAACACTTTTATTGAATTTGCATGAAAAAAATTCGCTTATGACGATATCACGACTTTGGGACATTTGAAAAATTTCTTCAAGTAGTAATTAATTTTAGCACAAAAAAGGTAAGAAATAATTAATTTCATAAGATCTGTTTACATTTGTATAACATATGAGTAGTTGATAAATTGTTTTCACAAATGTTAAATGAAACTTTGAGGTGACAGATTTGAGTAATGTTTTTATTTCTGACAGATTGTGACACGAAAGTATGAGTATTTTTTTCCGCTTATATTTTTCGGTACTTCCACTGGTTCTAATTTTCTTGAAAATTTGAAATAACTACATTTACTTTTATTTATTTTTAATTACCTACAGTTTAGGTATATAATTAGAATTAGTGAATTTTCATTAAGAAAATTCACTAATGTAGAGGTATCGATGGTGATACGATAATTCAAAAAATGTTTCATTGATTTGGACCAAATCTGGGAGTTACCCTTATTTTGCTAATGGCTTGGATAAGTTCGTTCATCAAATCTTAACGAACAATTTTTCTTAATAAAAAATTAAAAAATATTTTTTAAAGCGCAATATCTCCCAAATTGTGCAAGTGATTGAAACGAAAATTTACAACTTAAAATAACATAAACAGACGTGGTTGTGTATACATTTTTAAGTCGTTTGATCAAAGGAAAATAAAGTTATTCGAAATTAATAATAAAATAATCCTCGACATCACTTCAGATTCCGTAATGCAATCTCTACAATGTTTGACAAAGACTGCTATGCTATTTAAATGAATCGTAGATAAACATCTAAACCATGTAAGTTATTGCAAGATGTCAGACAGCGCAACATTTTGAGAGAAACGACAGGGACGCCATCTCGGTGTAGGACCAGGTAGTATGTCGTCACGACAGCTCTAGCTTACAAAAATTTTTATGGATAGAGCTGTGTACAATGTACAACCAACTAACAATTTTGTAAATTGTCAGCCATGGACCATTTCTTTCCTAATACCGGGACAAAGTTTGTGCCCAAAAGCGCAAAATTTTAGCATGCGAATGTATACTAACAAATAAAAAATTTAATGAAAGTGATTCAATTTGTTTAAAGCCATTTAGAACGACGTTTTATTATGTATAAATATTAGGCTTCCCATTCTTCACGTTCACGGTATTTAAAATTAAAAGCCATCTCTCTCCCCTAGTTTAATCTAACCACGCGTAGCTATTTTTTGTCACAGAGAAGCGTGTACGCTTGGCGCATCGCATAACCTCGAAATCGACTCCGCTGATGCTAATTGCTAATACCTTATTAGGATCTTATAATATAAAACAACTAGGTACCTATATTCTAAGGTTAATACAAATAGTAGGTAAATAATAACTTAACTTTTATTTTAACTTAACTTTAACAGAATGACTGTAGTAGTATATTATGATTGTAACATCCAATAAAACAAATGCGAAAATGATAGGTAAACTGCATGTAGATTGTAGATATTGTATTATTACCTAGCGAACTCTATACAGAATTCACTGCTAGGTATTACCAAAGCGAAACAAAATTATTTTAAGAAGAAATATACCTACCTCAAACTAATACAGTAAGTACTTATAATATCTAGGTAGGTACTACAAAGTACATACATCCCTAGTTAAAATTATATAAAAAGATGTTTAGGTTAAATAATTAAAATTTTTATTTCAAAATTTTTTATTGTTTATATTTATTTCATTTAAAAAAAGTATGGATACAGCAATAGCAAATAAGTGATGAAAATAGCTTAAGTGCATTATGGTAGCGAATTTTCATAAAAATATTTCAAATGTTGATAATTCAACTTCCCATTAAATTAGAATCTTCTGTTTTGATACATAGTAAAACCTATATAAAAGCAGCGTAGATACTAAAATTAAAAAATAATACAATGAGCTTCACAGCTAATTACAAATTTGTTTTAAAACACTTTTTTTGTTATTTTGTCTGCAGAAACTGTTTCGATTGAGTTGATGAAAAAAGAGCATTTAAGCGATTAGTATGGAAAAATACTTACCTGCCATCTATAATTTCATAGATGCATTCCGTTTGTAAATAAAAATTAAATTTTCGGTAAATTTGCAGATTAGCACATGGGGGGTGTTTAGAAAAATCTTTTCAGAAATATGCTTAGAACCCCTTCTGGATGCCCAAACCACAAGAAGAATATCTTGCAAACAGCCCACAAGATAGTTACGGGACCAAGAGTGAATAGGGGTGCTGGGCGGAGGAGACTATAAAAAATGTTCAAAACGCAGCAAGTGAATTTTCATAAGAATTGTACAATATTAGTAAGGTTTATTATTAAAACTAATTCTTTAAATTTAAATGGACCTCGGAGTTCGGTTTTTGAGGCCCGATTATTTATATAAGTTTCTATTTTCTATGGAGCTGGAAAATTATAGTTTGGTAGAGATCTACGTAAGTACTGCAAGTCTCTTTAAAAAAATGTGTTGCAAATTTCATTAAAGTCACTAAAGTTTTCTAGAAAAAAACTAATTATTTACAAAGGGAATGTACCTGCCAAATCATAAATATGGCAGGTATTTTTCCTTTTAATTGCTTGGATGGTTTTGTTTTAGTCAATCCAATCGAACTAGTTTTTGCGAACAAAACAACAGAAAATGTTTTTAAAACTAACTTGTAGTTATCCGCGAAGCTCATTATGTAATTTTTCTTTAATTCAGTACGCAAGCTGCGTTTACATAGGCGTTACTATGGTTCAAGATTGAAGATTCTAGCTTAATAGTAAATTGAGTTATCGGATATCAAATATTTAAACAAAAACTGTCTATCATAATGTGTTTCCTGCACCCAGACCTTTTTCAACACTTATTTATTGTTCCTGTTTCCACACTTTTTGAAAATGGTGAAATATTGTAGCTCTCTATGCAAGACTGACAAGCAAGGCAACAAAAATTTCATTTTTGGAAAAATATTTTAAACAAATGAAATGGGGTAACAATTTAAACATAAATTGAAAATATTGGTTCGCTGCTTTCTCGCAGAGGTTCCCCTTTCTCTTCTGCATGCTTACAACCATTCTCAATGCATAAACAGGAACAATGTAAGCAAGAAAAGTTTCTTGGCTACAACCCGCAAGAAAGTTACGGGACCTGCGGTAAATATAGGGGTTCTGGGCGGGATAAACATAATTTTAAGGAGGTATAGGTGCAAAATGGGATAAAGGAAGCTTATAGAGGTCCAACTAAACTTTTTTTTCGCACTTTTCGCTCACATTTATTTGTATCTTCTTCCCCGCCCAACACCCCTATTCACTCCTGGTCCCATAACTTTCATGGGGGCTGTCTGCAAGAAATATTTCTTGTGATTTGTGCATCCAGAAGGAGATTTAGGCATGTTTATGATTTTTTTCCAAAAAGCCCCCGTGTGCTTATCTGCAAATTTATTTTTATTTATAAAACGAATGTATCTGCCAAAATATAAACGTGGCAGGTATTTTTCCTTATTAGTCGCTTGGATGATCCGTTTTAGTTCACTCAATCGAAACAGTTTCTGCAACCAAAATAACAAAAATGGTTTTCTCAAAGACATTTATCGTTGTGAAGCTCATTGTGTTATTTTTAAAATTTAGTACCCACGCTGCTTTTATATAGGTTTTAGTATGTATCAAAACTGAAGACTCTAGTTTAATGGGAAATTTAATTATTACCATTTGAAATATTTTTACGAAAATTCTCTACCATAACGCACTTGCTGTACCTAAACCCTTTTCAATATTTATTTACTATTGCTGTATCCATATTTTTTGAAAATGAAATAAATAAATATAAACAATACAAAATTTTGAAATTAAAATTATAATAATGTACACAACATCTGTTTATTGGTATAATTTAAACTACTGCATGATATTATGTAGTTTCATTTACGTCAAATTTTCCATATATGACATGAAGAGTAAATAATAATGAAAATTCACTAAAAACTAAAGGTAAACAATAAGTATATTATTCCAAGATTCTAAGGTATTAGTCTTATTATTTGTTTATGATGTTTGTAAGCAAAGAAGAAGAAGATAACCTGGAATTCGACGCCCCCTACTGCCAGTTTGCAAAATAACAAATGACAATGACAAATAGCTAACTGGCGTTGTCATATTTAACTAAATTAAACTAAGGGGTGGCGATGGGTTTTAAATACATACCTTGAAGAATGGGAAGCTTAATATTTATACACAATAAAACGTTGTTCCAGATTTCCTTTAAAAAAGTTGAATAGCTTTCATTAACATTTTTATTTATTACTATATATGTTCCTGATGTCTTCAAATTCAGATAACGGTTTTGGCAAATGGCAAACTCGCTGATTGTTTATTGTGACATATTTTTCTAACCTGTTCGTTTGAAGTTTAATTTAGAGCATTTGTTTGCAATAGCAGTGTAACCCTGATATATCTGTCTGTCCTTGTCTAACATTATAGGCACCAATTCAGAGGTAATTTCAGGTTATATCGTAATTTATTTCTTTTATTTGGTTATAACTCAGAATTTACTGAACCGATTAAGCTCAAATTTGAGGTTTAGTTTCGCACTTCTAGTAATTAAAAATATATTGCGTTTTCAAACAGTTTTTCACATTTTTTCTGAAAGTATGCGAGTGTCAAAACTGTCTAACGAACTCATCCAAGTTATTAACAAATAAAGGGAATTGCCAAATTTGGTGAAGTTATATATATATATATATATATATATATATATATATATATATATATATATATATATATATATATATACATATATATATATATATATATATATATATATATATATATATATATATATATATATATATATATATATATCAACTTTTTAAGTGACCTATTTGGCTTCGCAGATAACTACAAATTTGTTTTAAAAAACCTTTTTTGTTGTTTATTGTTTGCAAAAACTGGATAGGTGGACTAGAAACAAAATCATCCAAGCAATTGATAAGGAAAAATACCTGCCATATTTATAATGTGACAGGTACATTCGCTTTGTAAATACATATTTTTTTTAAAAAACTGTTGTAACTTTAATGAAGTTTGTAACAAGATTTTTTAAAAGACACTTGTAGTACTTACATATTATATCTAAGACCAAATTTTAATTTTTTAGTTCAATATAATATATATATATATATATATATATATATATATATATATATATATATATATATTTTAAATAATCGCTAACTGGGACTCTAAAACCGATCTCCAAGGTCGATTTAAATTTAAGGAATTAGTTTTAATAATATATCTTACTAATAGTGTACAATTCTTAAAAAAATCACTACTATAACGTACTTGCTGCGTCCAGAAATTTTTATGTATTCTTTTAGTAAATTTTTGTGTAAAAAATATTTAGTGGGTTTTCGCTGCGATTGTTTTGTGTTTCGTAGATATCATTTTTTCTAAGGTTTTTGGGAAATTTTAATAATTAATGATAAAGGTTTAATAGTCTATTTTAAAAGAAATGATTTCGAATTTTCGTAAAAAGCTTTATGTGAATAATTATATTTTGGCAGCTTATTAAAAAAAGGCATACTTGTTATTGAAAACATTTAAATGAAAATTCGCTACCATAATGAACTTGCTGTGTCCAAACTTTTTTGATGTGTGCCAAAGTTGCAACATGTTTTTTTATATGATCTACTTATTATTGGGTATAGATCTTCATAGAGATATTTATAATCTACTATTTTGCCATTCGAAAGAGCACCCTTCGCAAACTCGTTCAACCGCTCTTTCCCCACATCACACAGTGGGAATTTAGCCAAGCACTTGTTGCTTTACCTTCATTACTAATTTCATTTACAATTTATAAAAGTTTAACAATTGGGTGATACGTTTTTGTGGTTAAAGTGGCAATAAGGAATTTGCATAAAATTTAATCCACGTCTATTTTAATTTTTTTCATACCTTATCGTTATAGTAAACATAAAAAATCAATAATAAATAAGAAATATTTAATTTTAAAGCTTTTATGCGTGTTTGAAAATCCGTATTATTTAAAATGTTGTCACAAGACCATCAACGCTCCCGCTAGTTTTGTGACGTCAGATGATCCACCTAGTCACACAGAAGCAAGGTTAGAAGTGCACGTTTTTCCATTGAAAATCGGTGCTATAACCAAATTAATTAAATAGAGTGCAGAAAAGCGTAAAATAAGTACTTTCACATACGCACAAAGCTGCTAACAATTATCGTTTATCCTATATATTCGGCGTACCATTTGACAGGTAGCCCTTTGTTTCGGACCGAGTGACGTATCTGCATGCCGCACGTTTCAAACTTGCTGCATGCTTTAACTTTCAGATAATTATTTTCTAAAGTTAAACTAACTTTATTACGCACTATATTATGTGATATATCAAAATGTTATTTGTATTGCGTACAATAAAATAGAAAACATAAGAGAAATTCTGTCTCCGTAGACCTCCAAAAAATATTAGACTGGGGAAGTAGAAATCTTGTACAATTCAACCCCACCAAAACTAAGTCTTGCTTTCTTTCTCACAAGAGATACAGCAGCCCTAGACCCATCACAATGAACAACCAAGTTATTCAAAGTAATGAGTCCTTTTCTCTTGTTGGCATTTCTGTGGATCGAAATCTTAATTGGCACCAACATGTTACATCAATTGCAGAAGCGGCTGCTAAGAAATTGGGTTTCCTCTTCCGGGCTCGCAAATACTTTTCACCAACTAATCTCTATACCTTATACACTTCACAAATAAGGCCAAACCTCGAATACTGCTCCCACATCTGGGGTGCAGCAGCCGCTTCTACACTCGCTATCCTGGACTCCATTCAAAAGAGAGCTATACGTCTCATCGGTGACCCTACCCTCACCCAAAGGCTTCCATCCCTTGCCCACCGACGTGCCGTTGGTGACCTCTCTCTCTTTTATAGATATCTGCACGGGCACTGCTCAGAGGAGCTTTCCTCCATAATTCCCCCACCTGCTGCCCCCAGCAGATCTACCAGGGGAACAGAGCGAATGCACCCTTTTACTGTCCAGGTCACCAGACATAGAACATCTTGTTATGCCCGCTCTTTTGTCCCGAGGACTTCCAAGTTGTGGAATTCCTTGCCGGCACATGTTTTTCCTTCTCCTCCGAACCTCCAAACCTTCAAGTCCAGAATTAACAAGTTGCCTCGTTCCTCCTTGTCAACACCCACGGTACGATAGTATTTAGGCTGTAAGCCCTCGTGGTGTGTTGTTGACATAAAAAAAAAAAATTCCTTATTTATGTGAAACAATTAGAGAGTACAACAAACTAATCTGTTTTTAATCAGATTTAATGCCTCACTTTAACATGCACTGGAATTAAATATTCGAGCTGAATAGAAAATTGTGTTATTAAAATTTGAAAAAGTTTCAACGCAGCAAGTGCGTTATGGTAGTGAATTTCCATAAACATGTTTTTAATAGCAAATATCTCTTTCTTTAATGAATGGCATCAAATTAGTATAACCTATATAGTGGAAAAATTGTACCATATGTCATCAATATAACTTTATTATTTGAAGTAGTATAACGTTCTCCGCAAATAAACTTAAAATGTTCCCGAAAAAACTGGTCCGATTTTCCTGGCCAACGAATGTCTTCAAGTTGTTACCACACCTGCCAAGATATAATTAACCACAATAAGCTTTTTGAGAAATTTTTTTGCAATAACTTACTATATATTTATTATTAATTACCAACACTTCACAAGAATCTAACAAAAAAATATTTCTACAGAAACACTAAACATAGTGCTGCAAATTGAATCATAACTTCCACATAGCTGTGATAATTTATTCTCTTCAGAAAGACATTCTCATGGAATGAATTTAGGGCCTATGACTTGACCACAAAGAAAATATTTGTATTCCTGTACCCATACACTTTTGAAACGTTATGATACTTTAGTTTTATTGAAAACTGTCGATGTTAACTAAATCACCCCTTATTTTACCCCATACCCTCTGAAGGGATCTTACCAAAAACCATTTCGAAGCGTACCTTTGTCGGGTGAAAACAACGGGAACCGATCGTTTGTCGAGTGCTAACTGTATACCAAATTTTAAGACGATATCTCAATTCGTTTTAAAGTTACCGTGGTACAGACAGACATACAGACTGACAGACAAAAAAATTTTCGTTCCCAAATCATGTTTTCGATGTGTTTTCATACTTTTTACGACGTTTAAGCGGAAAAAAATTGAAATTTTTGTCGCAGATGCGATACTTCCCCACGTTGTGACGATGTGGAAGTAAATGCTGCAATTTAAATCATAACTTCCACATAGCTGCGATAATCTATTCTCCTCAGAAAGACATTCTGATGAAATTAATTTAGGGTCCATGACTTGACCGCAAAGAAAATATTCGTATTCCTGTATTCATAAAGTTCTGAAACGTATTGTTATTCAAGTTTTAACAAAAAAATGTAAATTTTCACCAAATCATCCCTCATTTTCCCACCACTCCCTTAAGCAATCTTACCCAAAAACAATTAGAATCGTTTCCTCGTCGGGTGCTAACTGAAAAATACTTAAATTTACAGGTGTCAGAAATAAGAATGTTATTTAAGTCAGTCACTTTGAGGTTTCATTTGACATTTGTGAAAATAATTTGTCAAGCCCTGTTATATAAGTATTATGAAAATGCACAAGGTTCATAGATTAGATAGGTTGTCTGGTAACTCTTAAGAGGAAAGAGACGCGAGAAGAGGGTAATACGTCATGTGTATTCCAAATGTGGGTACACCTATAGTTTCAAATTGCGTTTTGGTGTTTTAAATGACATTTCTTAGAAATTTGTGTAACTTTGCTCAAACATTTTTGAATACAATCAGTTACGGATTTATTTTAATGTTTATTTTGTACGAAATGGCAGTCATTTCTAAACTATTGCCTTAAAGACAATATCTTATTTTTTGAGATGTTTTGTTGTAAATATAACTGCACTGTGAATCCACGATATTACTAATTGAACGTTATTTAATCAAGATTATTTTTTATATTCAACCATTAAATCAGTGAATCGTCATGAATGTAGATATGTGTTTAATGGAAAGAAAAAAAGCCTGGACACCGCAAGTGCGTTATGATAGTGAATTTTCCTAGAAATGATCTGGCACAAAATATTTTATTATAACTTTTTCTTCTTGCAACATATAAATCTAAATTTTGGTCTGTAGTTTAATTTTTACATCGTTAACCTATATATCAAATTTGGTTATCATAACTTTTTTACTTTTTGAAATAAAAATTTTTTTAGAATGAAAACTCAAAATGTTCCCGGAAACTCTTGTCCGATTTTCCTGACTAACAAACTTATCCAAGCCATTTACAAAAGAAAGACACATGCCAAATTTTATCAAAATTGGCCCATTATTTTTTGAGTTATCGGTGTGATACATACATACATACATATATATATATATATATATATATATATATATATATATATATATATATATATATATATATATATATATATATATATATATATATATATATATATATATAAACATATAAAAATTGAAACTGACCCCGGATATGGGTTCTAGGGGTCCTAGTTCGCGCTCATTTGAATTTTTTCTAGGAAAATTCACTAAAATGTTTTCTACGAAAATTCACTAAAAGGTTATATATACTTAAAACAAGAACTCAATAACTAACTTGTCCTAAATATCTGTTCAGATGCCTGGTTGAGTTATTTGTAGTCTATTAATATGCAAAAATAATTCTAAAAAGGCAAGGAAAAGTGTAGATAAACTTTCATTCTTTCCTTCTCCAAAAGGAGTAAAAATAATAGTAGGTTAATTTGCAGATAAGCTCAAGGAGTTTTTTATTTAAAAAATCAGAAATATGCTTAGAACTCCCCTTAGATGCATAAATCACAAAAAATTCGTGCAAACTACCGCCAAGTACCAGGAATGAATAGGGATACTTGGCGGGAAAGAAGATAAAAAGGAAGTATAAACAAAAAATGCACATCTTATGAATTTCTAAAAAAAATACCAAACAACTGGTTATTATACCTTCTCAATTTCTTCCATAGAGTTTTAGAGACTGGGGTTGTACCATCGGACTGGTCTAACGTAAATTTAGTTATGCTACATAAAGGAGGTCCATGGCAGAATCCTTTAAACTATCGCGGGGTGGCTTTGGTTAATTGCATCTTGAAAATTTTTACGCAAATTATTTTAGAACGATTACTGGCGTGGGTAGATACCAAATGGGATCTTCCGGAAGTTTAGTTCGGGTTCAGAAGAGGCAGAGGTTGCATAGACAATGTATTTACTTTAATGGCTATGATTCAGTTTCAGCTTCGTTTAAGGAAGATAGTGGTTTATGCCTGTTTTGTAGATTTTCTAAGAGCTTTTGATTCCATAGACCATAAGCGACTTTGGAATAGGTTGTTTGCACTTGGAGTTAGTGTTCAAATGTTGAGGATTATTTCAAATCTTTATAGTAAGGCCTGTTTTAGGGTTCAAGGTAGTGATAGGTTGACCAAGTCATTCGAATTGACTTCGGGAGTTATGCAGGGCGAATGTCTGAGTCCATTATTATTTTCCTTGTTTATCGCAGATATAAAGCCTTTTCTTCGTTCTAGAGGTATCAACCACGATGGTCAAAGCGATGTTCTCATGCTTTTGTACGCGGACGATTTAGTTTTGTTGGCAGATTCTCCTATTAACCTGCAGAAAAATATTAATATGCTGGAATCCTACAGTGTGGGTAACGATCTAGTAGCCAATATTGAGAAAACTAAAGTGATGCGTTTTGCTAGATCAGGAGCAATCAATAATAGCGTAAAATTTTATTACGGATACCGTTTCTTCGTTTCCTTACTTGGGGGTTTTGTTTTCCACATCATCCCTTTTGTTGGAGATGTCACAGTCTATTTACCATAGGTCAAAATCTTCATTTGGTGCAGCATTTTTACTTCTGGGAACATATAGGGGTGTTCCATGCACTTCTGTTCTAGAGTTGTACAACTCCGTTATTGTAAAAGCCCTTAGACATTGCCTCCCAATCTGGGGTTTACGATATGTCAATATTGTAGAGAAAGTACAAGTACGCTTCTTTAAATATATCCTCCATCTACCTAAAACAACTCCCAATCCTATAGTTAGAACGGAAGCTGGCGTAATTCATATTGAATATACTGTTTTCAAGCAAACACTCGAATGGTTGCAAAAGTTGCTTTCTTTGGATGATAGTCGTTTGCCGAAGAAATGCTTGGTTCGAATGCTGCAACTTAGGGATGTTGCCCCACAGTACAATTGGCTCAATCATCTTGGGGACATTGTTGTTAAGGTAGGCCTCGAAAACGTGTGGGTAAATCTTTCTTTTGGTACTCTTAAAAGTAAAAAGGACAAATATTGAACTATCCTCAAAGAAAACGATTTGGACGCTATTTCTAACTCACGTTATACCTTGCTGTACAGAGATTTATATAGTCTTGAAGGCTTTGACAATACTTAGTTGCGGTTGAGAATTCCCATTACCTATAAGAGAGTGATCGCCGAAATACGTTGTTCCTACAAGAGGTCTTTAACTCTTTCTATTTTTGGTAGTCACTATTCTTTAAATTTTCAAGAGATTTGCACGAATGCAACCTGCAGAGGGATAAGACGCTCGTCCACGTCTTACTTGATTGTCCTCTATATGAGCCACTTAGAACGTTTTTATTAAAGTACTTAAAGTCTGTTGGAAATTTGGATGCTGCTCTTGCTGATTAAACATGCTGCCTGATTAAAACGATTGTTCATTACTTATCGGCAAGTTTGAGGCTGAGGGCTTTTATTATGACTGAATAAAATTTCGTTATCGTTTACTTATCTTTATTACTAGAGTCCTCTTATTTGAGGGTTTGTAGGAGAGTTGGGTGGATGTGTGTATGCTGGCTAAGAGGGTAAAAGTGGGCGGGGTTAGGCAGGCACAAGTGAATATACGAACGTTAAAGAAGGGAAAACAGAGAGGAAGTCATATTAATCTACCAATGTTTACATTTTATGGTACTGATTGTGAGGAATGCTGAGTTTTGTTTTGTTTTCTTTTTTTTTTAGATGTTATTTGTAGAGTAGATATTTTTGATTTATATTCATGATTTAAGTTTAATACTTTTTGGCGACTTTATTGTTCTTCTACCTATTCGCCTTTCGACATTGAAATAGAATTGCATGCAATTCTGTAATCAATAAAGTGTATTATTATTATTATATATAAACAAAAAATGCGAAAAAAAAAACAGCTTAACCTTAAGCTGCCTTTGTCCCATTTTGCAGCTACGCCCCCTTAAAATCTTGTTTAACCCGCACATATCACGTCTCGTAACTTTCTTAGGGTTGCTCACAAGAAATATTTCTTGTCGTTTATGCATTGAGGGTGGTTGTAGACATGCAGAAGGGGAGGAACTCCCAGTGTTTCTAGGAAGGGCTCGGCCAGGATGGGACGACGGTGGTGGGGGCGGGTGCTTTGTTTGGGGGGGGGGGTGTTCTCTCCCGAATGAACCACCCTCAACGCATTTCTTGTGAACAACCCTTAGGAAAGTAGGGCCTGAGGCGAATAGATAGAGGTTCTGTGCGGGGTAAACATAATTTTAAGGAGGTGTAGCTGCAAAATGGAATAAACGCAGCTTATATAGATCCGGCTAAAGTGTTTTTTTTTGCATTTTTCGTTTTTTCTTCCCCGCTCATCACCCCTATTCACTCCAAATTGCGTAATTTTTTAGCGGTTATTTGCAAGAATTTTTTTTGTCGTTTATGTATCCAGGTGAGTTCTAAGTATGTTTGTGAAAAACATTTTCTAAAAGCCCTTCGCGAGCTCATCTGATAATTTAGCAAGTATTATTGTATATTATTATTATTAATTTACTTATTGGGCTAGCACAATTTACTATTATGTTAAAATTAAATATAAGATGTCTGAGTTTTTTGCTTAGTAATTGATTGTAAAAATTATTAACCTACTATTTTGTCTGTGTAACAATACATACTTACCTAAATATTATAAACTTAAATAATTTACCTATTGTCATTAGCTGCAGGTTAACAAATCCAGTAACCTAACTATTAAGAAAACTAAAAACCTACGTTGTGGTTTAGAAGAAAAACATTTTGTCCAATTTGAGGCATTATGAATTATAATTTCATAAATAGGATTTAATTTTTTTAGTCCTTTTCAAGTAGGGCAATTAATTCAATCCATTAATATAAAATCGATTAATATCCTAAAACTTCAATACTTTTTGACTTTCTTACTATGTGAAAAAAATATTTTAACTTATTATTAAATATTTAATGTTCTTATAAGTTCAAAAAGAAGATAACTTTGAAAAGAGGAACATAAAAATGCCGGTGATTTCAATATTGGATGAACTATTATTCCACTAGATTTGAATTGGGAATACATCTGACGTATTCCTGCTCCACTCTCTGATTGGTCGAGAGTTACCAGACAACTCGTCTAATCTATAAACCTTGGAAAATGTACACACATGTACAGTGTGTCCCAGATTCGCTTCTCTATACAGGGATCTCGGCTCCTATTATACCTACAGCAAAGGTCAAATGGGGAAAGTTTTAGAGGAAGCTTAATGTATTCAGTATCCGGCTTTAGGTTTATGATTGGTCAATTGGTTTTCGAAATATCGCCTAAAAACCGAAAATGGTGGATTTTGGTTTTTGCCAGTAAATCCGAAACGGTTAAATTAACAGCTGTCAAAATGTGACATTATTAGGACACTTTTTTAACACGAATAAGATGGCGTGTGTGACATGTCTCTATCGTCTTTTGGTATCCAGAAACCCAGCTCAACTGTCATTTTTCTTATGGCTGCCATATTGGATTTTTCGATTTTTGGAAAGAGCGTAAAATTTCCAGTCTAGTGATGTCTCACAAGTGCATAAAAGATTTGAGTATCGTCGAAATATCACACGTCGTAAACTTAGGTGTTATTTTTTTCTAAGCTGGCCTTGTTTTATTTGTCAGAAAATAACATTTATAGGTAATGCATTAAACGCATTGAATTTTCAATAGAACATGAACGTAAATAACGACTTAAAATTAATAAGTAAAATCTAACTCCGTTCTTAACTGCTTTGTAACTGGTTATTAATTTATAAAATTGCAAAATGACGTCCATTTGCATCGAGACATTTTTGACAATTGGTAACTGTTTTTCCTACAACCCTAAGAAGCGTATTTCTGTTAATACTATTTCTAAATGTGTCCAAAACTCTTGGTCTCAGGATTTCTATGATCGCAAGAGCATCAAATTCATAGACCTCATTCTTTGTGTGACCCCAGAGGTAGAAATCCAAGAACGAAAGATCAGGGGATCTAGGAGGCCAAGATATTGGACAATTTAAGAAAATAATTATTTCGTCAAACTGACCTGACCTGACCTGACCTGACTTAAATGGTGATGTGAGCAGGACATCCATCCTGTTGAAACCAGGTTCTTCTAAACTCACCTTCGGTTCGAGTAGCTCGTAAAGCCGGCACAACCTGGTTTCGCAAAAGATCTAGGTACCTCTGTCCGTTTAGGTTGTAGTCAAACAAAAATAATTTTTTTCTGTCTTTTTCTTGTACCACAGTGAATTTTTAAATGTCTTAAATGTTTTAATGTTTTTTTAGAAAATTCGTCGAATAACCATACAATCTGATCGGTTATTAAAATTAAATAGAAAACTGACTTTTTTTAAAAACCGATCCATACATGAATCATGGAATACGATTATAAATGTAAACATTTCCAAAACTAGAGATTTTAGGTGCAGGGCGTGTTTTACAAAAGTTGTAGCAGAGAGCATCGCCTTCACTTCGAAAACACAAAATTTAGGTACGTAGTCCCATTCGAAAAAATTGAGTTACAGCAGATGGATTTTTTTCAAATTCAGCCACAATTTATAAGCGTCCTGCATATGGCATCTAGATTTTTTCGACTAATAAATAAAAACGAAAACCTCTCTGAATGCGTCATTTTTATGGGACTCCGCTATCTATTGGTAAAGACGCGCTATCACAATTTTCGGTATGTGTCAAAAACGTAAAAAGTTGTAAAACAGTTGAAATAACCCACTAAGTGAAGATTGAAAGCTGTGATGAGCACTGATAAGTACACTTGGAAAACCTAAGACACTACAACACATCTTTTTAAGGACCTGACGATCGTTGCACTAACTAAGTTAGCGTCATTAGAGAACAAAAAATTCGAAAGTTTGACGACTACAACTTTGTTTATAGTCTGTGCAGGTACTCGGTCTTAAACGTTGGAGAGTCTTTCAAACAAACAAACTTTCACCGCCTCTTCAGCGGTAAGTCCCGCTATATAATTAAAGGGAATTAGATAGAGGGACTTACCGCAATTATTGGAAAGTGGTTGATCAATAAATCTCCGCCTATATATAGTTTGCTTATGTACTTAACACTATTTGATGCTTGAACTTATTCTGATTGTCGTTTTAGGAAATTTTCTTTAAAAAAAATCACTAATAAGGAGACCACGATTTTTGAATTAAAAAAATTTCTTCATATGAGTGCTAATTAGGCCCCCTAGAAAACATATCCGGGGTCAGTTTGAATTTTTATATGTTTATACACACACACACACACATGCACACACACACATTTGTATATATATATATATATATATATATATATATATATATATATATATATATATATATATATATATATATATATATATATATCACACCGATAACTTAAAACATAATGGGCCGATCTTGATCAAATATGGTGAGTACCTTCCTCTTGCAAGTGGCTTGGATAAGTTCGTTAACCAGAAAAATCGGTACAAGTTTTCCAGGAAAATGTGTTTTCTTTCTAAAAAAATTTATATCTCCGAAAATAACAACGTAAGGGCAACTAAATTTGGTTCGCGTGTTTGCATCATAAAGAGTGAATTATGTACCAAAATTCAGATCTCTAAGTTTAAAGACAAAAAGTTACGGGCACTTAAAGAAAAAAATTTGAAGTTTTCCTCAAAACGTCAAACTCGCAATATAAAACGTCAAAATTGGCAACGTTAAACAAATACGGATTGTGAAAAGAAAATGTTGCAAGAAGAGTGTTCTGCGAACCCTTAAGTTTCAGATTCAACCGTCATTGCCCTTCATTTTACTAAAATATTTACAGAAAATTCATTTTAAATAGACCCTTTCTCTGATGCTTTGGCTGTCGGTTTAGTTAAGTTGATGCTTTCGCTGTAGGTTTAGCGAAGTTTATGGTTTAACGGTCTATAATTTTTAGCTAATTTTCGTAGAACAAATTCGTTAATGCATTTCTGCATTTTTTTATCGAAATATGATGCATGTTTGTAAGAAAATAATCTGGATGTATTAAGTGCGTTTTGGTAGCGAATTTTCATTAAATCCTCCAAATTTAAATAACTCAATTTGCTATTAACGTAAGTTTTGTTGGTTAGGAAACCAACATTTAAGTTTATTTTCAGAAAATTTTTGTACATTTTCAAACAATAAGTAATTTTGATAAAATATAGTACATTGTTTCTACTACATAGGCTATACCGGTAATCAGATTGATGCCTGCTCACATTTGCTATTAAAAACATTTTAATGAAAATTCACTTCCATAACGCACTTGCTGCGTCCAGACTTTTTTTGTTGGTAAAGACCAATAAATAAACTGCATTATACCGAAAGCTTCAAACTTATAATATCCTTTCAACATCATTTTTAGATTTAGCATCAGAGAAAGGGTCTGATTGAAATTGATTTTCTGCAAATCTTTTAGCAAAATGAAGGACAACATATTTATTACGACATTTCTTCTACATAACTTGTATTCATTTCAAGTTCTTTGTATAAAAAATGCCAATTTTAACGTTTCAAATCGCGACTTGGTCGTCTCAAGAAGAAAAACTGTACAAATTGCAAAGCAATTGTGCTGGTAGTTTTTGACCTCCTTGTGCCAACAAAACTTAATATTTGTCTGTAATATACAATAAATTTTTTGTTATTCACACAAAATGTTTTGGTCTTGTGCGTTTCTATGATCACTGAATGACACCAAATTTTGTTCCTTTAAATGCTTATAACTGTTTTTCTTTTAAGTTACAGATTTAGATCTTGGTACATAGTTTAATTTTTATAACGTAAACCTGCATACTAAATTTCGTTGTCATAACTTTGTTATTTCCCGAGACACATAAATTTTCCGAAAGAAATCCCAAAACTTTACCGAAAAAACTGGTCGGATTTTTCGGTGGAACGAACTTATCCAGGCTACTTGCAAAAGGAAGATACCAAATTTGATCAAAATCGGCTTGATGTGACTATATATATATATATATATATATATATATATATATATATATATATATATATATATATATATATATATATATATATATAATTATTGGGTTTAGATTCGTGGAAACTTCTTCATTTTTAGACAAAAATTAAAACAACATTTATGTTTTTGAATTAACGAAGTTTCGCCGCCTCATGCGCGGCTTCCTCAGGTTTTTCTATTTCTTTATTTTATATATATACTAATCTATCGACAGTGTAGAAAACAGTGTATTTTACATTTACGGTTGAGAGCTGTAAACATTTAAAAAGGTATTTTTAGAGACTAGGTTCCCTTTAAATTATTGTAATATATGTTTTTACAAATTATTTAGATGTATATCTTACCTGTATGTCACACATATATTGCAATGATTTAAAGGGAACCTACTCTCTAAAAATTCAAAACACAAATGTTGTTTTAATTTTTGTCTAAAAATGAAAAAGTTTTCACGAATCTAAAGCCAATAAATTATAACATAACTCTTTACGAAAAAAAAAAACGAACCACGAGTATATATATATATATATATATATATATATATATATATATATATATATATATATATATATATATATATATATATATATATATATATATATATATATATATATATATATTATTATTATTATTATTATTATTAATTAATTGTTCTAGAGTTTATTTTTGAATTTTTTTTGTACAGATGTAAATGTCATTAGGCTGTTTGAATAGTCTGCCCACTTTAACTGTCATGTGTCAACCCAGCCTACTATGATTTCAGGAATAGGGCCGGTTCTCTCTATTTCGCGAAGCGCTAGAGATGTCAAAAAAAGTTACTTTAAAAAGTTATCCAGAATTTAATTATAACTGTAGATATATATAACTGTAGATACCGACTTCAAATTTCGCAATTTCCATCAGATTTTAATAGGTAGATTGCCATGGAAACAAATTAGCACCTTGTAAAATATTGCGATAAATGTCAAATTGACATTAACTGTGAGTCTGCCAGCAAAATTCCTGTTGAACGTCTCAGTGTAAGAGAAAAAATTGAATCAATAAGATTGTTTGGTGATGGTGTTAGAAATAGCAGATAAGTTGCTGATGAATTCAATCGGAGACATCCACAAAGAAATATAATTAGGCTCGGAACTGCAGCAATAATCGTAAACGGGTCGAAAAATGCATCAGGCTTAAAGGTGGGCTAGTTGAAGCAAACTACATTTAATAATTTTATATTCAATTCAATTGTACTTTTGTTAGAGTTTATGTTTAAGCTGAGACGAATAAGTCACGTACCACTGTTTCCTTTTGATATTGACGATGTTTGTTGTTTCCATGGCACTCTACCTGTTAAAATCTGATGAAAAATTTGGACTCTCTAAAAATTTATAAAAAAGTAAAGATTTTAATTTTGACCTGAAACTCGGTATGTGCAGTTAGAATTGAATTCTGAATAAATTTTTAAAGTAACTTTTTTTGACATCTCTAACGCATCGCGAAATATAGAGAACCGGCCCTATTCCTGAAATCATAGTAAACTGGGTTGACATCTGACATTTGAAGTGGGTAGTCTATTCAAACAGCTCAATGATGTTTTACATCTGTACAAGAAATGAAATCGCTATCTCTAAAAATAAAGAAAATACAGCCGTGTCTTCATCTTAAGTGTGTCACACTATATATATATATATATATATATATATATATATATATATATATATATATATATATATATATATATATATATATATATATATATATATATATATATATATATATATACATGTTATATACACACACACACACACACACATATATATATATATATATATATATATATATATATATATATATATATATATATATATATATATACATTGAAATTGATCTCGGATATATGTTCTAGGGGGGCTAGTTTGCGCTCAGTTGAGGAAATGTTTTCAAAATTTAAAATTCGCGGTCTCCTCATTAGTGAATTTTTTTAGTGAAAGTTCACTACAAGATTTATGAAAATTTGTTACCAAAACGCACTTGCTGCGTCCTTTAAATAGCTAAACATCTGGAGTTATGAATCTTCCGCAAAAAACATAATTTGATAAATGCAAGTGATGCGTTTTTCTGGAGGCTTGCATCAAGTAAGCGATAGGTAAGAAAGATTCCGGATTTCGGATGCTAACCATGATTAGTGCTCAGATGAGCGTTTATATAGTGACATCGTGCTGCCGGGTTCTCAAACCAGCCCTTTTATGCACGGCAGGCAAAGTTCGCCAAATGTGAATTTCAAGTGGAACGGCAATTGATAATAAATCTCGATAAGAGCTGATGGTCCGCGTCCAGCATCCACTATCGTTCGCCGATTGACGTAAAATTAAACAGAAAATGCAATAACAGAGGCCTAATAACAGTGTAGTATATCAAAATAACATGAACGAAGCAGGGCTCACGGCTCACGGCTCACTCTAAAATCAATGAACGGCATGCGCGTCCTGGGGTGTGTTTGGGTGGGGGTGGAATGACTGGTCCATAGGCGCCAACCCGGACAGTCCACGCCTATGGAGCCAGCTGCACTTTGCAGGAGCCCCAGGAGTCTGTGTGTGATGTGCTCGCCGACGATGAGACATGGCTCGGAGATGTGTAACCGCTGAGGTGAGTGTTGTGACCTGCAACCCCTGCATGCTGCTCTGTGTCTCTCTGCCAGTCGCTTCTGGCCACCAGCTTTACACTTTCAGCTGCTGCAGGCCGATTGCATGGGATGCTGTGTGCCGTGTCGTCTCAATGCTCGCACACTTATCCCAGAGATCTTCCTGTGATTTTCACATTGCCCTTCAGACGTTTATTTATCCCTCCCTGGAAAACTATCATGTGTATTGACCAACCCATTACCCTGTTGATTGATCAACTTGGGACAGAGCACACGGTTTGTTTATAGTAATTTCAAACTCCATTCAATTAGGCTATTGACAATCTTGAATCATGGCCTTTTTGTCGGAATTTGCCGGGATCTCTCAACATAGCCCAGTAATGGAACACATACCGAAAAGTCTTACAAAAATGCTTGCCGTCATTTATAAACTTTACAAATTAGTCTTTGTAACCGGGACAAATAAATTTTTTTACGTTGGACGTGACAATATGTTTAATGAATTTGGATCACGTTACCTGATGAAATCAGAGAGACATCAATCAGTTTGTAAAATAGAATCATTGCTTCAGGTTAACGCCAATGTTTGTGAACCCGTCCCAAATAGAAACATATAAATTATTACATATTTCAGGATGATCAATAAAATAATGGTTTGTTATAAATTAATTATATTTAATATTGCATTCTGCATCAACACACCAGCGAATGTGTTTTAGAGCCAATTTAGTGTCTAGGTAGTCGTTATTGTTTAATTATTAAAGGAATAACAAGATTTAAATCATTCATCTATTAATGCAGGAGATCAACAGGTACGGGATATTATATTTATTCTAATAATACACTCAAAACTTTCACATTGTGTACGTGTTAAATTATTTTCTAATAAATACCCCTAATCTTTTCTAGCCTGTGCAAAAAAAAATTGTCTTAGCATTACATTGACTATAGAAATAAAGTTGAAAACGCACAGGGAAAACTATAAACAGTTTACTCACTCGCTAGCCATAAAAAATAGAAGAACTCGATTCCTGCTTTAAGGATACAAATCTGTGAAATGGTATAGTAAAGCTTTTAAAAATGTGTCTTTGATTTTGAGTAGACCTTGTTATCTTCATAACAGTTACAATTAACAAATAAAATATGCAGGTTACATTTGACGTTGCTAAATTGAATATCTGTCTGACTCATTTGAGCTGATGTGTGATGATTCTGATCTAATATTTTAGCGCATTTTTTAAATTTGGAAATCAAGTAGGTTAAGAAAGGAATCATAACTTGAGATTATAGTAAATACAGATGCGGAGGAAAAGTTTCTACATCTGTATTTAATACGGAACGGTTTCACTAAGTAAGGGAAACAAAAGTTAATGAAGTGAGACTATATTCCCGTTTATTTTAGGTAAAAAGATATTTTATATCGTGTTTGAATGAACCAATAGGATAGGTGCATCTTTTAAAGAAATGTGAAAAAGATTAACCACTTAAAAACGCATCCAATAGTAGTGTAGTGTTTTTGGTTTGCTTGGCAATTTAGTTTACCCTAAAAATAAAGTAATTAACACTAGCCTTTCAAAAATCGCAACAGAATAACAAATTCGCAGTCCTTTTCAGATAATTGACTTTATCAAATAATAAACCTAGCACTGCTAAAGCCCATCTAAAAGTCTGGACGCAGTTAGTGCGTTATAGCAGTGAATTTTCATAAAATATTCTTAATACCAGTTTTGTTTATTTCCAATAAAAACAGGCATCAGATTTGGGTACCAGTATAACCTACATAGTAGAAAAAATGTAACATATTTCATCTAAATAACTTTATTGTTTGAATAGCACAAAAAATTTCCAGGGACTCCGCTATCTATTGATAAAAACGCCGTATCATAATATTTGATATGTGCCAAAAATGTGAAAAGTTATAAAATAATTAACTAGAAAACGAAGACCGCTAATTGGTTGACTTACAAACAAGCATTATAATTCTATCGAAAATACAAAAATTCAATAATATAAAAAAATGAAAATTTGTATCACCAACGTTTTATATGCCACCCTGTGATTGTCAAAATAATTTTATAAGATGCAGGTCAAGACACCCGATAATTAACGTAAAAACTGTTGTTACGTATCTTGTATATAACGGATATATTGAGCTTTACCGTAAACTGCGCCACCCTGTATGTATGTAAACAGATAAAAACTAAAACTAACCCTGGATATTAGTTCCAGGTTTAGTTCGCGCTCATTGGAACAAATCTTTTCAAAAGTCGCGGTCTCTTTAGCGAATTTTTTCTACGATAAAAATTATAGAACATTAAACCATTAACTCTACAATTAAAACTGATACCAAAGCATCAGAGAAACATTCTATTTGAAAAAAGTTTTACGCAAATATTTTAGTAAAATTAAGGACAATAACGGTGGAAGCTGAAAGTAAATAAAACACACTTCTTGCGATTTTTTTTACATAACCCATATTCGTTTCAGGTTCTTTGCTTAAAGTTGACGCTCCAAATCGCCACTTTGACATTTTAAGAAGAAAAACTGTAAAATTTGCAAAGTAATTTCTCTGGGATTTCTTGACCTTATTGCGCAAAAAAACTGAATCCTTGTCTGTATTATACAATAAATTTTGTTATCGACATAAACTAGTTCAGTTTTGTGCGTTTCTCTGGTCCTCACTGGTACCCATTTTTGCAAATGCCTAAAATTTTTGTGTCCTTCAAATTATAAATCTAAATTTTGGCATATAGTATACTTTTTACAATATAAAACTGTGTACCAAATTTGGTTGCTAGAGATTTGTTATTTCTGGAGATACAAAAATTTTCCGAAAGATTTTTCAGGAAAAGCGAATCCGATTTTTCTGTCTAATGATCCTATCCGAAGCCACTTACCAAATTTAATTAAAATCGGTGTGATACATACATACATATATATATATATATATATATATATATATATATATATATATATATATATATATATATATAATCATGTAAAAATGGAAACTGACCCCGGACATGTGTTTTTGTGTTCTAGGGTGCCTAGTTAGCGCTCATTTGAAGACTCTATTTCAAAAGTCGGGATATCCCCATTAGAGAACTTTTTCTACGAAAATTCACTAAAAAGACGTTTCAACTTGAGATTTGGTCAATCAATAAAGATAGGAAAAACCTTTTCGAAAAAATGGACGCCATTTAAAATAACTAGCTTCAGTAAAAAATCACAATTTTTACCATTTTTTTTATTTTAGAAAAAACAAAGGAGTCTGATCTGGCTGCGTTTCAACGAATATATTTGGCAGGTGCGTTTATGTACGTAACACATTCGCGCCTTTTTAAAATGCTTGAAATTAGCGAAAAAAATGAATAGGGACTACATATTTGACATTTGACGCATTTCATAAAATAATTTGCCCAACCAACAACAAAGCGTTTTTTTATATTAAAAATAAAACAAAAGATCACCTAGAGCTACTCGAATCTGGCTGGTTTACTTATCAATTTCTTCAACCTTTTAAATGATTGTCCGATAAACCAAATACAAAGCATTAGCTCAGTAAAGTAAAGACAGTTATTGTGTTTACAAAATCGTTCTACCTACAGACAAGATGTTTCAGCTTTTAAAAGTACCTTATTATTTTAAAATTTGCTGAGGGACAGTATTACCAAATACTATATAATGACAATACCGGACACTCCTATGCTTTAGCATTGGTGATATTTGTGACAAGTACACTAGCGCCACCTCGCGTGAACTACTGACAACTGAGCGGGTAATTTGAATTGTATATTTACCTGCATATTCTTAATTTAGACAATTGGTTTATTATAGATGAATATAAAAACTTGTACATGACAAAACAGTGAAAATTTTCTGATTATATAGTTATAAATAGAATTTGTATCAACAATCAGCTTGAAACCTAAATGAATTCAGCATGAATAATTCTGTAAATTTTTCTTACCCATAATCTTATTTCATCATAATTTAATGTACTACCTTGAAACCATCGTTAAACTACTATTTCAAGGGTAGGTATAGGAATATACTGAAAGCTGTTTCTGAGGATATTAAGTTACAATCTGTACTTACCTATAAATAACTGTTCTAGGTATAAATGATAGCACAGTACTCAATTTGCTATATCTCTACATGGAAACTGTCTTATTAATCTAATATTTTAAAATATGTAACTGATATAGTTAGTACATAATTAAGAAATTGTGCAGATGAAAGGTGAGACTAACTCTTACTTCCGTGAATAAATCTATTAAAGGACTGAATCTGGTATTTCTACTTGTCTCTTCAAAAACTTGTCTTGGGAGGATAATTAAAAGCCTTTACCAAGTAAAATAATTTTAAACGTGACAAAATGTGGCAATTTTTGCCATACTGAAATAAAAAAGGACACAGAAGAATATAGAAAAACAGTTTTCTTATACCATTTATTATTAATGCGAAACTTTTTTTTCTTCATATTGGCATAAAAGTGATTCTGAATTTGTCTTCTGCTTCAAATCATATTCACGTTTCGCCATCCTTTGGAAACCTGTGAAATGTTTTTGATAGATTTAGTACCTTATAGTTCGAACAATCATAGATTGCACACACCCAACCACTAACATTCATCGTAAAAAACACAACTCAAACTTAATTATACACAGTTAAACACCAGCAATTGCTAGTGTTACACGTTCTCGAACGACGTAACATTAGTACTATTCGCTAGGAGCGCTGATCATCTTGAAACACGAAATTAGTCGGAGTGTCCTGTATTGTCATTATATAGTATTTCGTATTACATTTAGAAATAGCAATATATCAGAGTACCTAGAGCCTTAGTTAATTATGCTAACATTTTAGCAAATTTTTATTTAAATAATTATATAGGAGAGAGGTATCGATGGTGCGAAATTTTTTCAAATGAGCGCAAATTAATGCCTCTAGTAGTCAAAGCTAAGATCTGTTTAAATTTGTATGTGTTTATATATATATATATATATATATATATATATATATATATATATATATATATATATATATATATATATATATATATATATATATATATATATATATATATTGACTTTCAAAAAAACAAGTGAGAGTTGATCAATTTTTATAAAATGTTGTACATAATGTGTGTTTGTTCAAACTTAAAAAAAAAAGATTACACTTTCAAACTAAAATATTAAACAATAGCAAAGTTTTAAAAGTGAGTGGGTCCGCGGCGGTTTCTTATGCATTCAATAACTCTTCGAGGCATGCTTGAAATTAAATGATTTATGGTATCCTGAGGAATGTCATCCCAGGATTTTTGAATTCGGTGACGAAGATCAACTAGGATATTTAGTGGTTGGGGTAAATTATCCAGTCGAGCCAATTATATCCCACACATCTTCGATAGGTAGCAAGTCTGAAGAGCTAGACAGCCATGAAAGCAGGGTAACGTTATTTTATTGTAAGAACCTTTAGTGAGCTTTCCTGTGTTAGGACGTGCGTTGTATTGTTGGAAAATGGCTTGAATTAACCCTCGTAGGTAGGGCAGTGCAACAGGCTGCAATACTTTTCACATGTACTAATTTGCATTCAAATTGCCAGTCAATAAAAACTAGTGGTCACCTGCTACAGTACTCCATACTATCACCCCCAACACCACCCTCCCACCCCACAGGGGGCCCTGTGTAAGAGCCGTATGCCGTTCCACAGCGAATTCTAAATTTCTACGTTTTTCAAGTAATCGCTTTATTCTTCTGCGATCGTCGTGACCCAAAGACAGAATAGGGACTCGTCAAAGAACACAACACGATTCTATTCACCATCCGAAATTGATCTGCCGTTACACCACCCAAGAAAAGCAGCACGATGTCGAGGTGCCAGTGGGAGACATAAAAATGATCTATCCACACAAAAGCGCGTATTCTGCGATATATCGTTGCCGTAGAGACTCTTCGTTGTAAAACTCCCAACCAAGCATTTCCAATTGACCGTGTTGTGGAACTCTGTCCTGTAATGCCGCAATCCTCAAATGAGGATTTTCTCGTGCTGAAGATGCTCGAGGTCGTCCGGATTCATTACGGCGGTTAGGGAATCCTTCTTCACATAACCTGGGATAATACTATAACACTATTGACACACTGTGTACTATGCGGTCGGAAACTTATCTATTAAAAAACTGGATTCCTGCATACCAACAGTGACCCCTTTTCCGAATTCGCTTAAATGATTGTAATTGTTCCGCAAACGTCGTCTAGGCATTATAATTTGAGCACAAATCGCTATAAAATATTTCTTCGATTTGAAGGAAATGCAAATTTAAACAGAATTTTTTGGTAAAATAAAATTTAAGAGGTTTAAATTTGTTTGTCCATATTGTTATCATTTTAATGAATAAATTAAGTACGCCACTGTATTCAGCATTACTCAAAATAGGCATATACCAAATTTCATAAAAAGAAGAATTAGTACTCACTTCTGAGAAGTTTATTTGTCTGACCCTTTTCTTATAGAAACACCCCTGCAAGTTTTGTAATTATAATGCGATTTTATTTAACGAGATCTCAAAAGATAGAAAATTAAGAAGTCTATACATCCTGTAAAAATTGTTTCCTGTGCCAGTCGATCAAGGCCTAATAAAACTATTTACATATGTCACACCATTTATAAACTTTGTATCTTCAACTTTTGAGATGTTGTTGACTTTGCATAGTTCATCATAATAGTTACTTTTGATGAAATTTGGTATATAATAGTCTTGAGAATGACGAATCCGATTTTTAAAAAAATTTTTACACACGAAAATAGTTTCAGTAAGTCGTGATCGAATGACATAGGAAACAATTTTTACAGGATCTATAGATTTTTTTTGTTGAGATTTCGTTAAAAAAATTGCGGTAAATTTGTTAGCCCGCCCAATCGGACCAGTTTAGAAAAAATATTTTTTCTGTAAAAAAATTTGTATTTGAGAAATTAACAAAGTTATTTCAATAACATGTGGTAGACATGTTGCTGTGATTTTACTATATACCCAAAGTTTCTAGGATAATGGCAAATTGAGGTATTAAAAATTCTCTAGGAAATGAAGACGAAGACCCTAGAACTTTTCAAAATGTCTTCAAATGAGCACCAACTCTGACTCTTAGAATCTAAGAATCTAAATCCAATGTTAGTTTCAAATTTATATATATATATATATATATATATATATATATATATAGATATCTATATATATATATATATATATATATATATATATATATATATATATATATATATATATGTATATATATATATATATATATATATATATATATATATATATATATATATATATATATATATATATACAGTGTGTCCCCGGAGCGACGCATGAATAGATGAAAAAGACTGTTTTTTAAGTTGGAACTTTATTTTCTGAGAATAAGCCCTGCTGGAATAAAAAATAATTTGTGTCATAATTTTCATTTCCAAAAATAAAGTATGAGCTGAGTAGGAATACAAATTTTTTAAATCCTAGGCCTACTTTATTTTGAAAATCCGAAAACAAATTGTATGCTATGGAGGAAACACGAATAAAATAATCTTTTGACAGTTGTATTCTGTAAAATATCAAAGTAGGCTTAGGTCTTTAAAATGTCGTATTTCTACTTAATTTTTATTTTCGATAATTTTTTCTTAATAACATTTTTTCGTATGTCCTGTAGAAAAGGCACTTTGATAGTGTACAAAATTAGTTATTTGTGAATTTCCAAGATATACGTACTTAATTTTTGGAAATTAAAATTATGACACAAATTATTTTCCATTCAAGCAGGGCTTATTCCCAGAAAATGAAGTTTCAACTCAAAAAATTACAGTTTTTTCACATATTCACGCGTCGATCCGTGGACACACTATATATATATATATATATATATATATATATATATATATATATATATATATATATATAACAATGAAACAGGTCAATGTCACCTAGATGACACAGGGATGTTCGTGTGCGCTCACATGTTAACAACACAAATAACATAACACATACAATCATATAACAACACGTATATATATATATATATATATATATATATATATATATATATATATATATATATATATACATATTCATATTCATATTCATATACATATCTATATATATCCACGATAATTCAAAATAATGGACCGTTCTAATGAAACTTGACACACATGCTCCTTTATGTAATAAGGTGGATAAGTTGGTTAACCAGGAAAATCAGCCCAGTTTTTCCTAAAAAATGTTAGTTTTTTTTTCCGGAAAATGTTGTATCTTCAAAAATAATAAAGTAATTGTAACTACAAGGCCAAAAGATTATTGAGCAGCTTCAGAAAGCTCCATTAAATATTAAATGGCCGGTTAGTTAATCATGGCTTAATACAACCAATCATAGCTTCAAAATATTTGGTTGTCATCGCGAAAATACGAATCATAGCCTGTGATTGGTCGTTTGAAGTCTTGAATAACCAACCGTCCATTAAATATTCAATCGAGCTTTATGAAACTGGGCAATAGTATGGTAAATAAAACCTATTGAAAAATGCAAAGATTTTCTTTTGCTCAAACAAGTCAAATAATGTCATCTGATTGTTAAAAAAAGTCTGGATACAGCAATTTCTCATAAAAATGTTTTTAATTTAAGCAAATATGCCCCTTTAATGCAAGCAGGTATCAATTTGGTTATATATATATATATATATATATATATATATATATATATATATATATATATATATGATATAAACAATGTACCATATTTTATCAAAATAACTTATTGTCTGGAACCTGGTTTTCTAGCCACTGAACCTTAGGTTAATAGCAAACTGAGTTATTGAATTTTGAAGCATTTATGAAAATTCGCTACTAAAACGCACTTGCTGCGTCACGATTTTTTTTGCTGCATCATATTTCAATGAAAATTTTAAAAAGCCATAACATAAGGGATGTTCGAAAAAAAAGATGTAGGTATCACCAACGACTTATGGGCCACTCTGTGATTGTCCAAATAATTTTATAAGATGCAGCTCAAGACACCCTATAATTAACGCATACAATTTTTTCTCGTATCTTGTATAATAACAATATTTAGCTTTACCCTAAAAATGCGTCACCCTGTATATATGTAAACAGATAAAAACTGAAACCACAACCACATATGGATTCTAGGTGGCCTATTTTGCACTCATTTGAAGAAATCTTTTTAAAATTCAAAGGTCGCGGTCTCTGCATTAACGAATTTTTTCTACAAGAATTAACTAAAAATGAAAGTTCGTTAGACCATAAACTTAACTAAAACTACTGCCAAAGCATCAGAGATGCTATTTGGAATGAATTTTCTTGAAATATTTTAGCAAAATGAAAGACAATGACGGTTGAAGCTGAAACTTAGAGGTTTGCAGAAGACTCTTCTTGCGACATTTTCTATACATAGCCCGTATGTTTTAGGCTACGTGCCCGAATGTTGCCAATTTTGACGTTTCAATCGCAACTTTGACGTTTTGAGGAAAAACCAATTTTTTTTAAATGGCTATAACTTTTTTCTCTTTAAACTTACAGACCTAAAGTTTGGTACATGGTTCACTCTTTATATTACAAATACGCCCAACAAATTTGGTTACCCCGACTTTGTTATTTTAGCACATATAAAATATTCCGAAAGAAAACACCATTTTCCGGGAAAACCTGGGCCGAGCTTCCGGGCTAACGAAGTTGTCTAAGCCACTTGCAAGAGGAAGATACCTACCAAATTCGATCAAAATCGCCCCTTCATTTTTTGAGTTATCGGTGTGACACCTATATATATATATATATATATATATATATATATATATATATATATATATATATATATATATATATATATATATATATATATATATATATATATATATATATATATATATATATATAAATTGAAAGCGAGCCTAGATATGGGTTCTAGGGGGCGTAGTTCGCGCTCATTTTAAGAAATTTTTTCCAAATTCAAAAGTCTGATTCTTCTCATAAGTGAATTTTTAAAAATAAAATTCACTAAAACAAGGAAATGAGAAAATATGTATTATAATAAGTTAAATTTACGGTTGAGTAGGTTGTCATCGGTAATTGTTGAATTTAAAAAAAGTGTTGGTGAGAACTAATGTAAGACGGACAGATCCAACACGACAATTCTGATTATAGATCAATAACTTTTATTTTTATTTTCTAACTTTCAATAACTAATAAGCTAATCATTTTCAGATGAAAAACGTTTCATAGAAGTTCGCTATCACAACGCATTTGGTTATAATAAGGTAAAAATCTATTTGTATTAAAGTTTTGGTATATCTAATTACTGGTTTCGTTCAAGCGGAAATTCAATAATTACGTCGAGTATTGACAGGGTGTGGACAAAACAGATCAAACAATGTAGCTATGAGTACTTAACGCCAAAATTCCACATGATTTATGGAGACAATTGTTTAACTTACGATAACGTCTATTGAAATGCAATGCATGAACATTGTTGTTAACCGCTAATGGTGGTTCAATCTACATCAATCAATTATCTATCATCTAAACACTCTCTGTCGGCTGTTTCCTAAACCGCCTACATTAAAATAATGGGGTACCAAAGATTCACTTTAAATAATATAAATATTGAGATATTCTAGATGTTCTAGTAAATCTTGCAACTGACGAAAGTAGTATAAGTACACTTTAAGGAACCCAGTTCATCACAATACAGTTTTTACACCTCACGATCGTTCTTCTAACAAAGTTACGTCACCAAGGGGATGAATAAACCAAACGAATAAAAGCTGTGTGTGTTTTGTTTCTTTAACGTCGGCCTATTTCCTCGACTATGGCCAATCACCGACGCCAGTGAGCAGTTTCGCCTCACAATCCTGGAAATGTTGCCGAACCCGTGCCTTTCTGTAAGGAGGGTAGGGATATTTAACGTGCCCAACATCGCATGGACACGGGACCGACGGTTTTAAGCCCCCTCCGAAGGGCGGAACGTGCAGACATTCAACTTGCTCAAGTACAATGCCAGAACCACGGATGATGTTAATGTTACAGTTTGTACTGAAAAAGTGAAAGGAGTACCCTGGGATCGAACCCAGTACCCTTCGGTTCAGAGGCACACGTTCTTACCCCTGAACCACCGAGGTTCTCGAATAAAAGCTAGAACTCCTATTTATATGCTACTTGACAAGCAATTACGAACAGCGTCCTCTACGATGGTATTAAGACTGAACTACCTGCTTTTGTAATATAATTTATTGTTATTAACTATTCCTTCTAAGAAAGAGACACTGGCTCTTAATATAACAATTCGAATATTGAACTACACAGGACCGGACTTGCTCTGTTCATTATAACATTTTTCTTCAAATTTCTAACGATATATATATATATATATATATATATATATATATATATATATATATATATATATATATATATATATATATATATATATATATATATATATATATATATATATATAGTATGACCCCAGATCGATGCATAAACCGGTGAAAGAGACTGTAATTTTTGAGTTAAAACGTCATTTTCTGGGAATTGATCAGAAAATAATTTGTGGCATAATTTTAACTTCCAAAAATCAAGTACCTATGTCTTGATAATTTACAAGAAACTAATTTTTTACACCAGCCTTTTCTTTAGGATATATGAAAAAATGTTATGAAGAAAAGATGATCGGAAACAAAAACTTTGTAGAAATATAAATGTTAAAATCCTAAGCCTACTTTGATATTTTGAAGTTCTGAAAACAAATAGTATGCTATGGAAGAAAAACCAATCAAATAATGTTTAGACAGTTGTCAAAAATAGTTAATTGTAATTATCGTCGTAGCTGTGTTCTAAAACTGATCCTAACTTAACTGTGAACTATAAAAAAAGTTATGCTAACTATACCAGAACGGATCTACCTAATTCAGTGTTATTGGAATTGGTGAATTATCTATTCAAGAGCTTATCAGACTATTTCATATGAAGTTTCCAAACACAGTTGTTGTCTAAGCTACAGTATCCAGACTGGTTAAAAAATTTGTCACTAACGGTACTGTACATAATATACCAAAAAATAAGAAAAACTTTGATGGAGACGTGGTAGGTACTGTAATAGAAATGGAATGATTTCGCGAAAAGCCCAAGCTGCCACTAAGAAAGCAGTACAAGGAGATTCGCATTATCAAACCATATTTGCGACGCATCTATGAAACAATGAAGGTAAAGCCATTAAAGTTAGATTTCGCCACACGTTAGAAGGAGATGAAGCCTGATGGTTGGAATTTTGCTTAACTTTACGTGAGAAATTTCTAGAAGATCGAAATCTCGATAAAAATGTTATTTTCTCAGATGAATCGACTTTTACAACTAACGGTGTATCTTCATCACATAATTGTCGATATTGGTCTGAAAATAATCCAAATTATGTAATAAATTCTCGACCGCAGTATTTTAAAAACATTAATGTCTGGTGTGCCATGTCCCACCATTGTGGTGTAATTGACCCATATTTCATTGAGGGAAAACTTTATCAACATAAGAATGTTATAAAATAATAATAAAGTCCAGAAACTGGTCCAAAATATTTGAATAAGAATTCAAATATTTTGGACCAGTTTCTGGACGAACTAACATACGAACTAAGATTTTAAAAATTTTTCAACACCCCGGTTGCCTTACACACGCGACATTTCGGGTATGTCAATGGCTGAATGAAAATTTTCGAAAAAAAAAAGTTAGCCACTGCTGGTCCCATTTTGTGGCCGCTCAGATCTCCGAACGTAGCAATAATGAATTATTGTTTTTGGGACTGAATAAATACTAATTCAAATAGGTTTTCAAATGACGTAGAAGAATTGCAAAATCGTATTAGAGATGCGATAAATTATATTGCTCCTGACGAGATTAGAATAGCTTTCACTGCATTTCGGGAAAAATTAAGAATGTGCGGATAAAGGCGGCGGACCTATTAAATAAATGAATATTTCAGTTAATGTTAGTATTGTTATGTAAGGAATGAAACAAATATATTTTAATATTCTCATTTCTTTAATTATCCATATATCTAATAGATGGGTACAACGAAAGCGATGGTGGTAAATTTATTATTTTAAACAACTTTTGTAAACGAAATTTGTTAACATCTTAATCAGGAGGGTGCCTGGAATGAAAAATATGTAACATATCAGAGTAGGCTTAGGATTTTAAAAATTTTGTGTTTCTACTGTTTTTCTTTCCGATCATTTTTTCTTAATAATATTTTTTCGTAGCTCCTAGAGAAAAAGCACTTTACTAGTGAACAAAATTAGTTGTTTGTAAATTTCCAAACATACATGATTTTTGGAAATTAAAATTATGACAAATTATTTTCTATTTAAGTAGGGCTTATTCCCAGAAAATAAAGTTTCAACTCAAAAAATTGCATTTTTTTAAAACTATTCATGCGTCGAGCTCGGGACACACTGTATATATTTATTTATTTAATTAATACAAATACTCAACGGGAATTATCCCAAATTAAGATTATGAATACAATATAAAATACATAGCATACACTAGAAAAATTAACATCGTAAAAGTACTACTAATTACCAAGCAGCGATGCAACGTGTCTCAGCTCAGACTCACCACAACACAATATGTCCATTGACTGATACACGCTGTTATAAATGGAGCACGATCTGTAAATCGGTGAGTTAAGCCTAACGTTGGTCCTAGGTGGCGGTAGATAAAAGAAGTCGTGTCTTCTAGAGTTGACTATAGGGGTGTGAAAAAGCAGATTGCGCAACAGTTCAGGACAGACGATCCTACTGTGCAGTAAATTATATATCATGGAGAGAGCTGAATAAATACGCCTAGCCTGCAGAGATTACAATGAGAACCTCGACAGTAAATCGGACTGTGGTCTACCAGTATCGGGATACACCCGATCCGCTCTGTATGCAAGGAACTTTACAAATCTCCGTTGGACATCCTCAAGAGCCCCTATATGGACGTCATACAGAGGAGACAACACCACACAGGCATCTTCCAGATGCGGTCGCACATATGCACCGAACAGGAGCCTCAAAATGTCTGCATTATGAAAGTAACCGGAATTGCAAATAAGAAATCCAAGTGTCTTCAATGCCCTGGCAATAGCATGTTCATAGTTCTTCACGAACGAGAGTTTCGAAGCAAAGACAACATCCAAGTCTTTAAAGGTTACATGTCTTAGAAGAGGCTGTCCATCTATGGAGTATGGGAATTCGATTACAAGGCGGTTGAGCGCATAAGACTTTACAACACATTTTTTAATATTCAGTGGGAGGTTGTTAATGGAGCACCAATGTTGAACTCTACGCAAACATCCCCCAAGCACCGAACAATCGTAGAGACCAGCAACGGATGAGAATATTTTTACATCATTCGCATACAGGAGATGGGGTAAGTCGATAACATCCGAAATATTATTGATGAACAGATTGAACAGCAAGGGTCCCAGAACAGATCCCTGAGGAAAACCTGATTCAGCCAAGACCCCCATTGACTGACCCCCATGATAGTGGATAACACTAACTCGATCACGAAGATATGATTTCATAAACTTCAGCAAGTTCGCTGAGAAATCCATGTTATCCAGTTTCCTCAAAAAATATCGTGATTTAATCTATCAAAGGCTCTGGAGAGGTCCAGGCAGATAACATCCGTCTGCGACCCGTTGTCCATGGCAGCAGATATATATTCAGTTATGATGATTAAGTTAGTGATCGTGGAGCGGCCGTTCACGAAGCCATGCTGAGCGCTGCTAATCACATTTTTTACCGCAAACGAAATTATCTCATGCAGGACAATCTTGAACACTTTCGCAAAGTTGTCCATTATAGCAATTTGTCTATGGTTCTCAATCAACGTAGAATCATCTCCCTTTGGAACAGGTATTGACTTCTTACAGGTGCTAGGAAATACAGAAGACCCCAGCGATATATTGAACAGTATAGTCAACGGCTGAACAAGTAGGTGAGCACAATCCCTGACCAGAAAAGCTGGAATTTGGTCAGGGCCCGATGTGTGCTTGGGTTTGATCTTAAGCAACGCGCTGTTTGATATCCAAGGCAGTCCCACCACTGTAACAGGGAGCGCAGCCCACTAAAACACCGCTGGACACATCCGAGCATGAGCCCTGAAAAAACTCAGCAAAGGAATTCTGCATCTGCATCGCTCGCAACAATCTACCCTCTATACGAAAGCATAGACTGACCAAATTGACCTTTTTTGAGGTTGGCATACCTCCAGAAGCTAGTCGGATCAACGCGGATATTTCTCTCCACCATTTCCTCATAAAGCGACTGTTTAGTTGCAGACAAGACCCTGGCACGTTTTCTAAGTCCCTTGAATATCTCATATTCCGCAAGATGATTTGAACGCTTAAAGCATTTCCAGGCCTGAAATTTTCGTCTTGTATAACTGATAAGTTCAGAGTCAAACCAGGGTGGATAGTGGCAGCGCACCCCTGAACATGTCATGGGTACTTAGAGGTCAATGATTGAGTACAACAAAGCATAGAACCTGTGGCAGGCTTCGTCCACATTTGAGAACTGGGCAAGTGAAGTCCAGTCAACTGAAGAGAGGTGGTTATTATTTAAGTTCACAATTCTTACAACATACAACGTACTTCATAGAATCCCGACATTTCTGTAGTTTTATCTTTATCCTTCGAGTTACTTAGAAAATTTTTTAACGTATCTTTTTCTAGAAACTCTAAGGTGTTCGATTTCTTAAAAATGTGACTAAAACCTTTCGTGATTTTCGGTTAAAATCGTAAACAGATAACAGTTTTGTATATTTTCTGTTGTCTAAAAGTCATGCATTCCGCTAACATTTGCTTTGTTCTATGTTTATTGACTAATTTACCTACTAAGCAGACAGAGTTACCATTTTACTTAGCTACATTCTTATTATATTCCAGTTTTCTCTTGTATCTTTATTTATTTAAGGGGAGTTGTATCAATCTATGAAGCAGATAATTTAAACTAGCTATTTTTTAAATTTTCTCCTTCTTTCAAAAGCCGCAATGGAATCTTAATTAAATGGATTTTTATTTAAACAGTAAGCGTTCGTCTGTATACCTTCGTAGTTGAAGCTTATCGAGTAACATATAAATATGAAATCTAGCTTATTAGTTCAGTTTATTAAGCCACCTGATGACGTAATTTTGTTAGCAAAACGATCGTCAGGTGTGAAGTGTGTATTGTGATGAATTGGGTTCCTTAAATTGTACTAATACTATTATCGTCAGTTGCAAGTACTATAGTTGCAGTAACATATACGTAGTAGCTCTAGCTTTTTTTTTTCGTTTAGTTTATTCATTCCTCTGATGAGGCTAACTTCGTAAGTGAAACTATCGTCAGGTCTAAAAAATGTATTGTGATGAACTGGGTTCTTTAAATTGTAGTTTTAAATGCTTATCACAGGTTCCATTTTCCACTTATTAACGATAGTAGCATAAATCACACGTTTATATTGAAATAGATTGTATTTTTTTTAATTCAAAGTCGGTCTATTTCCGCAACTATGGACAATTACCGACGCTAGGGATGGCCCAGCGACCCCACTGAAGAACAAACCGTAAATACGTGAGTAGACACAATGACATGGCCTCAGTAGTTAGTATGTTAGCGAAGTTTGGCTCATGAGGATATCGCGACCTTTGAATTTTGAAGATATTGCTTCGAATGAGCGCGAACTAAGCACCCTAGTATCCATATCCGGCGCCAGTTTCAATTTTTCTATGTTTATATGCAGCCTCGGTGGTAAAGCGGTAGGAGTTTTTTCCTTTGGACCCAAGGGTCCCCGGTTCAATTACAACAAATTATGTTTCAGTACATACTGTAAATTAACATCCACTGAGGTTGCGGTATTTTGTTTGAGCAAGTTAAATGTGTGCACGTTTCGCTTTTATGAGAGAGCCTCGGCGGTTCAGTGGTAAGATCGTGTGCCTCTGAATAGAAGGGTACTGGGTTCGGTCCCAGGGTTCTCCTTTCACTTTTTCAGTACATACTGTACAATTAACATCAACCGAGGTTGTGGCATTGTATTTGAGCAGATTGAATGCCTGCACGTTCCAACCTTCGTAGGGGGCGTAAAGCCGCCAGTCCAGTGTCCATGCGATATTGGGCACGTTGAAGACGTTGTCTACGTTCCTTACAAAAAGGAAGGGATTCGACAAAATTTCTAGGATAGTAAGGCGAAATATCACCATATATATATATATATATATATATATATATATATATATATATATATATATATATATATATATATATATATATATATATATATATATATATATAGATATACCAGTTGTCTTCTGCGGTCCAGAGCTTTACATTCGTACAAGATGTGCGGGGCTCATTCCTCCCCCTCGTCGCAGAGTCTGCATGCCAGGTCCCACTCGAACCACCCTATTTTATGCAGATGTTTCTTGACAGCCATGGGTCCCGTCAAGAGTCCTGTTATGTTCCTAAGCTGTCCTCTGCTAAGATTTATCAGCTCTACAGCTCTCTTTGTTCTGGGTTCCTCAATTACGGACTTCACATGTCTGAGCCCTGGACAGTCTTCCCAGTACACCTTATCTTCGTTTCTGACCCAGGAACTAATGGATCCTCTGGCAGTGCTCTTCGTCACGCCCAGGACCGGTTCTGGTCCCATACATGGTTCTGCTGATCCTCTCTTCGCGAGACTGTCAGCCTCTTCATTTCCTTTGACACCCCAGTCACCCGGCACCCAGATCAGGGTAACCTCATTCTGCCCAGCCAGGTCGCTCGTCTCACCTCGGCATTCACTTACCAGCCTGGAATTTACCCTTGGGATACTTAGGGCCTTAAGGACTGCCTGGCTGTATGTGGCTATAAGGATCCGCTTGTTGGTGTAGCCCCTCCTCCTGTCCTCTCGCACGCAGTGAAAGGTGGCGTACATTTCGGCCTGAAAAACCTTAGCATGAGCTCCGAGGGAAATATTGTGACTTGCTGAAACATATCTTAATTCTCTATTCAAAAATGTTTTTTAGTTTTAAAATTCATTGCAAAAATTAAGAGTAAAGAAGGAATTTAGCTGATTGACGAACTCCGTTACAACACACTAAAAAGTAATAACTAATCGCATTTTATTCTTGGTGGTAAGAAAAAAATCTGGGCACAGCAAGGTAGTGAATTTTCGTAAACATTTTTTAACAGAAATGTGTCTTTTTTTAAAGAGAGCAGGCATCAAATTTGGTTACCAGTATAATCTATATAGTCGAAGCAATGTACCATATTTCATCAAAATAATTTTACTGTTTGATAATGTACAGAAATTTCCTGAAAATAAACTTTATGTTCCCGCTAAAATTGGTTTCTGCCCAACGAACCGTAGGTTAATAGCAAATTGAAATTTGAAGCAGTTAGTGAAAGCTCGTTACCATAACTCACCTGCTGCGCCTAGAATTTCTTTTATTACAAACACGCATTATATTTCAATGGAAAATGCAAAAATGCAATAATATAGCGCGTGTTCGATAAAAAAAAATATGACCAACGACGTATGGGCCAGCCTCTCATCGTCAAATTATTTTATAAGATGCAGCTCAAAACACTCTATAATTAACGTACACAAATTTTTTCTCGTATCTTGTATAATAACGGATATGTTGAGATTTACCCTAGAAATGTGTCACTCTGTATATATAAAAACAGATGAAAACAGAAACAAACCCTAGATTTGGGTTCACGGGACCTAGTTTGCGCTCATTTGAAGAAATCTGTTCAAAACTTAAAAGTGACGGTCTCCTAATTAACGAATTTTTTGAACCGAAATTCTTTAAAAATTAAAAACCATTCATTGAACGGAAACTCTATAACTAAGACTACTGCCAAAGCATCAGAAAAAGGGTCTATTTGAAGTGAGTTTTTTGGAAACATTTTAGTAAAATGAAGGTAATTGACGGTTGAAACTGAAATTTAAGGGTTTGTAAAACACTTTTCTCGCTACATTTTCTCTACATATCTCATAAATGTTCCAGGTTCTTTGTCTAAATGTTGCCTATTTTGAAATTTTAAATCGCGACTTTGACATTTAAATTTGGTTGCCACAACTTTGTTACTACCAAGGCTATAAACATTTTCCGAAAGACAACACAACATTTTCCGGGAAATATCAATTTATATATATATATATATATATATATATATATATATATATATATATATATATATATATATATATATATATATATATATATATATATATATATATATAAATTAAAACTGACCTCGATTATGTGTTCTAGGGGGCCTAGTTCGCACTTTAAGATTAAGAAAATTTACAAAATAAAAAAGTAAGGACACAAAAAGTGCGTTATGGTAGTGATATTCCATAAAAATGTTTTGAATAGCAAATATGTCTTTTTTAATGAAAGCAGGCATTAAACTTCGTTACCAGTATAACCTATGTAGTAAAAACAATGTACCATATTCCATCAAATAAGCTTTTCGACAAAACTCACACAAAAGGTTTTTGCATGAAAGTTTACAAACAAAATTTTCACGAAAATCCGAAAACATTTTATTTAAATAACTTATTAAACATGTATTATTATGCACTTCACTTGTGAAACATAAAATACAGGCTGTTCTGTTTGAAACAATTGAGTTACGACAGTTTGATTTTTTTTCAGTCACTATTTGAGTGCGTCTGTATATGGCATCTCGATTTTTTTCATGAAATAATATGAACGAAAACCTCTTCGAATGCGTAATTTGCATGGAACCCCGATTTCTATTGGCACAAATGCCGTATCACAATTTTTGATATGTCCCAAAAATATGAAAACTTGCAAAACAATTGAAGTAACTTGAAAAGAAGCATGCATTACAATTCGATGGAAATTGCAAAATTGCAATATTGTAAGTGGTGTTCGATTTAAAAAAGAAAATTTGTATCGCCAATGACTTATGGGCTACTTGTGATTGTCGAAATAATTTTTATAATATGCAGCTCAAGATAATCTCTCTCTCTCTCTCTCTCTCTCTATATATATATATATATATATATATATATATATATATATATATATATATATATATATATATATATATATATATATATATATATATGTGTGTGTGTGTGTGTGTGTGTGTGTGTGTGTGTGTGTGTGTGTGTAAATAGATAACAACTGAAACCAACCCCGGATATATGTCCTAGGGGAACTACTTCGCGCTCATTTGAAAAAATTCAAAAGTGGCCTTCTCCTCGAACTTCTACGAAAATTTGCTAAAAATTAAAGACAATTAAACCATAAGTCTATAACTAAAACTACTGCTAAAGCATCAGAGAAAGGGTTTATTTGAAATGATTTTTCTGGAAACATTTTATTACCATGCGGTTGAAGCCTAAACTTAAGGACTTGGAAAAGACATTGATTGCGACATTTTCTCTACACAGCCCGTATTCGCTTTAGGTTCTTTGTCTAAAAGTTGCCAACCTTGACGTTTCAAACCGCGACATTTTAAGATGAAAAGTTATCAAATTTTCAAAGTAATTTTTCTGCCATTTCTTGACCCTTGTGCACCAAAAAACTTAGTCACTCTCTGTAACAAACAATAGATTTTATTATCTACACAAAATATTTTCCTGTTGTGCGTTTATCTAGTCATCAGTTTCACCATTTTTTTTCCTTTAAATGTCTATAACTTTCCCTTTTAACCTATAAATCTAAATTTTGGTACGTAGTTTACTTTTTGCGACACAAACCTACGTTTGGTTTCCCTAACTTTGTTATTTCCGGTATTATAAATATTTTCCGAAATGAAATACAAAATTTTCCAGAAAAAACTGGACAGAATTACTTGGCTAATGAACTTATCCAAACCATTTGCAAAACGAAGGTACCCACCAAATTTGATTAAAATTACCCAGTCTTTTTTTAGTTATAGCTGTGATACACACACACACACATACAAACACACAAATATATATATATATATATATATATATATATATATATATATATATATATATATATATATATATATATATATATATATAATTATAGGCTTATTCGTAACGCAATGGACACAGAATGTATGCGTATAGAGGACATAAAAACGTGCTGATTTTTATATAAATGTTTTTTTCTGACGCCCGTGGTTGTTTACATTATAACCTCGAAAGATTCTTCAATAATTAAAAGAAACAGCTATATTGCAGCAATGCCCCAATATAGAACAACAAAATTTGGTAGATAGTTTTCTTTTATCAACCTCGTCAGATGAGGTCAAAACTAATTAAATATGCTAAAACTAAATTAGGTTCCTATAAAGTCACTTAATGTCTTTAATAGCGTTTGTGAAATTTCAGATATGTTAATGTTTCATAAAGTTTTCAAGGGATATAATTTTGTTTTGAATTCAACTCTAAGAATCTAAATTTTCCCAAAAACGAGTGGTTTGTCGAAAGACAAGAGGAGAAAAAGGTACAAAATTATGATTTGCTGTAAAATTGATAGTTTAATTTTTAGTTAGGATAGGGTTTAAAAAACCATGTCATTTAAAGGGCCACCCATCCCTAATTTACCTCTATTTGAGTTTATATCCAGTTGAAATTTTTGTCAAATAACGACGTTGGTAAAAGAAAACCGTGTACCAAATTTGGTTGTTCTATGTTGGGCATTGCTGCAATACAGCTATTTTGCACTTATCAAATAATCTTCCGAGGTCAATATCTCACCAACCATGGGCGCCAGAAAAAAAATTATATAAAAATCGGCATGTTTTGAGGTCTTCTATATTTATAAATTCTGTATCCATTGCGTTGTGAATCACCCTATATATATATATATATATATATATATATATATATATATATATATATATATATATATATATATATATATATATATATATATATATATATATATATAAATTCAAACTGACTCTGGACGTGAGTTCTAGGGGGCGAGGGCCTAGTTCAGGATCTCCTCATTAGCGAATTTTTTAAAGAAAATTAACTAAAACACGTCAATCTTAATGTAGAAGATGATCAAAATGCATGCCTTAAGCGTCTTGGCAGCATCCTAATCGGAAATAGAAATGTCTTCTGACGTTAATTGATATCTGAGCGACAACCTGACCGACATAATCGCAATAGTCATTATTCCTCTTAAGTCAGCTAAATCGCGGGGTTTTGTTTTATATACCATACTTTTCACATATACCCCATTAAAAGAAGTCTAATAGCTTAAGATCGGGTAATCGTGCTTGCCAAACTAACGATCCTCGTCTTCATGTTCACCGATGTGGAAATATTAAGTCGAGGTACTGCCGGATATGGATTGGGTAAAGCGCTTCGAATTGTTTTTGGGTAAAATCGCTTCAGGGGGTATGGGATGAATAAGGGGTGATTTGGTGAAAATTGACAATTTTTCAATAAAACTCGAGTAATATAACGTTTTAAAAGTTTATGGTTACAGAAATACATTTTTTTGTGGTGAGAATAAATTATCACAGCTATGTGGAAGTTATTATTCAATTTGCAGCAGTATTTTTTAGTGTGTTGTAGCAAAGTTCGTCGATGAGATGATTTTCTTTTTTAATTTTGCAATACATGTTTAAACCATAGCATTGAATAGATAATGAATATTTCTTTCTAATGAGGTGGGTGGTTGCAACTGTCACTTGAAGGAAGTTGAATGTAGGGGTCAGGTTTCCACGTTGCATGATATCATTTTTTAATCTAAAATTGACGTGCTGCTGCATTTTGACCGAATTTTTATTAAAAAAAGAAACGCTAATGGAGAGGTATCGATGGTGGGACTTTACAAAAACGTTTTCAAATGAGCGCGAATTTGGGGCCCTAGAACCTAAAATCAATATATATATATATATATATATATATATATATATATATATATATATATATATATATATATATATATATATATATCGGTTAATAACTTTTTTTACTTATCGGTTTGACACATTTATATATATATATATATATATATATATATATATATATATATATATATATATATATATAAATGTGTCAAACCGATAAGTAAAAAAAGTTATTAACCGATTTTGAGGGAACTCGGTAACTACCTTTCTTTTATTAACAGCTTGGATGAGTTCGTTAGCCAGCCTAATCGAATATGTTCCTCTAAAAAAAAATTCCAAAGAAAAATTTGTATCTAAAAAAATAACAAAGATTTTTTGATATAATTCAGAAGGTACGTTGCCCTGGTAAATACATTGGTACACACCGAAATTATGTTTTCTAGATTTATAGTCAATTAAATTTGAAGCATTTAATGCAAAATCGCTGTCATTTGCCTGTTCTACACTGTATATTATTAATTCGGGCGTTATTAAGCAGAAAATCACCTCTAAAGAAATACGATCGACCCTAGTAAGGTATTTTTTCAATTTTGTGGCAGCATCGACACTTACTTGGATTGAGCAGAATTTATTGAAACGCAAATTCTATTTCAGTTAATTAACAAATATACTACACTGAGCCGCGAGCACACCTGTAGTCTCAAGATATATATGTAATTCAGTTCTCTGGAAAATTACGTTTCTACAATTGGATTAGAAATGTTCTGCGGGCACTACACGTAAGGGATCTTACTCTGTTATAGAATTTACGCAGAAAAAATTCTCTACGAGATTGCACATTGTTAAAAAAATTCTCTAAATGTGCGCGAACTAGCCCCCTGTAACCCACATCGGCGGTCAGTTTTAGAAAAAGTCCGCGCTAGATAAGAATGAACAGTTGGGGGATCTCAGTAACCGTAATAGTTACAAAGGCTGCAAAATTACAGAAAGGTGCGCAATCAATATTATACTGTCGAGAAACCCACAACAATTCACTTGCTTCCGAGGATATTTGAAAAAACTCAAAATTTGCGATATTTTTTTTAGTGAATTTCGGTAGAAAAAATGTACCAATAAGGAGATCGCGACCTTTGAATTTTGAAAAAATGTCTTCAGAGGAGCGCGAACTAGGCCCCCTAGAACATATTTTCGTGGTCAGTTTCATTCTTTCTATGTTCATATATATATATATATATATATATATATATATATATATATATATATATATATATATATATATATATATATATATATATATATATATATATATATATATATATATATATATATATATATATATATATATATATATTGCTATGATTCCCTGCTATTAACTAACTGGAAGGTGTAAATCACCACAATTCCCTCAATAGACAGCGGAGGCCTAAGCAAAGCTTGAGCATAGAGACATCTCAGAGGGGTTTTGGGTGTTCGGTAACACCCTGAGTTTTATACAAGGTTTGGAGACTTGTTCTAATAGGCGCCTGCAACTATTCCGCAACCCATTGCAAGGTTCAGGATGTAATTAGTACCTAAGAGGGTAATTATGATGAGTCGGTTACTTAAGATTAGGTACTGTCACAACAAACGCAAAAGGTGCCAGATCACTAAACAACGTAATGTTCACCAAACTGAATCAGCAGGGTTATCAGTGCTAACCTGCTTCTATACTTAACCCGTTATGAGCTTAAATACAGTCGTTACTTTATAGCGGCTCTATACCGCAATAAGTCAATGAAACGTTAACAAATGATAACGCCAGTTATACAATTTACCCATATATTTACATAACCAGTACAGCAATAGCATAAATATTATGGGTTAATAAAACAATGTGCTGGGTATCCACTGTGGCGGTGGTTCCGACCGCAGTGTTTCCGACCGCAGTGTTTCCGCCAACACTACTCTGTGTTTCTGCGTTAATACTCTTGACAGTTAAAAGTTACGTTATGCGACAGCCAGCTGTCAAGAACTACGGCAACTATAAGAGACACTAGGCGATCTCTCTCCTTCTCTTCTCTACCAACCTCTACAGTGAACACACGTCCTCCACGCTCGGTCGGTTATCTGCTATGTACTTGTGTACTGTTGTAATTGTTATTATATCATAAAGTTTACTATAGTTAAATGTATCATAAAGTTTAACCAAGTGAAGTAATAAAGTTATATTAAATGTTTACGTATGGATTTAATATCAACAAGTGCAATTAACATTCATATTGGTGACCCCGACGTGATCCGAAGATGCCGAGCCTGATGTTCCAGCCGACGTCGCCTAACATTCACGCACGTGCTCGTGCCTACAGGAAACGAATATCTAAACAGGTCAGTCCTTTCTAATTTAAAAATTATCTATATTTTTTTCACAATGGCCGAAGATTCTTCAAGCAGCAATATCATGGCAAGGGTTGCAATAAAATTACCTCCTATATGGAGACGTAACGTGAAAATCTGGCAAATGCAGGTTGACGCCCAGTTCGATATATCGCAGATCAATTCTGAAAAGACAAAATTCAGTCATGTACTCGCTATACTCGATCCTGATGTCGCAGAGTCAATTTCAGATTTTTTAACCCAACCATTATCATCAACCCCCTATTCAGATCTAATGAAACGTCTTTTATTAGAATTTGAAGAATCCGAAAGTCTCAAAATAAATAAACTTTTAACAGAATTAGAATTAGGCGACAGAAAACCATCGCAACTTTTACGCGAAATGAAGTTTTTAGCCGGTAGTCAGATTAAAGAGGATTTCCTTAAAACTTTATTTCTACAACGTTTACCAGTCAACGTTCGTTCAATTTTGGCTTTGAGCAACGATTCTATAGAAAATCTGTCGGTTATAGCAGACAAAATCGTGGAATATTCCGGAGATAAATACAACGTGGCTGAAATTCAGTCACGCGAGCCCGACAAGCTAGCCAAGTTAGAAGCGCAGTTAGAGAAGATAACAGCATCAGTCAACGAATTGCGAACGCGTTTCCGATCTACCTCCCAAGAAAGACCCAAGCTTTCTCGAAATTCCATAACCACAAATTCCTCAACCTCCACGTGTTGGTATAATGAACGATTTGGCAACAAGGCCAAACTTTGCATCCAACCTTGCGATTTTAAAGCAAAACATGTGTCGGAAAACTAATAAGGCATTCCCTCCACGCGGCAGGAGACGAGAGCCACCTAACACGCCGCCTTTTTATTTTTGATAGATGCTCCAATATGAAATTTCTAGTCGACTCTGGAGCGGATATTTCAGTTATTCCACCCACTCACGACCAACGGAAATTTCAATCGAAACGTACCTTGTATGCTGCAAACGGGACCCCTATTCATACCTATGGCGAACAACGATTAGATTTGGATCTAGGTTTACGCCGTAGGTTCTGCTGGCCCTTCACACTTGTCGATATCAAGCAACCAATTATAGGCGCTGATTTTCTAGCAGAGTTTGCTTTACTTGTGGATATGAAACATAGACGTTTAATCGATACAAAGACAAACCTCTCTAAGGCCAGTGCTAACCCACCACTAGGAATTAATTCTAAAATTCATCTCGTAGACCCGTCACACCAGTACTTCAAATTGCTACAACAATTTCCTGACCTTTTTAAGGAAACTTCTAGCAACCTTCCAGAGGTTGAGTTCTTCCATACTATAAGTTCGGAAGGACCACCTGTCACTGCAAAAGCTAGAAGATTTCCTCCCGGAAAGGCTAGCTCAAGCAAAGCTAGAATTCCAGTACATGATAAACTTGGGAATTTGTAGACCCTCCAAAAGTCCATGGTCAAGCCCCCTCCACATGGTGCAAAAAAATGATGGCTCATGGAGACCATGTGGGGATTACCGAGCACTAAACGCTAAAACAATCCCAGACAAATATTCCATTCCAAATTTGCAGGATTCTAATGCCCAGTCAGAAGGTAAACGTATTTTTTAAAAATTGGATATCATTCGCGCTTTCCATCACATCCCAGTAGCACCTCAAGATATTCCCAAAACAGCAGTCACAACTCCATTTGGGTTATTCGAATTTGTTAAAACTCCATTTGGCCTTCGTAATTCAGCACAAACATTTCAAAGATATTTACATTCAATTTTAAGACATCTTGACTTTGCCTACTCCTATCTTGACGATATTCTCGTTGCATCAGCCTCTGAAAAAGAACATCAAGAGCATATAGCAAAACTTTTTCAGCCACTTCAAGACAACGGCATCCGTATCAATTCATCTAAATGTGAATTCGGAGTGGCCGAAATTTCATTTTTAGGTTTTCGTGTAAATAAATATGGATTATTTCCACTTCCTGAACGCATCAAAGCTATTACCGACCTACCTCTTCCCGATACCATCGAAAAACTCAGAAGATTTCTAGGTCTCATAAATTTCTACCGTCGTTCTCTTCCACGTGCTGCGGAAATTCAGCAACCACTATTCGACCTCTGCCAGAATCCCCAAAAAAACGCGACAAACGTAAAATCGAGTGGACTCCTCAGACTCTAGAAGCATTCGAACGTTTGAAAGAGGCACTAAAAAACGCTACACTAATAGCTCATCCATCTTCTTCGCTACCACTGATTCTCCATGTCGATGCTTCTGATTATGCCGTAGGTGCTTCCCTCCAACAACTACGTGATCAAACACTAGAACCCCTAGGTTTCTACTTTAAAAAAGCTTACTTCAGCTCAAAAATCTTACAGCACCTACGATCGCGAACTTCTAGCTGCTTATCAGGCAGTTAAATACTTTAGATATACCCTAGAATGTCGCCATTTCACCATTTATACGGACCACAAACCTTTGACATACGCTTTTGAACAACGCGTCGATAAAGCATCTCCAAGGCAATTACGGCATTTAGACTTCCTAGGTCAATTTACCACAGACATTCGCTACATACCAGGTCCTACAAACATTCCCGTAGACTATTATTGTTCTCGCATTGAAACAATTCCACTTTCTTCCACTGTGTCACTCCAAGAAATTGCGCAAGCTCAGTCATCTTGTGAGGAACTCAAACACCTTCTGCAGTCTAAATCTTCCTCATACAAATTTCAAAACATGCCTCTTGAGAACGGATTGAATCTTATTTGCGATTCTTCTTCAAAGAAACTTCGCCCATTCATTCCGCTAAAATTTCGCCGAAAGATTTTCGATTCTATCCACAATTTATCTCACCCAGGCATATCAGCTTCAGTCGATCTGGTCCAGGATAGATTTTGTTGGCCCAAATTGAAACGCGATGTATCTCTTTGGTCTAAAACTTGCATTCCCTGCCAGAAAGTCAAGATATGGAGACACACTTCCAGTGCCATTGGACAATACACCCCAGCCATGAGAAGATTCTCGCATATAAATGTTGACATTATGGGACCATTACCACCATCACAAGGTCAACGCTATCTGTTAACAATAATAGACAGATTTTCTTGATGGGCCGAAGCAATTCCATTGTCAGATATTACAGCATAAACAGTAGCGAACACTATTTTATTATGCTGGATCTCTCGTTTCGGTGTTCCGCAACACATCACCACAGACAGAGGTAAACAATTCGATTGCCACTTTTTCACACACCTCACTAAAACACTAGGTGCAGACCACATCAAGACCACAGCTTACCACCCAGCAGCAAATGGTGTAATCGAGAGATGGCATAGAGTTCTGAAACAGGCCTTGAAAGCTCGTATGGACGAAAACTGGGTCGCTAAATTGTCAATTGTGTTACTAGGACTCAGATCGTACATAATTCCAGAATATCGCTCAACACCCGCTGAAATAGTCTACGGAGAATCAATCAAACTTCCCACCGACTTTTTCAACCGCACACAAGCTCATGATGTTCCACCACTTATATCTCAGCTGAAAGAAGACATAAGGAAACTTCGACCAGTACCTTTTAAACATCATACTGCAAAAAAGGTATTTGTCCATCCTAAGCTTATGGAAGCCCCTTTTGTTTTTGTTGGCATTGATATTCCGCGAAAAACCCTCGAATCAGTTTATGACGGCCCCTTTGAAGTGTTATCCCGAATTGACAGTCTTCAAAATCAAGAAATCACACGGAAAAGAGACAATTTCTGTTGACCGTCTTAAACCCGCATTCATTCTTTGTGATAACGAACAGACAACTTTTCAGCCTCAGAGACATCCTAGTGAAGCTGCAAGTGACAGTGAAAGTCCAACACCTAGTGAAACTGAAAGTGACAGTGAAGTTCCCGTTCCCGTTCAAACTACACGCCATGGACGTAGAGTTCGATTTCCACGAAGATACTTGAACTAATAGCGTTGCCACTGAGAGGGGAGTATGTGGCGGTGGTTCCGACCGCAGTGTTTCCGACCGCAGTGTTTGAGCCAACACTACTCTGTGTTTCTGCGTTAATACTCTTGACAGTTAAAAGTTACGTAATGCGACAGCCAGCTGTCAAGAACTACGGCAACTATAAGAGACACTAGGCGATCTCTCTCCTTCTCTTCTCTACCAACCGCTACAGTGAACACACGTCCTCCACGCTCGGTCGGTTATCTGCTATGTACTCGTGTACTGTTGTAATTGTTATTATATCATAAAGTTTATTATGGTTAAATGTGTCATAAAGTTTAACAAAGTGAAGTAATAAAGTTATATTAAATGTTTACGTATGGATTTAATATCAACAAGTGCAATTAACATTCATACCACACTGACCTACATAACACAATTAGGTCTAATTAATACATGGGCAATCAATGGTGGTTAATAACATCAGCTGTTAATTACTGGTTCATTAGGTGAGCAACCGTGTACATACGGTATAACAATATAATCAGGTTTCAAAAGGCTTGTTTGAAGAGCTTAAACAATGAAATAATGTCACCTACGTAGCAAGTAAACCAAATCTCCAGAAATAAATAGCAAGAACCGTGAAGCAGCTCTTACAAGTTAAACAATAGCAAATTCACTAGCTAATCTGGGTTAACTGAATTAAATAAACACTTGGAGGTGAAGCCTCCTCGTGGGTTAATGTCCCTAAGACCAAAAAAGTAATACAACCTCGACCATATAGGTCCGCAATCGTGAAACAACTAGCGATTATTAGTGGAACTATATCTCCAGCAACAAGTGGCAGGTTGATGCATTCATTTAAATTGACCAAACTATGGTGATGTCAACCGGGTTCACCGACATTATAGTCATCTCATGGCTGACGATGACGTTATGAGTAATTATACGTCAAGTAATTTTGATTAACTTGATAAGGTATAGTGCCAAAAAAAGGATATGTCACAGGCAATGGCACAAAACTATACGGCATTCGCAGCTGAAATACATCACATATGAGGTGGTTGTTGGATACTCATCTGATCGGCTCCGTAGGAGACGGCTCCAACAGCTGATTCTCTGAATGGAACGGCAGGCCCAGGCCGCGAACAGAACGGTACGTCCACTACTCCAGCTTCCACATTCAAACAGCAGCGACTTATAGACTGGAAATGGCAGTGACCCTAAAACGTTAATAAAATACTGACTGGCTGTAAGCACCAGTCTGCCGGGCAGGATGATCACATAAACTAGAAGCAGTTACACAGAAAATGGCTACAATAGCACATTGCTCTACGGCGTCCAAACCTAGAAGAGAGCGAGGCAGCAACTCCCTTGACAGACGTTCTCCACACACATGCGCTAGAACTCAGTCATACCACCCTACCGACATCTAACGTCTCTCAGTTAACAACCATAGAATGTTAGTCAGATAAAAAGAGACAGCAATATGATATATTTACCATAGACCTAATAAATGTATATGAGCAGGAATACTGAAGCTATCACCTGCTCAACGATTACGGATGAACACAGACACGGTCTGTTAACCTAGTTAACTCACTCTCGTGAATAGAAAAAAAACCTTCAAAATGGATAATTGACATATTATCAACAAAATAAGTTACGACATCTAGGTCGTAACAATATATATATATATATATATATATATATATATATATATATATATATATAAGTTGCTATGGTATTTATTGTAGTTTCTTTTATTTAATTTATTTTATACCTTAATAGCACTTTTAATTGTAGAGAATGAGAATTCACTTGCGTCTTTATTTAATATCAAATCAAATTTAGTTAACACAATGAATTATCTAACTATGATATATTGATTCGGCCTTTATATAACATCCCCCTTAGTAAACTAAAATTTACATTGAAATCCTAAATGGGACAAAAAAATATCATTAAAAGCTATTCACACTATAGAAAAAGAGTCAGAATATTGATTTCGATAAAGTTCCTAAAACGACTTACTGAATGTTGTCTTGTTTGCTCCTTCTATTTGACGTGTATTTATTACTTCCCATTTTATGTATAATTATTACTTTCTATTTGTTCTTCTTTTGGATTTAGCAGCTTGTCAGTAATTATTAATCAATTTTCATTTTTATTTAACTCTCTTCACAAACCGTGTACCAGGTATTTAATTTTCTTTACACAAATTTTTATAATGGTATTATCAGGCACTTGCCTTGTATGTTTTATTTATCAACTTCCATATTTTTCAGCTGTCGCAGCACCACTTATTTCTAGTTTCACTTCTGGCAGCTCAGTTACTAATTGTCCCAATCGACCTGCCGTCGACTCCTTAAATAAACTCTCCCTCTGTCACAAAAAACCTTTTCGCGCTGTGTCTCGGTAACAAAGTTCATAGGTCTTTCGTTATCCCATTGTTCAAACTTTTTGTCCGTTGCACTACTCTTTTGAAACACGCACAAAAAAAAAAACTATCGTTATCCACTAACACTGCGTCTTTGCTTAAATTGGTATTTACAAAAACCATATTTTTGCTTAATATTATAAATGTATAATATGGTAAATGTGCCTACTGCCTAAGAATAAAATAAATTCCTTATATTCTAGTAATATTCTATGAATAAAAACAAGGCTATTCTTCTATTGTATTTTAACGACTACATGTAAGAAAAGAAAATCAGTGTTCTTTATTCTGCTACCTAATGATATTTCTTATTTAACCTAAAATATTTTACACTCACAATTATACAGGCCATTTAAATTTTAGGATGTATTAATTTTATGTACATTGGCCCGGTTTACTCCACAATAATGTTTCTATTTTCTCAGATATTTGCTATCTATAGCAATATATATATATATATATATATATATATATATATATATATATATATATATATATATATATATATATATATATATATATATATATATATATATATATATATATAAACAAAATGGTGAGTAGTTGGGACTTCAAGAATAAAAACAAAATTATCAGCACACTTATAATTACACAGAAAGTCTGGGTCGTTAAAATTGTTAAAAAATGAAACTCTATAGTAAACTTAGAAAATCGGGTAAGAGTTTAAGACTGCAGTCAGCAGTTGGTTCAAAATAACAACATAAAAAAACAATAGAAACAAATTCACCGTGACAATGTGAGGTTATTGTGAAAGTTCTTACATTAATCACCATGCACCTGGACCATCACATTGGGAAGGGCGACCGCTCACTCTATCGTTCGCTACAATGCAAGCGAACATACATTTGGCACCTGAATTGGAATGCAGTCTATCTAAATAACCAGCTAAACAAATCAAAAATATGCCAGCACCATATTCAATTTGTAAACAAACCATAAACGCCAACGAAGCACAAGTCATTAAAAAATTGACATTCATAGTAGGAATAGACATATGGCACAGGTCAGGAAAATCATAGAGAACAGCAGCAACACAGACTGACCTGATACACCTGAAATATTTACATTTAATTTTACAATTCACTATCTCAGACGCAAGTTACAGATTTTATGAATTGTGACTATGTATATTAATGCGCAAAAGAAGATATCATGTGACTGACCTTTCTTTTTTTGAAGAAAATGTCAAATTTTCGCAGAAAACTTGGTTTGACCGGGTTGAAGAACGAACTTATCTAAGCTATATACAAGAGGAAAGTACCAGCCAAATTTATAATTTTAGCTTCATTAATCGCTTTGACGAGTCCGTGCGTCAACCCAATCAAACCGATGTTTTTCTGGAAAACAAATTTTTCTCAAAACAAATTTAGGTTTCTGAAACTAATTATTCTGTTATTTTTAATAAAATGTTTTCATGGAAATTTTGCTAGAATAACGCATTTGCCGCGTCCACACTTTTTTATATATAGCTTAGATGCATTCAGTAATATCGGTTACATAAACAGTATTAATCTTTTTCACGGCCCACAGTAATGTTTACTTGGTAATCTATATCATCAGATACGTTGATGTTCAGTTTTACTTGCTGAAAGCTTTTCTTACGACGTTCGCGGAGTAGTACATAACAACCTGCGTTTTGTCATAAATCAGCAAGATCGATTATGATATATTCGTTCTACAGCCGACATCACAAAATCTGATCAATTGACGCTTTCTGAAAAAGTAAAATTGTGTTATGTGAACACATAGTGATTATCTAATAGCTTTGAAAACCATGTCAAAAATGATAAAGAATACTAATTACGAGGGTCTATCAATAAGTACCTGTGTTTAAAGACAGGAGGCGTTGCTGGGAGAACTTGCAGTACCGTCCTGTACTGCCATCTGTTAAACGACACGGTACTATATTTCAGAGTGATTCATTGATTAGTTTTAATTTGGCAGCCAATTGTATCACACGTGTTTTGTCTTTCTCGGTAAAAAAAAAGTGCAATATCGATCCGTGATTCGCTTTATATTTTTGGATGGAAACACATGCGAAGAAATAAAAACCATGTTGGATGCTATCTTTGGGGACCCCTCACCATCTGCGACAGCTGAGAGATATTGGTTCAACGAATTTAAACTTGATCGTCAACCTGTTTTGATGGACAGAGGTGGTTACCGAGGAAATCATTGAAAGGTCCACGACATAAGTGACGTTGAGGCAGTAGCAGAGGCCGTGGGTTGTGGTGAAGAACATCAATCAATGTTTTACAGGATAAGTATGAGGAAGGTGTTGGTCAGATGGGTGCTGCTATAGCTGAAGGTGGACAACAAGCGGATACGCCTGTCAATGTCGAAGAAATGGACCAATTTAAGCGAAATTCGCACTAGTTTTTGCGCAACTAGTCACCGTTGATGAAATCTGGATAGAAATCTGGTCCAAAGCAGGTAAAGACGGTTTCATCGTCCGAATTCAAAGGAAATAATCCTCATGGACTTTTTACAGAAAGGAAGAACGATCACGCAGTACTACTACGGTGAATTACTAGACCGACTTGATAAAAATGATAGGATACTTTGCCTGTTTGTGTAAAAAAAAAGCTTTTTCACCACGATAATGCACTAGCACATTCATCCGGAATTGTTGCGGCAAAATTGCATGAACTGTGCTACGAATTGCTGCTGCACCCACCATACTTGCCCAGCCTGGCCTCTTGCAACCTTTTTCTGTTCCCCAATATAAAAACCTTGCTCCGGAGAACAATCAATTGAAACGAGAAGGTTATCGCCGATATAAAAGCGTATTTTGAAGGGTTTGGTATATCATATTTTTGGAGAGGTTAAAGAAATGGCAGATACGTTGGGAAGAGTGTATCAACCTAAAAGGAGATTACGTTGAAAAAAAATTGTAAAAACTTGCGCCGTCGTTCCTAATACGGGTATTTGTTAATCTATCCTCGTAGTTTATATAGAAACAAAGATTGTATAATCCTGCTAGGATTTATAAAACGAGGTAAAACTCTCACGGGAGAATACTGTCGTGAACTGCTAAATAAATTATAAGGGACATTTGTGAAAAACACCACGGAATACTGGCCAAAGCTGTACTCTATGCAAGACAACGTAAAATTGTTTTGAATAAATTGACCACTCGCTCTATTCTCCAGATTTAACACTACCAGACTACCAGTTATTCACAGAGCTCAAAAGACATTTGAAAGGTTAACCATTTTCGATCAACAACGAAGTTAGATGTATCGTTGAGGAGTGGTTTAACGACCAAGATAAAGAATGCTTTTAAAATGTTTAGAATTGATTATTTATTTATTTTTATTTATTTGTGTATTAGCTTAATTTTGCATCGTGCCATACAAAAAAGTTTAAGGTTGTGCTTGTACGAAAACACAGTTTTGATAAACTCTGATATACAAGCTTCCAGCTGCCCAAATTATATCATGAATTGTCGCTCAGAATTTTGTTACCAATTGGAGCTCCTTCTTCTTCTTCATCACCATTTATGCTATTAAAGCCATGAATAGCAAATTGTTATTTGACTATAGAATTTATTGATTTTTCCATCCAAACCTTGTTAAAATCTTATAATTTAACACAAAATTTTTGACTTACTAGAATTTGACATATAATACTTAACCCGATCAGATTATTGTACAGTACTTCTGACAATCGTAATGACAAATAAATAATAATGGCCTACATGTGGCACTTAAGCATAGCTTGTATGTGCCATTTAAAATATTTATATCATACCCATTTGTACTAAGTACTTTTCAATATCTTTTTCTAAATATGTATATATATATATATATATATATATATATATATATATATATATATATATATATATATATATATATATATATATATATATACATATTTAGAAAAAGATATTGAAAAGTACTTAGTACAAATGGGTATGATATAAATATTTTAAATGGCACATACAAGCTATGCTTAAGTGCCACATGTAGGCCATTATTATTTATTTGTCATTACGATTGTCAGAAGTACTGTACAATAATCTGATCGGGTTAAGTATTATATGTCAAATTCTAGTAAGTCAAAAATTTTGTGTTAAATTATAAGATTTTAACAAGGTTTGGATGGAAAAATCAATAAATTCTATAGTCAAATAACAATTTGCTATTCATGGCTTTAATAGCATAAATGGTGATGAAGAAGAAGAAGGAGCTCCAATTGGTAACAAAATTCTGAGCGACAATTCATGATATAATTTGGGCAGCTGGAAGCTTGTATATCAGAGTTTATCAAAACTGTGTTTTCGTACAAGCACAACCTTAAACTTTTTTGTATGGCACGATGCAAAATTAAGCTAATACACAAATAAATAAAAATAAATAAATAATCAATTCTAAACATTTTAAAAGCATTCTTTATCTTGGTCGTTAAACCACTCCTCAACGATACATCTAACTTCGTTGTTGATCGAAAATGGTTAACCTTTCAAATGTCTTTTGAGCTCTGTGAATAACTGGTAGTCTGGTAGTGTTAAATCTGGAGAATAGAGCGAGTGGTCAATTTATTCAAAACAATTTTACGTTGTCTTGCATAGAGTACAGCTTTGGCCAGTATTCCGTGGTGTTTTTCACAAATGTCCCTTATAATTTATTTAGCAGTTCACGACAGTATTCTCCCGTGAGAGTTTTACCTCGTTTTATAAATCCTAGCAGGATTATACAATCTTTGTTTCTATATAAACTACGAGGATAGATTAACAAATACCCGTATTAGGAACGACGGCGCAAGTTTTTACAATTTTTTTTCAACGTAATCTCCTTTTAGGTTGATACACTCTTCCCAACGTATCTGCCATTTCTTTAACCTCTCCAAAAATATGATATACCAAACCCTTCAAAATACGCTTTTATATCGGCGATAACCTTCTCGTTTCAATTGATTGTTCTCCGGAGCAAGGTTTTTATATTGGGGAACAGAAAAAGGTTGCAAGAGGCCAGGCTGGGCAAGTATGGTGGGTGCAGCAGCAATTCGTAGCACAGTTCATGCAATTTTGCCGCAACAATTCCGGATGAATGTGCTAGTGCATTATCGTGGTGAAAAAGCTTTTTTTTTACACAAACAGGCAAAGTATCCTATCATTTTTATCAAGTCGGTCTAGTAATTCACCGTAGTAGTACTGCGTGATCGTTCTTCCTTTCTGTAAAAAGTCCATGAGGATTATTTCCTTTGAATTCGGACGATGAAACCGTCTTTACCTGCTTTGGACCAGATTTCTATCCAGATTTCATCAACGGTGACTAGTTGCGCAAAAACTAGTGCGAATTTCGCTTAAATTGGTCCATTTCTTCGACATTGACAGGCGTATCCGCTTGTTGTCCACCTTCAGCTATAGCAGCACCCATCTGACCAACACCTTCCTCATACTTATCCTGTAAAACATTGATTGATGTTCTTCACCACAACCCACGGCCTCTGCTACTGCCTCAACGTCACTTATGTCGTGGACCTTTCAATGATTTCCTCGGTAACCACCTCTGTCCATCAAAACAGGTTGACGATCAAGTTTAAATTCGTTGAACCAATATCTCTCAGCTGTCGCAGATGGTGAGGGGTCCCCAAAGATAGCATCCAACATGGTTTTTATTTCTTCGCATGTGTTTCCATCCAAAAATATAAAGCGAATCACGGATCGATATTGCACTTTTTTTTTACCGAGAAAGACAAAACACGTGTGATACAATTGGCTGCCAAATTAAAACTAATCAATGAATCACTCTGAAATATAGTACCGTGTCGTTTAACAGATGGCAGTACAGGACGGTACTGCAAGTTCTCCCAGCAACGCCTCCTGTCTTTAAACACAGGTACTTATTGATAGACCCTCGTAATTAGTATTCTTTATCATTTTTGACATGGTTTTCAAAGCTATTAGATAATCACTATGTGTTCACATAACACAATTTTACTTTTTCAGAAAGCGTCAATTGATCAGATTTTGTGATGTCGGCTGTAGAACGAATATATCATAATCGATCTTGCTGATTTATGACAAAACGCAGGTTGTTATGTACTACTCCGCGAACGTCGTAAGAAAAGCTTTCAGCAAGTAAAACTGAACATCAACGTATCTGATGATATAGATTACCAAGTAAACATTACTGTGGGCCGTGAAAAAGATTAATACTGTTTATGTAACCGATATTACTGAATGCATCTAAGCTATATATAAAAAAGTGTGGACGCGGCAAATGCGTTATTCTAGCAAAATTTCCATGAAAACATTTTATTAAAAATAACAGAATAATTAGTTTCAGAAACCTAAATTTGTTTTGAGAAAAATTTGTTTTCCAGAAAAACATCGGTTTGATTGGGTTGACGCACGGACTCGTCAAAGCGATTAATGAAGCTAAAATTATAAATTTGGCTGGTACTTTCCTCTTGTATATAGCTTAGATAAGTTCGTTCTTCAACCCGGTCAAACCAAGTTTTCTGCGAAAATTTGACATTTTCTTCAAAAAAAGAAAGGTCAGTCACATGATATCTTCTTTTGCGCATTAATATACATAGTCACAATTCATAAAATCTGTAACTTGCGTCTGAGATAGTGAATTGTAAAATTAAATGTAAATATTTCAGGTGTATCAGGTCAGTCTGTGTTGCTGCTGTTCTCTATGATTTTCCTGACCTGTGCCATATGTCTATTCCTACTATGAATGTCAATTTTTTAATGACTTGTGCTTCGTTGGCGTTTATGGTTTGTTTACAAATTGAATATGGTGCTGGCATATTTTTGATTTGTTTAGCTGGTTATTTAGATAGACTGCATTCCAATTCAGGTGCCAAATGTATGTTCGCTTGCATTGTAGCGAACGATAGAGTGAGCGGTCGCCCTTCCCAATGTGATGGTCCAGGTGCATGGTGATTAATGTAAGAACTTTCACAATAACCTCACATTGTCACGGTGAATTTGTTTCTATTGTTTTTTTATGTTGTTATTTTGAACCAACTGCTGACTGCAGTCTTAAACTCTTACCCGATTTTCTAAGTTTACTATAGAGTTTCATTTTTTAACAATTTTAACGACCCAGACTTTCTGTGTAATTATAAGTGTGCTGATAATTTTGTTTTTATTCTTGAAGTCCCAACTACTCACCATTTTGTTTATATATATATATATATATATATATATATATATATATATATATATATATATATATATATATATATATATATATTGCTATAGATAGCAAATATCTGAGAAAATAGAAACATTATTGTGGAGTAAACCGGGCCAATGTACATAAAATTAATACATCCTAAAATTTAAATGGCCTGTATAATTGTGAGTGTAAAATATTTTAGGTTAAATAAGAAATATCATTAGGTAGCAGAATAAAGAACACTGATTTTCTTTTCTTACATGTAGTCGTTAAAATACAATAGAAGAATAGCCTTGTTTTTATTCATAGAATATTACTAGAATATAAGGAATTTATTTTATTCTTAGGCAGTAGGCACATTTACCATATTATACATTTATAATATTAAGCAAAAATATGGTTTTTGTAAATACCAATTTAAGCAAAGACGCAGTGTTAGTGGATAACGATAGTTTTTTTTTGTGCGTGTTTCAAAAGAGTAGTGCAACGGACAAAAAGTTTGAACAATGGGATAACGAAAGACCTATGAACTTTGTTACCGAGACACAGCGCGAAAAGGTTTTTTGTGACAGAGGGAGAGTTTATTTAAGGAGTCGACGGCAGGTCGATTGGGACAATTAGTAACTGAGCTGCCAGAAGTGAAACTAGAAATTAGTGGTGCTGCGACAGCTGAAAAATATGGAAGTTGATAAATAAAACATACAAGGCAAGTGCCTGATAATACCATTATAAAAATTTGTGTAAAGAAAATTAAATACCTGGTACTAAGTACTTTTCAATATCTTTTTCTAAATATGTATATATATATATATATATATATATATAGCTCAAAAAATAATTAACCGATTTGGCTAAATTGGCTAAAAGTTGCAAAAATATACAGTGTATTTTATTTAAAATAAATGAGCCTAGATGGTTCAATGGATGTATGCCTCTGTACTGAAGGGTACTGGGTTGGATTCCCAGGGTTCCCCTTTCACCTTTTCAGTACACAGGTACTGTATTTGAGGAAGTTTAATGTCTACCCGTTCCGTCCTTCTGAGGGGGCGTAAAGCCGTCGGTCCCATCTTAATGCGAGGTTGGGCATGTCAAATATCCTTATCCTCCTTACAGAAAGGCAGGGGGTGGCAAAATTTCCAGGATAGTGAGATGAGACTCCTCCATGGCGTCGGTGATTGGCCATAGTCGCGGAAATAGACCGACGAAAAAAATGTATATCTAAAATTGAGATAAGTTGGTAGTTATCAGTGAAGAATCGTACACCCTGTAAGAAAAAAAAAAGAATCAAAATGATGCGATGGTTAGACAAAGCAATATATATATATATATATATATATATATATATATATATATATATATATATATATATATATATATATATATATATATATATATATATATATATATATATATATATATATATATATATATATATATATATATATATATATATATATATATATATATATATATATATATATATATATATAGCATATATGGAGGTAATAATAACTTGTCCAAAGTAGCGATTTAAATAAATTTTCGTAGATGAAAGCCATGATAAAAGCCGGGGTCAGTTTCAATTTGTGTGTGTGTGAGAGAGAGATAGAGAGAGAGTGGTGAGTTGGCTCCTTTAAGCCTACTCGGCCTATTTTCGCGACTATGGCCAATCATCGACGCCGGGGAGGAGTTTCATCTCACTATCCTGGGAATTTTGCCAAACACCTGCTTTTATTTAAGGAGGGTAGGGCTCCTTAGCGTGCCCAATACTGCATGGACATGGGACGGACGGCCTTACTACCACTCCGAAGGTCGAAACGTGCAGACATTCAACTTGCTCAAATGCAATGCCACAACCTCAGTTGATGTTAATGTTACAGTATGTACTGAAAAAGTGAACGGAAAACCCTGGGATCGAACCCAGTACCATTCGGTTCCGAAGCACACGTTTTTACCACTGAACCACCGAGGCTCTAAGAATTTATGTAAAGTATATATATATATATATATATATATATATATATATATATATATATATATATATATATATATATATATATATATATATATATATATATATATATATATATATATATACCGATAGCTTAAAAATCGGACCAGTTTTTCCAGGAAAATGTTTGGGTCCCTTTTGAAAATCTTGGCATCTCCAAAAATAAAAACGCGAAGGCAACCAAATTTGGTTAGTAGATTAACATTGTGAAATTTAAGTTCTGTGACACAATCTAGATCTCTAAGTCAAAGAAGAAAATTGTGGGTGACCAGCGAATGACACAAAACCAAAATATTTTATACGGTTAACAAAATCTATTGAATATGAGACAGTGGATAAGTCTTCTTAGCGAAAAATGGTCAAGAAATACCAGAAAACTGATTTTGAAAATTTTATAGCTTTTCTTTTTCAACCGTCAGTCGCGATTTTAAACGTTAAAATTGGGAACTTTCAGACAGAAATTCGAAAAAAGTTTTTAATGAAAATTCACTACCATAATTCACTGGCTGCGTCCAGACTTTTCTGGAAGTCGTAGATTTTCTTTTTTGGCGAATTTTTATTAAACAATTTTGCTAATAGAGAGGTATCGAAGGTGAGACTTTGCAAAAATTATTTCAAATGAGCATTAATTTGGGCTTCTAAAATCCGAAACCAAGGTCCGTTTGAATTTATATATATATATATATATATATATATATATATATATATATATATATATATATATATATATATATATATATATATATATATATATATATATATATATATATATATATATATATATATATATATATATATATATATATATATATATATATATATATATCTGTGTGTGTGTGTGTGTGTGTGTGTGTGTGTGTGTGTGTGTGTGTGTGTGTGTGTGTGTGTGTGTGTGTGTGTGTGTGTGTGTGTGTGTGTGTGTGTGTGTGTGTGTGTGTGTGTGTGTGTGTGTGTGTGTGTGTGTGTGTGTGTGTGTGTGTGTGTGTGTGTGTGTGCGGGTTTGGGGTGACCTCGGAAGCTTAAGTCAATTGGCCACAGACCATTGCAAACTTTTGTTTGTTTGATTTCGCGGATACAATCATATGGATTTATTTTTGTGTCTTTTAATGTCTTTCACTGTTTAGAGAGGTCACGATGAAAAGCTTTTAAACAATTTCTTCAGGTAAGCGCGAATTTGGGTCACTAGAACCCAATACCAAGGTCTGTTAATATATATATATATATATATATATATATATATATATATATATATATATATATATATATATATATATATATATATATATATATATACAGGGTCCGGCAAGTTGAGAGCATCAGATAATTATCTTCAAAGCCGCCCTACCTAGAAATGTCAAATTTGGTACCCATGGATATACTAGTGTTTCGCATAACCGGAAATTAGTTTCATGTATACAGAGTGATCAGTTTCCCTGTGCCACACCAAACTTTTATTTTTTTAAATGGGACATCCTATATTTTATTTCATTTTTTAGTAAAGCAGTTCATGACGAGTAAAATGATGCGCCACAATATGGGCTGGGATCAACGGTTTAGAAGTTCTTCAATTATTTGTCCGAAACTTTATTCCGATTCAACACGACAGTGCTGCCATGTCGTTGCAAAACCTGTCAAGATCTGGTATTACCATGACTCGTGACTCAACGTGGCATAATAAAATATGGTTATATAGCTTGCGAAAATATCCACTTTTACAGGGTTTTACATTTTACAAAGCTCAATTTTTCTCAAAAATTTCAAATGGAACATCCTGTATATGACTACGGTCTCAGATAGCGGGTTTAGTAAGCTTTCTCCGAATACCATATTTTCTAGGGTTCATTTGTCTGGATTAACACAATGTTATGGATCATTGGTAAACGTCTGGGATTTCTTCTTTCTAAAGGTGAATTATAATTTGTACAGGCTTTTTGACTCCCATGGACTATATTTTTGGGGCTACATCAAGGACCAAGTCAGATTTTGGCATATATCCTGCAGTTTGCGTTCACAATCTACAACAACGGATATTAGATGCATGCCGGAATGTTGATCGGGAGATGATCCATGCTGCTACGCATAGACAAATTATGGAAAGATTACAACTTTGCGTTCAGCAAGGGGGGAACGTGTTCGAGCATCTGATTTGAGATTTGTTATTAAAACTGTTATTTTAATACATTCTTGATTATTAAATGTATTAAATTAATGTGGTACTATTATTTTTATTTAATTTTTGTTGTTTATAAATTAGGTTAAAAATAAATTTCATCATACAATTATCTAAAAATGATGTAACAATTAAAAAAAAAGCCATGTCTATGATTTTCATTAAAAGCCTGTACAAATTATAATTCACCTTTAGAAAGAAGCCTAGCCGTTTACAAATGATCCATCAGTTTGTGTTGACCCAGCCAATTAAACCCCAGCAAATATGGTATTGAGAGAAAGCTTACTAAACCCGCTATCTAATGCCGTAGTTATATAAAGGCTGTTCCATTTGAAATTTTTGAGAAAAATTGAGCTTTGTAAAATGCAAGACCCTGTATACGTGGATATTTCCGAAAGCTATATAACCATATTCTATTATGCTACATTGAGTCAAAAGTCATGGTAATACCAGATCTTGACAGGTTTTGCGATGACATGGCAGCACTGTCGTGTTGAATCGGAATAATATTTCGGACAAAGAATTGAATAACTGCTAAACCGTTGATCCCAGGCCCCCATTTCTGGGCATCATTTTACTCGCCGTGAAGTGCTCTATCAAAAAATAAAATAAAATATAGGATGTCCTATTTAAAAAAATAAAAGTTTGGTGTGGTACAGGGAAACTGATCACTCTGTATACATGAAACTAATTTCCGGTTATGCGAAACACTAATATATCGATGGATACTAAATTTGACATTTCTAGGTAGAGCGGGTGTGAAGATAATTATGTGATCCTCTCAACTTGCCGGACCCTGTATATATATATATATATATATATATATATATATATATATATATATATATATATATATATATATATATATATATATATACAGGCTTTTTCACGATAGCCGTGCATTAGAAGTTTATGAAGTTCCCTGATATTATAAATTTTGAAATTTTGGCAACGGTCACAATTCGTAATTGTCTTTTATTCTAAAATATTTTCAAGGTCACACCACTTCCGGTTAGACCGGAAGTAGTCATCAACTTTGCTAATTTAAATAGAATGCTCTATTTTTTATTGCATATTCGAATTCTCCATAAAATTTTATGAAGATTTATATTAGACTTTCCTATCCCTATCTTCAACTGTTCCAGAGATATTGTGATTTTTTTACATTTTTGGAACTTCTATCCTCATTTATAACACTTTGTATTTCACATCCTTTTAAAGATAAGAGCCTGGAATTTAGAATATTATAACTTCTAGGATGAAGCCTTCATATTACCTACCTAAAGTTTACCTGTATCATACAGAGTGTTTTAAATTTAAAGACCAACTTACACACATTCAATGTTGCAAAAGTCATTTTTTTCAAATAGTACACCCTGTATATTATTAAAAATTCGAGTTCTAAATTTAATTCTATACCGATTTTATATAGGGTTTCCTATACCTATCTCTCACGAGTAACTTGCTACTAGAGTTTTTAGGTAACAAACTCCTTTTCTAGTGAATATACATTACCCTGCAAAATAAATGCAGCTGTGGCTGCCAGAAAACATAATTTTGACAACACATGAATTCTAAAGCGTCATTTATATTTTAAAGTTAATCTGAGTGTGTTTGTATTGGTCACGTTATAGAAATAATAAGCCAATAAAAATGCAGAATAGTGAAGAGTACTCTAATATGGATATTTTCAATTTATTTTATATTCATGGGGAATACAATCGGATTGTAAGCAGAACATGCAGGATGTTTAACGAGTGGTATCCGACTCCATCGGCAATGACTAGAGGAACATTCGCAAGGATAGAGGAACGATTTAAATTGACTGGAAGTGTCAAAACTACACGACATTATCCAAAGCCAGTAACTGAAAATGAAGATAATGAGATAAAGGTTTTGGCTTATTTTCAAGTTTACCCGTGTAGCTCTATTCCTGCAGCTACTCGAGCTTTGGAAACATCAAGTTCATCTGTGCATAGAATATTGAAATCTCATAAAATGCACCCATATTCAGAAGTAGTACTACAAGGACTTCGACCTGGTGACCATTTAAAAAGAGTGGAATTCTGCGAACACATGTTTCTAAATATTCAACAAGATGAGAACTTTCTCTCTAAAATTAAGTGGACCGACGAATCGAAATTTAGGAGGGAAGGAATTGTGAATAGGAGAAATAGTCATTTTTGGGCAAGTGAGAACCCTAATATATTTAGAGAACGACGTTTTTAAACAAATTCTAGTTTTAATGTGCTTTGCATCATTATGGACAATAAGGTCTCTTATGAAATTTACGAAGAAAATATAAACGGTGAAAAGTATTTGGAACTATTAAGGGGATTTGTCCGTAATTTTCTGGCAAGGCTACCACTAGATATAAGGCAAAGCTGCTGGTATCACCTAGACGGCGCGCCTGCCCACTCCACTGGTGAAGTTTACTGGCATTTAACGCAATTATTTGAAGACAGATGGATTGGGGCCAAGGGTCCTTGGAGATGGCCTCCTCGCTCTCCTGATTTAACGCCCGCCGATTTTTTTCTCTGGGGGCATATAAAAAGTCAATTGTATGACACAACAGTGCAAAGTAGAGAGGATCTTTTAAATCGTGTAATTAGAGCTTTTAGAGATTTAGATCCAAATGAAATCAAAAGCGCTACTACGAATGAGATGAACCGTAGAATTTTGCAGTGCCTTGACCAAGATGGTCGTCACATAGGACATTTATAGTGATCGTAGCATTTAAATTTGAATTAACTATTTTTTTTTGGTCTTTGTTCAGTTTTTTGTTTATTGTTACTACTTTTTAAAATTATTATTCAAATAATTACATTAAATATTTTAATGAAATCATATCACTTTTCTTATCTGACTGACAATCACAGCTGTATTTGTTATCTAGTCTAACGTGTACTCTTTAGAAGAGGAGGTTGTTACCTAAAAATGCTAATAACAAGCAACATATGGAAGATAAATATAGACAAACTTATATCAAACCGGTGTAGAATTAAATTTAGAACTCGAATTTTTAATAATATATAGGGTGTCCTATTTGAAAAAAAAAACTTTTGCCACGTTGAATATGTCTAAGTTTGTAACTAAATTTAGAACACTCTGTATGACACAGGTAAATTTAAGACATATATTATGAAAGCTCCCTCCCATAAGTTACGATATTCTAAATTCGAGCATTTTATCTTTAAAAACATGTGAAATACAAACTATTAAAAATAAGGTTGCAAAATCACCGAAATACAGAGAAATCACAATATCTTTGGAACAGTTGAAGATAGTGATAGGAAAGCCTAATATAAATATTTACAACATTTTATGGGGAATTCGAATATGCAATAAAAAACAGGGCATTCTATTTAAATTAGCAAAGTTGATGACTACTTCCGGTCTAACCGGAAGTGGTGTGACCTTGAAAATATTTTAGAATAAAAGACAATTACGAATTGTGACCGCTACCAAAATTTCAAAATTTAGGATATCAGGGAACTTCATAAACTTCTAATGCACGGCTATCGTAAAAATCCTGTATATATATATATATATATATATATATATATATATATATATATATATATATATATATATATATATATATATATATATATATATATATATATATATATAAAAAGTTTGTTTACACTCGAAGAACTAGAGTCTACTGTTAAAAAAGTAGTGTGTATAACATTTAGTGAACTTCTGGACGAGATAATTCGACTTAAACAGGAAGTGGTTAACTTGAAAGAATCTAACATTGATATTGTTAGATTACTGAGCGAAAATCTTCCTCAATTTGGTGTTTCGTATACTAATTTGCAGGTAAATAACAGCATGCAATTAAACGGCGACGGTGAAAGTTTTCTAGACAGGTCAAGTTCATCAACGGAAACCATTATCTCGGTGGTCACTGATAAGCCGGATTCTGATAAATCGGCCGAGACAGCACCAGCAAAAAAACATGTAAGTAAAAATAATGAAACTGGACCAGAAGATAATATCTGGCAGAAAGTAAACAAAAATAAAAACGAACATTCTCGATATATTAATGATCAGAAGGGAAGACCTAGTGAAGTTAAAAAGCAGAACAAAGCTAGCTTGAATTACATCTCTCATGATATAGTCACAGGCTGTGGTACAGACGAGACTACTATACAGGGTGTTGCAGCGACTTCATGGTTTTATGTGGGGCGAATTAAGGGACAGGTGTCTGAAGAGGACATGAATAGTTTTTTCAAAACAAGATGGCCTCTCATCGATATGCGATGTGTCAAGTTAAACAGCAAGGGACAAAACAGCAGCTTTAGGGTTGGTATAAACTCTGAAGCAAAACATACTATTTTAGATGGTTCATTGTGGCCAAGAGGAGTTATCATAAAACCCTATAAATTTTTTCGTCGCAGTTATGAGAACACTTCCGAATAGTGGTGAGACTGAATTGAATGACAACTGTTCCATCAATAATGCCGTACAACAGACAAGCTCCGCAGCAACGGATTTCACAAACTTTGGGCATTTAAATATTAGTTGGAAACTGATTCATTTAAATATACAGTGTTTAAGTAATAAGGTTAATATGCTTGAGCTTACTTTGAATGAACATTCTCCCGATTTCCTCTGTCTCACGGAGCACTGGATAACTCGTGATTACGGTTTAAATGAATTTAAGATCTTGGATTATGTTTCAGTGGCAAGTTACACGAGATGTTGAGTGTTGTGCTGTGGAGTATGACAGGGCAACTTGTGTGGTGGTACTGTATAGACCTAGTACATCTCACAATTTTGAATGTTTCTTTTATGTGCTGGAAAAGATATTAACTAAAATCTGTAAAAAATATCGAAACATAATTCTTTCTGGAGACTTTAACATTTGCAGCATGGATGTCGCCTCTTCTAGGGCAGCGGAGTTACGTGATCTGATCGAGTCCTTTCAGTTGATTTCATTAATTAATGCACCAACTAGGAGAGGGTTTTACAGAGGTAATCTTGTGCAGACATCAATCGATTACATTATAACTAATAATGATTCTGCAACGGCCAGAGTGTTCGATCCGGCGCTGTCGGACCATTGTGTTCAGGAGGCAGTTTTTGGTGTTGTGACTGGGAGCAGGGGCACTTCGAGCGAGCCCTCTTTTGTAAAATGTAGACGTTTTTCAGGTTATAACCTGAAACTATTTGGACAATACCTTGATGAGCGACCAATTAAGCTTGGTCTGCCATCAGACACGCATGACATAGATCAGGTCTTTGAAGTGTTTTGGTTGCAATTCCACACCATTTTTGACGAGGCCTTTCCGTGTGAGTTGATTGAGCAAAAACAAATCTCTCACAACAAACTGACATATAAACCCTCTCCAGAGGTAAGAAGATGTTGCGAAAATTTGAAAACTCTCAACTGGATTAAAAAGAATTGTAATGATGACCAGGTAACAAATGATTACAAAAAATACAAAAAACAACTTAGCATGAAAATACAGCAGGAAAAACAGGACTATTATCATAACTTGATACAAAATTCAGATAACAAAACAAGAACGCTTTGGTCAATTGTTAATTATAAATCTGGGAAGAAAAGTGGCAAAAATAAGTCAATAATAATTGAACATAACGATAAAATAGTCAAAAATCCAAAAATTATAGGGAATCTATTTGGTAACTTTTTCTCATAGGACGCCCAAAACCAGGTACGATTGCATTTTAACAACTCTAACAGCAATTCTTGTACAACTTCATTGGTAAATAGGGAATCGTTATTTTTGTACCCGTTTACTTCTCTGGAGATTGAAAACGTTATAAAGAACCTGAAAAAGAAAAAGTCTACTGGTATTGACGAGGTGCCCATCTCGGTTATAAAGCAGTACTCGAAGATAATAGCATCTTATATCTGTGACATATTGAATTTGTCAATAACTTGCGGCAGTTTTCCTGTGCAATTAAAGAAAGCAAAAGTAGTTCCGGTTGCTAAAAAGGGAGATAGTTTTAATATCCTAAACTATAGGCAAATATCCATATTGAGCGTGTTTTCTAAGATAATGGAGAAAGCGATGGCCAACAGAATTGAAATATTCCTACGAAAACATAGTTTGCTCACCAAGTGTCAATATGGTTTCCGGAGTGGTTTATCTACGGAGGAAGCTACTAGTGATTTTATACAACATCTTCACGAGGATTTAGATAAGGGTATGCACGTGGTAGCTGTCATGTTCGACCTATCGCGCGCGTTTGACACGCTTAATCCGGGTTATGTAGGCGAAAAATTGCGATGCCTGGGTATACGTGGACCAGCAAATGACTGGTTTTTGTCATTTTTAAATGATAGACGAATGGTGGTTTCGGTTGGGGGCACTTTTTCGGATTCATATGAGATAAATTTGGGCACTCCGCAGGGTAGTATTTTGGGTCCGTTGCTGTTTGTTTTGTATGTGAATGACCTGCCCGACTACATAAAGGTGGGTAGGGTGTTCATGTACGCGGACGACACAACCGTGGCTGTGTCTGGTCATGATTGTGACGAGGTAAGTCAAAAGGTAAACACCTTAATGCGACAGTTTGGTGAGTGGTGCAAAGCAAACCACCTAATCATAAACCATGATAAAACATCGTTCGTAGAGTTCAGGAGTTGCCACCGACTGCCTCTCATTCTGCAACTTGTGGATGGAATGCACTGCTGTGCCGCGGAGGGAAGGTTCCTTGGGGTCACGGTTGATCAGCACTTGTCCTGGAGGTCGCATGTTAATTACGTCTGTGGCAGGCTTAAGTCGGCGTATTTTATGATATACAATCTTAAGAACTCTCTAAGTGACCAACATTTGCTTTCTGTCTACTATTCGGAGGTGTATCCATTGCTGTCATACGGCATTGTTGTCTGTGGTCAGTCCATAGATGTTAACAGGGTTTCTGTGCTTCAAAAGAGAATACTAAGGGTAATTTTTGATATGCACAACTCTGAGTCATGCCGAGAACTTTTTAAGCAAAAGAAAGTTAAGACGTTGGTAGAAATTTACCTTTATAAGGTACTGAGTTTCATACATGGCAAAAAACATATGTTGCCTAGACATTCAGACAATCATTCGTATTCCACTAGGCACTGCAGTCACATTAATTTAAACCATTTTCAAAGAATGGCGTACAAGAAATCCCCTGTGTATGCGGGTAGTGTTTTGTACAATTTGCTTCCGGAAAGTGTAAAGTCCACTGGAGACATAAGAACTTTTAAAGCCGGTCTAAAAAAATATTTAAGTGAGCGATCATTTTATGCGGTCGATGAGTTTGTTTCGTGCTCTGTGAGGCAGATGATTTAACTGGAATCTTTTTTGATGTTTTTGTACTTGATTGTTTTGTTGCTTAATATTGTTCATGTGTATTTTTGTTATATTGCGGTCTATATAAGTGTATACAGATGTTTTTATCTCATTGTTTCAAGCGTTGTGTTTTTCACATTGTGCACTTTTATCTTTGTTTTTTTTTTTGTAACTAAACAGCATAATTGTTTTTATACTGTACTGTATTATATATTTGTGTTCTTGTTATATTTTTTATAACTATTGTGACGAGCTTATCCATGTATTATGGCAAGAAGGCGAAAATAAATTATCTATCTATCTATCTATCTATATATATATATATATATATATATATATATATATATATATATATATATATATATATATATATATATAATATATATATATATATATATATATATATATATATATATATATATATATATATATATAAACATATAAAAATTGAAACTGACCCCGGATATGGGTTCTAAGGGTCCTAGTTCGCACTCATTTGCAAAAATTTTTTCAAAATTCAAAAGTTGGGATCTCCCCATTAGTGAATTTTTTCTACGAAAATTCACTAATAACTACATGCAAATATACTGTCAGTTTTTAACTACCGGTTTGTGAATGTTCAAAACAGATCCCTCAAATTCACAATGTCAAACAAACTGTACAGTGCAACGGAGCTTTGAAATTGCTACATTAACTTTCCATCAAGCACATTCTCTTGTGGCAATTACTAAATGAGCAATGATTATTACTGTTACATGCTCGTGTCCTGATGCAAATGATATGCGTGCACTAATTCGATGCGACAAGTACGTTGTAATTCCACACAAATCACTGCTATGACCGTCTGCCGTTGACAGTCTATAGAGGACAGTCATGCATTTATGATGGATTAGGGCAAGGACGCGCCTAGTCATTCTACTAAAACAACGTAACTCGCGAGATCGAATTGTATATTTGAATACGATTCAGAATGATAGTGGTTCTTTAGTCTGTTAGTATAATGAGTTTCCAGGAACAATAGTTTCCAGCTAAGTCCTTAGTTTTCTTAAGCCTGTCCTTGATTACAAAGGCCAACAAAAATATTCTGGCGCCACAGAAGTAAATGCTGATCCAGGGTAATTTTAGAAGCTTCAAGAATATAATTGTTATGTAGTAATTTGTAAATCATAAGAATTCATAGGATCATCGTCCTCATGTTCTAAAATACAGACTTAGTGTCGCAGTGGTTATAACGAGTGCATCTTAAGTTAGAGGTTACGGGTTAGATGTTCAGTAGAAGCGGCATTTCACTTTTTCAGTACACAAGGTAAAATTAACATATTACTTTTACGTGTGTACTGGCCAATTGCGTTTTTTTGAGAAAAAAAAACTGACGCTGGATTCCTACTATTGATTGCCTAAAACCTACTTGTACCGATTTTCCATGTTCTAAACTACAATCACTTCGAGAAATCTTTTTTTTTTAAATAACAAAATAGTTTACATATAAAAATTATTATCAGTTTCTTTTAGAGAAAAAAACTGACAACCGATTATTGTTAAGAATCTGTTAGGACCTTCTTAGTAACTACAGGCCTGTTTCTCTCCTTTCAGTCGTCTCTAAAGTGATGGAAAAGTGTATAAACACCGAATTACTAAAATTTCTTGAAAAACACAGTCTAATCCACGACAGGCAGTATGGATTCCGTCAGTGTAAATCAACTGCCGACCTCCTTTCCTTTGTCACCCATTCTTGGAACAAGTCTATGGAACTACACGGTGTATCCCAGATTGTCGCTCTAGACATATACAAAGCATTGGACCAGCTCTGACACGCCGCACTGGTTAATAAACTTTCAGCCTATGGCCTACCACCAAAACTCTGTACCTGGACAGCAAATTTCCTCTCCAACCGGAGAATTTCTATTGTCTTGGATGGCATTCCTCTAAACTGTATCTAATTAATGCAGGAGTCCCTCAAGGTTCAGCTTTAGCCCCTACTTTGTTTCTTCTTCACATCAATGACCTCCTCTCTAGCACCTCCAACCCAGTTCACAGTTACGCGGACGACAGCACCCTCCACCCAAATTTACAATATTCTAAGCCTGTCTCTTTAGCCCAATTAGATGAGGATCGCAGACTCATGGAGGGTTCTATCTCTGTGGATCTCCAAAAATATTAGACTGGGGAAGTAGAAATCTTGTCCAATTCAACTCCACCAAATCTCAGTCTTACTTTCTATTGCATAAGAGATACACCAGCCCTAGATGGTTAACACCGAGATATAAGGACTCGGTACTCGGGCGTGACGTCACCGCAGGCAGGTATCGCGCTAGCCTGCTAGACCATATGAACCGCTCCGTCTATCATGAGTTTTACGTTGCTTTAGCCTTAAAATGCACTTATTTTGAAAACTTTTGAAGGGCTTTTGGTTGAAAGAGGGTGCCAGTCGTCAACTGAGCCCTTCATCGCACCCCATTCGATTTTATTATGGAAAAACGAAGTTTCAAAGCAAAAACCATTATAAAAAGAATACGGTCTATTTGGTAAAAGTCATTAATTTACAGCTTTTAGATGGCTTGGCCAACCCATCATTAGATTTTCCACAATAATTTTTAAGAAGAGTATTTACTGTGCAGGTTATGACAATTTTTGCTATATGTACAATCGGATGAATATTACATTTATGATCGACAGACAGGTGCCAGTTATCTGAAAGAAATTTTATAATATAGTGACTTAGAAATGCACGTTTATTATGAACTGTTAAGAAAGTTTCCTCAAATTCATCCAAAATTTTGTTAAATATTATATACGCATATAAAACCATTTGTAAGATAACGTCTTGGGGATAAAGCAATTTTCCCGGGCTTAAACTTTTAATCAGGGTGAAATTATCGTCTACAATGATTTCATCATTATAAATGATATTTTCCGTACATATTTCACACTGAATTCTTTTTCGCGCAATATAACAACAGTAACATGCTAAATAAGTGATTACCGGAATATCATCACTGACATCGTCTACGTCGGTTTCAGCTACCACAATTTCAGGATTAAATAAATGGTTTTCTTCAATTTTGTCAGGGACATCAATATTTTCGCAAAACTGCTTAATTTGAATATTTCCAAAGGTACGCGATTTTAGAGTTAATAATGATTGAATTCTGAGCCTTTTTCGGATTCATACAACTGCCGCAAAGAAATATGATATTGTCCACCCGCAAGTTGCCTATAGCGACCAAACCTATTTTCTAAATCGTCTGTTTGAAATTTGCCTAATAAGACATAGTTCACTTTAAGTTCACTAAAACAATACTGTATAACTTCTGTCATTCCATACAGTGTGTGCGTTAATGCTGTATGAGTTTGAGTACTCAATTTATTAGAAAAAGGCTTAGTTTTCCAGTTTTCTAGCCAGTTTAACATTTGATTCAAAAAGAGAATTTTTTTATCGGAAAGAAAAGTTTCTGCAGCTAAAGGCTCTTGAAAATCGTCATTTAAGCGTTTCCCTTTAAGAGGGGTTTTTACATTAACGGTTTTCCACCATAAAACTATTATATTAATGAAGTGAGCAGTGTCTTTGAATTTATCAATTTTAGTTCCGAATTTTATTAAGGCCTGTTTTACAAAAGGATTGAAAACTTTAAGGGCCAATGAAACATTTTGCCTTTCTATATTAGTAGGAAACACAGCTTATACATTTAGAGAATAGCCAACTTTTAACATTTTATCGCGTTCTAATTGGTGAAGTGTTTTGAGGGATTGAAAAGTAGCCGCCTTTTCAATGCCACTATCAAAGTCAGGATAATATAGTGTTTGGTCTGGTTTTGCATTGAGCCAGTTATTTCGGATACATTTGAGCAAGTGTACAGAGTCGAATAAATAAAAAAGAGGGCGCGTTTTATCTGTAGGGTGAGGATAAACAATACTTAAGCATCGCTTGTCAGAAAAATTACTCATTGCTTTACTGTTTATGGCATTATTGTCACTAATAACACAAAATACCTTGTATCCAATTTCCTCCAACTTAGTTATTACTTCCTTAATTAATGAAAAAAGCAGAAGGTGGTCAATTTTGGAAGTAGGACTGATACGCACAACTTATTTTACGCTTGACATAACACTAGATATCATAAACACAAAAGCTGAATTTGCTAAACAAGCAGAGTTATAAGCAGAACCAACTATATTTCCTGCTTTATAATCCAGAAATGGTTTAATATGGATTTCGTCCATCAATAATATAATATATTTTTCACGGTCCGATAATAACTTAAATAGGTTTCTCGCATAGTTAAAGCACATATTTCTTTCTTCCGTTGTAGGGTCTGTCAACAAAGAACTGCAATCTGATTTTACTGTATTTCAAAGTAATGAGTCCTTTTCACTTGTTGGCATTTCTGTGTGATCGAAATCTCAATTGGCACCAACATTTCACATCAATTGCAGAAGCGGCTGCTAAGAAATTAGGTTTACTCTTACAGCCTCGCAAATACTTTTCACCAGCTAGTCTCTATACCTTATATACTATACAAATAAGGCCAAACCTCGAATACTGCTCCCACATATGGGGTGCCGCTGCCGCTTCTACACTCGCTATCCTGGACTCCATTCAGAAGAGAGATATACATCTCATCGGTGACCAGACCCTTACCCAAAGGCTGCCATCCTTTGGTGACCCCTCTCTCTCTCTCTCTCTCTTTTATAGATATCTGCACGGGCACTGCTCAGAGGAGTTTCTTCCATAGTTCCTCCACCTGCTGCCCCCAACAGATCTACTAGGGGAACTGAGCGAATGCATCCTTTTACTGTCCAGGTCACCAGACATAGAATATCTTATTATGCCCGCTTTTTTGTCCCAAGGACTTTCGAGTTGTGGAATTTCTTGCCGCACATGTTTTATCTTCTCCTCCGAACCTCCAAACCTTCAAGTCCAGAATTAACAAGTTGTCTCTTTCCTCCTTGTCGACATCCACGGTACGATAGTATTTAGGCTGTAAGTCCTCGTGGTGTGTTGTTGAAATATAAAACCTGCCTGTGCCGGTTTTCACTGTTCTAGTGAAACTGCAGGGTCTCCGAAAAAAAATTAAAACGATTTGAAAGAATAAAAAAAATATCTTTTACTGACTTCTTTGTAAAAAGAGTATCGACTGATTCTCATTCAGAATCTTTTATGATCTCTCCGTAGAGATTTGTGTTGTTATAGACTACCGGGTCTTCGAGAAAAAATTAATTTATTTTGAAAAATTACGTAATAATTTATACATCAATTACTATAGTCATTTTTTACAAAAAAAAGATCATATACCTAGTCAGTAATTAAAATTGTAAGAAAGTGTAAAACAGTTTTTTTTCTACTTTTCACGAAAATTTGAAGCTGTGGACGTGAAGAAAAGTATAAGGGGAAAAATATAATATTTTCATATGACAAGCTGTCAAAAATAAGAAGGTTATTTAGGTCTGTCACTTTGAAGTTTCGTTTGAAATTTGTGAATAGAATTTATCATGTAATTAATTACGTATTATGCAAATGCAAACATAAATAATCTTATTTAATTGAGTATTTCTTGACTTTTCTGCACCAAAGTTAATTTTAATATTTTTCTCCAAAAATTCGCTAAACACTCACATAATCCAATCGGTTATTAGAATTGAATATATTTTTTTAAAACCAGATGAATCATGTTATGCGACTAAAAATGTAAATATTTCCAAAACTAGAGTTTTTGGTTATATGAAGTGTTGTACAAAACTTGAAGTAGAGGGCCTGCTTTTCACTTCTGAAACCTAAAACACAGACTGTTTCATTTGGAAGAATTGGGTTATTGCAGTTTACATTTTTTCAAATGCAGGAATGATTTGAGAGCGCTGCGTCATTTTGTGCCAAAAACGCAAAAAGTTTCAACACAATTGAAACTCGAAAACGATGAACGATATGATTTTTTTTTCTTACGGACATGCATTATAACTTGATGGAAAAGGCAAAAATAAAATAAGTGTGCTCTATTAAAAAAGAAATGTTGCATCAACGAAATAATTTTATAAGATGCAGCTGAAGACACTATAATTAACCTATATAATTTTTCTCGTATCTTGTATAATAACGGATATATTTAGCTTTAGCGTAAAAATGCGTCGCCTTGTATATATGCAAACAGATTAAAAACTGCAATTGACCCCAAATATTGGTTTTAGGGGACCTAGTTTGCGCTCACTTAAAGAAATCTTTTCAAGTCGAAGTCTTCTCAGCTAAAAATTATAGACTATTTAACAATAAACTGAAACTACTGCCAAAGCATCGGAGAAGGAGTCGATTTAAACTTAATTTTCTGAAAACATTTTAGTAAAATTAAGGTCAATGACCATTTAAGCTGAAACTTAAGGCTCTCTAAAACACACTTCCCAGGACACTTCTTGTTCATAGCTCGTAATGGTTCCGGGTTCTTTGTCTAAAAATGTGCAATTTTGACGTTTCAAATCGTGACTTTTACGTTTTTAGAAAAAAAGCTATTAGGCTTTCAAAGATATTTTACTTCCACAACGTAAATACGTGTGGAAGTCGGCTACAAAAATTTCAATTTTTTTCGCTTAAACGTCGTAAAAAGTGTCAAAGCATATATAAAACATGATTTGGGAACGAAAATGTCTAATGTCTGTCGGTTTGTATGTCTGTTTGTAGCCACTATAACTTTAGAACGAGTTGCAATATTGTCTTCAAACTTGGCATACAATTAGTACCCGCCAAACTAACGGATTGCCTTGTTCTTGGGTAAAATCGCTCAGCGGGTAGGGGATGAATAGAGGATGATTTGGTAAAAATTGGCAACGTTTTAGTTAAGTTATCTTGATGAAATATCGTACCGGACTTTTTCTTATTTTGATACAGTGGATCTTTCTGACCCAAAATGGAGGACTATGGAGGACCAAGTGTCATATGTGATATATTTTGTTTTTTCATGCAAATACTGATTCCTGTTCTTCATTTTATGCCAAAATCGTGAGATTATGTAACCAAAGTGTTCCTTGCTTTTGTAGGTGAAATTGGGATCAAAAAACGTTTGCCTAGCTGGTATTTGCTCCCCTACCCAGTTTTAATTTTGATACGTTTGCTCAACAAAATAAATAAATTTAGCAGTCAAGAGGTTTCAAAAGAGCTCCAAAACAATTTTCCACAAATGTGAAAACTAAAACTTTTATACGTTATAAGTGGCTCAACAAGAAAACCTAATTATGCAACAATTTAACATAATGTAACTACGTGGTGGTGGTTAAACTTATTAGTAATTAAATTTTCACGAGAATATGCTTTTAACCTATTACTTGCACAATAAGTGGCACCAGTGGCAAACTAAATTAGTGACCGGTTAAACAGCAAGACAATTTAAGTTTTGTAAAGTAATATTTAGTTATCTCTTATAAGGCATTGTCCCCTGGACGCAACCAAAAACTTTATTCTATCTACTTTTCGTGTTGCTAGAGAGGATATATAGAATTTCATGCTTAAGTTGAAACCGAATTTATTTGTGACTTAAAGAACAGTATTTTTAGTCAATTTTCATATAGAAAATTAACTAATGAGGAGATCGGGACTTTTGAAGTAAAATAAAATTGTTACAAATGAGCGCGAACTGGACCCCCTAGAACACATATCCGGGGTTAGTTTCAATTATTATATTCTTATATACAGTGTGTCCAAGATAAGGAGGGCCACTATGCAGATATACAAAACGGAGCACATACAGACTTCGTTAAATCGGAAAAAAGTTGCGCACTCACAAGCCCAACAAATTGGCGGTTATAAATCTCAGATTTTTTTTTGATTTTTGAGATATTTTGAAAAATTTGTATTTTTCGATTTTGCATATTATTTTTTTCTGGCCTTAATGGTGGACCTACACCATTACCAATGACACTTCTCCACAGCAACTTTACATTTGCTTTAACGTAGCATTACAAAGTTTTGAATTCGACGTTTCGTCTTTGCGGGACCATCATCAACCTTTTTTTAAAGACGGCCCTCATTTTCAGATATCATAGTCTGAAAGCCCTCTGCATTCCAAATTCAGCGATGTGTCACACTTTGTGGTTTAGTACCATTTTAGTCTTTTTCGACATTAATCTAGAAAATTCCTATGACGGCCCTGTACAGAGCTTTTAAACTTAAGTACCAAACAACTAGCTATATAAGTTAACACTTTATGTCATTTAGGTGTTTAGTAATAATGCAATCGATGAGTTGAGGCAATAATTTAATAGAATAAACGCAGAACAAATAAACAAATTAAAAAGACAAAAGTATGCTTTGGAAAATAAATGGATCTGACAATAGCCGTATTTGGATTGACAGTAACATTAATTTTTGACCCAGTAGTTTTTTCTTTAATTTATTGGGTAATAATTAGTAACTATTGCTAGTAAATATGTTTTCTAACGAAGAAGAGTTTGCCATGTTGGCATCTTTCATTTCATCCAACCGAAATTGCTCTGTTGTGGAGCGTATGTATTTGCAGAAATATCCGGAAAGAAGACAGCTAAGTAAAATGACTTATAGTTAATTAGTGAAAAAGCTTAAAGCATATGATTGTGTTAAAAGAAACCTGTAGATTCTCGGCAAAAGTCCAGCAATGAGGAAGCAGAACATAATATTTTGCTAGCAGTTCTGATGATCCCGGTAGATCAGTCCGGCGGATAGAACGAAACGTTGGTATATAAAAATCAACGGCATAGTTTCTTTTATGAAAACAAAACTTACATCCGTACAAGTACAGAATTTGTCAAGGAGTCAGACTAGGCGATTTAGAACGACGTCCCTCATTCTGTGAGTGGTACATAAGAAAATACCAGGAAAATGTTACTTTTCCATGTCAAGTAATATGGTCTGATTGAAGCATGATTACGAATAATGATATTTTCAATAGAAGAAATGTTCAGTATTCGTGGGAAACCAGTAAACATTCAAATAAAGCGTCGACGCATCAACACCATTGTGCTTTCAATATTTGGGCTAGTATCTTCAGTACAATGATTGAGGACAGTTTCTTTATCACCATACCTTAACATCAGAGCGCTACCTACATTTGCTACAAAACGATTTAGAGGCTGCGCTCGATAACATGCCTCTGGAGAGAGTTCGCTATTGGATACAGCTGGATGGGACACCTGCACATAATTCCAGAGACGTTCGGGAATCTTTTTCAAAAAAAATTTCATATAAGGCAATCAGCACGCATTTGGCGACACCCTGACCAGCGAGTTCACTAGATATAACCCCGCTTAAATTCTTCGTATGGGAAAATGTTACGAATCATGTATATCAACAATTTTTTTCTACAGAACAAGATCTGCGAGGGTTAATTCTGGAAGCATTTGCCAGTATTACTCCACAAATCTTGACTAGGGTTTTAGAATCGACAGTTAGAAGATGCTATTTAAGTTTGGGAAATAGTGGAAGTTTATTTGCACATATGCTCTAAATTTAGTTGTTTTGTTCGTATTCGTTTGTTGTTTTTTTAAAATTTATTTGTTCTGTGTTTACCCCATCAAATTATTGTCTCATGTCATCCACTGGATTATTATTAAACATCTAAATGACATAAAGTGTTAATTCCTATAGCTAGTCGTTTGGGATTTAAGTTTAAAAGCTATGCACAGGTCCGTAATAGGATTTTTTTTTGATTAACGTCGAAACAAAGAAAAAAGTGGTACTAAACCACAAAGTGTGTCACATCGCTGAATTTGAAATAAAAAGGGCTTTCAGAATATGATGTCAGACGATGAGGGCCATATTTAAAATAAAAGTTGACGATGGTCCCGCAAAGACGAAACGTCGGATCCAAAAATTAGCAATGCTACGTAAAGAAAATGAAAAGTTGCTGTGGAGGAGCGTCATCGGTATTGGTGTAGGTCCACCATTAAGGTCAGAAAAAAATAATATGTCAAATCGAGAAATACAAATTTTACAAAATATTTCAAATCAAAAAAAAATTTCGGAGATGTCTAACCGCCAATTTGTTGGGCTGTTAAGGGTGCAAATTTTCTTCCATTTAACCAAGTCTATATCTGCTTTTGGAGATATCCATAGTTGCCCTTCTTATCTTGGACACACTATATATATATATATATATATATATATATATATATATATATATATATATATATATATATATATCGGGATGGAGCCGGTGGATCGAAAAATAAAACTTAGCAATTTGGTACGTCCACATTCATATTAATGTCACTATTGAGGTTTTGGTATCGATTTTTAAAGCTGTTCCGTCAAATTACATCTTGGGCAAGAACAAGTATAAAACTTATGTGTCAAATGATGTGCTGTAAAATAAGTAACAATAAATATTACTATTACTATTACCATATATATATATATATATATATATATATATATATATATATATATATATATATATATATATATATATATATATATATATATATATATATATATATACAACGGAAGGTGCCAACACTTCTAACAAAATCCAAAAAGCATCACCCCCGTAGTGCCATCGAGCGAGTTACCCTACCTAGACACCAAGGTAACAGAGGAGTGGTGGATATTGGTAAACAGTTAGACCAGAAGTTATTGAACCTACGTATATATTTCCACTAGCAAGCGGTTACTTCTGAACTACACTCTGCCGTATGTGAGGCAGATTAACTAGGTAAATGCACTGAATTCTCTATATATAATAGTCGACGAGTCGGTAGGTTTTGACCAATCCGAAGGCAACAACAAAATGTTGTTTTGTATAATTAAATGTCCAAATTGGTGATTTTAAAACAAACATTCTAGAGCAGCTACAGTTTGTAAAACAAGCTGTTGTATGAAATATGTCCCGCGAGGCCTCAATTGTTGTTTCAATGGTTAATTTTCAATTCGCATTCAAAATTTTGCAGTAGGCCATGTAAAAAATGCTCCGAACACATGTTTCCAAATGCAGGGCGGTTTTGCTGGCCATACAAGAGCAGGTCATCCCAACAAGAATCTAACTGAAGTACATAGTTGGAGAAAATTCAGTCAGATGACAAACGTAGATTTGGGTGTCAGTCATCGGAGACTATCTAGCACGTTATCGGCAGATGTCAAGCGTTTGCTGCCATAGAGTATAAGGAGAGGCTCAACGCAGTTGTGGGAATCCTGCATCAAGAGCTGGCTCTGAAACTGGGACTTTTAAATCTTAGTTAGGTGCCCTACTATAGATACACTCCTGATCCTGTTCTAGAGAATTCAGGATACAGGTTGTACTGTAACCGGATCGTGCTCACAGACCAACGAGTGGCCCACAAGAGGCCAGATATAATCATAGTGGATAAGTCTTGCAAGCAGGTGACGCTGATTGATGTGGCCATTGTGAACACTAATAATGTAGAGATAAAGTACACCGAGAAGACCATTACGCACCGAGACCTCGAGATGCAAGTAAAGAGACAGTGGAGGGCAGATAGAGTCCGAGTGATTTCAGTAGTCATGTCGTCAACTGGTGCGGTTCCTAACAATCTCCGAGACAGCACTAAGAGACTAGGTCTTGGAGAGCCCCTTTATAAGGTTAGGCAGAAGGCGGTAATACTTGCAACTGCCCACACCGTGCGGAGATTCCTGGGAAATGAGGATGTGCCGCGTCGTTATTTAGGGCCTGATAACTTGGAAAGGGCTCTATCTGAGATACCTGGGATGAGGGAATGTTTCCTTTTGAGGGAGTGTGAGAGCCCTCGAGGCTAAAGGAATAATATTAATAGTAATAATAATAACATAATTATTATAACTATTATTAATAAACTATAACATACACACATTATTACACAATGAAGGTTTTCACGTTAGCGAACTCTAGAAAATTGCTACTCTACTCAAATAACAAAGCAGAAACGCAAATAGTTAATAAAATTATCATTGAAAGTTCAACAATTTCTAGATTGCACTTCCACAAATCCAGTACACTCCCTTACAAACGAACACACAATTATCTGAAAGAAAAGAAACAGTAGTCAAAGAGAGAAAGAGGCACCATGCATCATTAGCTGTTACTGTCCAGAGAACAAATATTTTTTCCATTTGAATTTAAACTTGTTGACATAATATGCTCTAAATGTGTCAGCCAAACTGCTTAACAATTTTCTTACATTATATGTGAATAACCTACGAAACATAGTCGTGCGATAACGCGATAAACTAAATTTATCCGTGTGTCTGGTGTTAGCAGTGTGCGCTATAGATCTAAGAACGAATCGAATTAATGGTCTTGAGGTTAGTCTCACAAAATTTATTTGCTGTATTAGTTATGACATTTTGTATGTTCAATTTTTTTGCGATACCATATACTATAATTCCCTTATATTACTGTATCTGCTTTTATTGAGTGCTATTCTTAGGCATTTATTTTGCTATCGCTGTATTCTTGCTACTTGAGTTTTAGCCGCACCACACCCTACTGGTGCCGCATATGTAATTATGTGTCGTAACATGGTTTTATATAGTAATAATTTATTTTCTACACTAACTTTGCTATTTTTATTAATAAGAGGATAAAGTATTCTAACTGCCAAATGGGCATTTTTTTATAGATGTGTCTATATGATTCTAAAATTTTAGTCTGGAATCTTAATTTACTTCTAGGTATTTGACTAAACTTTAAAGGTTGAAATATTTTGCTGGCTTTAACTTTTTTAGAAAAAGTAATAAAGTTAGATTTGTGGCCATTAATGTTTAATTTCCATATATTAAAGTTTTGCAGCATATCTGAATGGATATGAATTTGCGTCGAGCTCTAGACGCTAGTCGTCTCGCTAGTTAGGCTACTCGGTTAGGCTACAACAATCCTAATAGCAAAACAACTAATTCGGAATAACACTAATAGAATCAGGTTCTATATAACGAAAATATCGACATACATCAACCTACTACATTGGTACAATTATCTTTAACATAGTTAGACGTATTCTGTTTACAATATTTAATTAGAAACAAGAGTTGTCAAGAAAGAAGAACTAATGAAATCTGTTTTCTTATCTAAAATAAAGCAGTTTATTATATATATTAATTATGTAGAGCTACCTCAAAAATACACTATATATATATATATATATATATATATATATATATATATATATATATATATATATATATAATTTACATATCCGTTCCAAAAGATCTGTAAAATTTCTGATGTCAAAATTTGTTTTAAAAGCTTTCCACAAATATAGTATATGCTGATTAATAAGAAAGACAACCTACTACCATAGGAAGGCTTTTATTTCGAAAATTTAAAATCGTTTTGTTTTATATGTTTCTTAAAACTATTTTTTATGACTTCTGTGTCATTTTCTAGTAAAGTGTAAAGGTAAGCTTTTATACAAGGTATTTTAGAATACATGCTACAAACACCAAACAAAATTAATAAACTGTTTAAGTTAATATATGTTATTGAAATTTGCGTTAGGTCATTTGCGTTAGGAACCTTGACCTGAATGTTTTGGAAAGTAATTGTATTCTCTAATGACTGAAACCAATTTGCTGGTTATCATATGATTGGGTGTATTAACATAAATAACTACACGAATGTTTGGTTTACTTCATCTACACTTTTTCAAGCAACAGTTAGTGACTCTGAAAGCCTTGTCTAAGTGAGCAAACATAAACAGAGTCGGCCTATTTTCATCTAGCAATCTATACATACTGCCGATCGTTGAATTACACCGTCTAAAGCCACATTTTTCATTATGTAGGATCTTATTTATGTTCAATAATGTTAAAACTCTACTCTTTAAAATTGTTGCAACAATCTAGGCTAAATTTGAAAGAATGGTGACGGATTTATTACAAGTTATTATTAATGTGTATATCCCCTTGTGTAAAGGTCTTAAAATACCCAATAATAGCCATACAAAAATGACCTAACTATATTCTGCATTCAAATATTTTATTAGTAAAATAATATTTTACGATGCCATTCTTTATTCACTTTAATAATTTTTATCATAGCTGGGTAATTTACTTTTTAAGAAGTCTATTGTTTTTATGATTTTTAACTCTACCAATTCCCAGAGAAAGATTGTATCTTAATTTGCTCTAATATGAGTAGGCACTTGACGGATGGCTTTAATTCTAGAAGCAAGTTTGTTGTGAATGTAGGTACTCGTAAAATAATAACTAGAATTTTATGCTATGGTGGTTTTTCACTAGGTAACTATTTCTCCCTTGTTGAATCCAACCCTATTTATTCGACACTTTGTATTAGGTCGTAATTTGTTTCAGATAGTTTTGTGTCAGAACTGCTGCTTTCAATTACAGTTCACCCATATTATAATTTGCCTTACTTCTTTCAATTAACTTACGGAGTTTAGACTTGTACCTACCTTCGAATGTACATGTAGGATCTTTCACAATATAATATTTTTGTACATTTTGTACATACAGTGTGAAACAGCTAAATGGAATAAAATCAGTCTCTTAAATATTGTACATATTTATAAAAAATCCCGAAACATGTCAGTCTCAATTAAACCCCAAATTTCGACCCCTTCGAGTGACAGTGGAAACCACGAAATTGTTAAATAGGAAATAGGGGCTTGTGGTACCTCATCTGAAGTATTTATTTATTCTCCATTCAAAAATGTTATGGATTTAAACTTTATTGAAAAAATTAACAGTAAAAAAATTTTGCTTGACGAACTTCACTAAGAAAAAAAAAGTGATAAAAAAGTTAAATTAAAAAAATATATAAGAAAAGGAAATAACAAAAAAAAGAAATAAAGATAAAAAGATCTATATAAGAAAGGAATAATATGGAGCTACCTAGAAGAATAAGTAAAAAATGTAAAATATCTTAAGTGTAATTTTTAGAATGACCATGTATCATCGGTATGAAACATAAATAATTGAATAAAATATTATTAAAAATTTATGTGGCTAATGGAATTAAATTCCGAAGCTAGTTTACAGAACTGAACTGAACTTCACTGCAACACACTAAATATTTACTAATATCGTTTAGATAGATTGGTTATGGAGATAAGACACGATCACAGATCGAATTTGGTTGCTTATTTCAAGCAAAAATTCCTGATTTTACCCCTATATCCTAACGAACAATTGGTAAAATTAAAAAGCAATTTCGCGAGCCTGGACATGTAAGGCAGACACAAAAACCTTCTAGTGCACTGAGTTATGATACAACATTGAGGAAAACCCAGATCCCTTGTGCCTACAAGCGACTACAGCATTGGATGTTAGCATTTCATCGATGAATGAAATATTAATGGAAAATAAAATGTATCCCTATAACTTGATAGGAACTTATGGAAGACAATTTTGATAGAAAGACGTCTTCTTGCGAACAAATGATAGAAATGCTGGATAACAGTGTTATCCAACTAGAACTTGTTTTGTTTTCTGATAAGCGTAGTTTTACAGTTCACGGCCATGCTAATCGTCAAAATTGTTGCTAGTGGTCTCAAGAAAATCCACACTGGATGTGAGGAGAACATACGCAATACCATGAAAACGTTAATGTTTGGCACGAATAGTTGGAACTTATGTCAATGATAAAAGGTATCCCATTAATCAATGACATAAGTTCCAACCATTGCCATTGTTGGAAATTTGAATGGAGATAATTATTTATCACTGCTTCAAAATAATGTCGTGCAAACTCACAGTTCCAGCAAATATGATACGGTTCCAGCAGGATGGAGCACTAGCACATTACTAAATAGTGTACGGCAGTACTTTGATTTAGTGTATCCAAATCGGTGGATCGGGAGGCGAGGATCGTTAGAATGGCCAGCACGATCACCTGATCTTACACTATTCGACTTCTTCTTATGGAAATATGTGAAGATTGGAACCTGTGATGCGCACTGATAGACACACTTGAAGAACCCAAATCATCACAACAGATTAAAAAAACCTGACGATCTTTTCTTTAACAGGGGTAGCGTCATCAGAGGATGAATAAGTCTGACAGAATTATTGATCCCCTGATGACGCTAACTTGGTTAGTGAAAGGATCGTCAAGTTTTTGAAATCTGTTGTGGTCATTTTGGGTCTCCAAGTGTGCTTATATGGTATACAAAACTAAATCATGCGATATAACTGACGTAAGAAGAAGAATAACGATTGCGGTTTGATCAGTCACTCCTCAGTTGTTGATTAACGTTAGAAGACATTTTTATTTATGATTAGTATATTGACAAGACGTCCAAGGCATATTTTTATCTAAAATGGTGCTCATGATGAATATAACCTACATTTTTGTTAAGTTTTTATTTACTGACGTGTTATTTCATCTAGATATCTACATTGATTTTCAAACTATTCATGTGTTATCTAAATATGTGACATCACCGTAACAAAGTATTCGGGCTTATTTGTATAGTTAATTTTTCAACTTTCCTTAATCTTGCAGGTTTGAACATAAATCTTCGAAACAGTTTACCAGGCGCCAATGTCTGAGTTTAAGCGCTCATCTGCTGACTATCGATACATTTTAGCAGTTGGAGACTAATGAACGCACAGTTGACTCCACGCACTTATTAATAAGGTTTGTCTGTCATTCCGTTTTGGCAAATTGACAACAGTTAAATTCCAGCAAAAGCTAAACGGGACTCGTGAACGTATACGTTTACACACTTATTCAACTGTTGTCTCCTAGTGAACTCGGGCGATGTATTCCCTGTACGTTTAGCTAATACGTAGATACTAACGTAAATTTTAAACACTAACAACTAACAAGTATTTCTACTCTATTTGTAATGGCTTGGATTCTGACTTGGTGAAACCGTTCATACTACATACAAATATATAAGCAGAGGCGACCTTTTCGTTTCACAAATGTACTTATCGGTAGGTACCTCCTACTGCTATATTCAGCTACTTCTGCCGATGGTCAGTAACTTCTGTTTCTCAACAATTATCTCAGAATTAAGCTTATTGAAATTGTAACTCTTGTAACCTTTTAATTAAATAAAAAAGTCTGTACGCAGCGAGTGTGTTATGGTAGTGAATTTCCATAAAAATGTTTTTAAATATCAAATATGTCTTTTTAGTGAGTTTTCTTTGAAAAATTCACTTTTGAATTTTGAAAAAATTTCTTCACATATTCAGGGTCAGATTTAATTTTGTTAATATATATATATATATATATATATATATATATATATATATATATATATATATATATATATATATATATATATATATAAATCTATATATAAGTCAAAAAGTAATGGGGCGATTTTGATCAAAATTTTCGAGTACCTTCCTTTTGCAAATGGCTTGGATAAGTTAGTAAGCCAGAAAAATCAGCCCAGGTTATCCTGGAAAATTTTGTATTTTCTTTCGGAAAAAAATTATATCTCCGGAAACAACAAAGTAATGGCAACCAAATTTGGTAGTTGTATTTATATTATAAAGAGTGAACCACGTGCCAAACTTTACGTCTGTAAGTTAAAAGAAAAAAGTCATCGGCATTTAAAAAAAGCGGTTTTTCTCAAAATGTCAAAGTCGCGAATTAAAACGTCAAAATTGGCAACATTTAGGCAAAGAACCTGAAACAAATACAGATTATATAAAGAAAATTTCGCAAGAAGAGTGTTCTGCAAACTCTTGAGTTTCAGCTTCAACCGTCACTCTCCTTAATTTTACTAAAATATTTACAGAAAATTTATTTCAAATAGACCCCTTTTGTGATGCTTTTGCGATAATTTTAGTTAAGTTTATGGTTTAACCGTCTATAATTTTGAGCTAATTTTCGTAGAGAAAATTCGTTAATGAGCAGACCGCGACTTTAGAATTCTTTAAATGAGCGCAACCTAGGCACTCTAGAATCCATATCCTGATTTATATTCAGTTTTCATCTGTTTACGGATATACAGGGTGACACTTTTCTATGGTGAAGCTCAATATAATTATTATTAGACAAGAGACGAGAAAAAATTGTATAAGTTAATTATAGGGTTTCTTGAGCTGCATCTTATAAAATTATTTTGTTAATCCGAGGATGGCCCATAAGTCGTTGGTGATCCTTACTTTTTTTTTTCGAACACCCTCATTGTATTGCATTTTTGAATTTTTTATTGAAATATGTTTGCAAGGGAAAAAATCGAGACGCAGTAAGTGCGTTTTGGTAGCAAATTTTTATTAAATGCTACAAATTTTAATAATTCAATTTGCTATTAACCTAAGGTTGGTTGGCTAGGAAACTAACATTTTAAGTTTATTTTCGGAAAATTTTTGTACATTTTCAAACAAGTTATTTAAATAAAATATGGCATATTATTTCTACTATATAGGTTATACCGGTAACCAAATTGGTGGCTGCTTGCATTAAAGAGACATATTTGCTATTAAAAACATTTTTTTATAAAAATTCGCTTCAATAACAGACTTGTTGGGTCCAGACATTTTTATTTTTTTCTCATTATCAAGAATTAAACGCTATTAGTCAGAGATTCTTTTTTTTTCACTGTTAACTTTTAACACAAATTTCAAATCCTTTAGAGTTTTTAATAGAGTATGAAGAAATGTTTTAAATTAGGTAGTATTGTGCTACCTAATTTAAAACATTTCTTCATATTCTTCATTCTTCGTATTTAAAAATTTGGGCGTTGCAATTGTCATTTGAGGGTTGAAGGCAGGGGGGAAGTTTATACGTTGCAGATGTTATTTTTTAATCTAAAACTGACGTGTTTCTGGATTTTTTAAAATTATGCACAATAATTGAGATACTGAATTTATTCTGTTTGGCTGTTCCACAGTGTATAGATAAATATATATATATATATATATATATATATATATATATATATATATATATATATATATATATATATATATATATATATATATATATTTATATATTTATATAAACATATAAAAATTGAAACTGACCCCGGATATGGGTTTTAGGGGTCCTAAGTCGCGCTCATTTTAAAATTTTTTTTGCAGAGTCTCACCATCGATACCTCTCTATTGGTGAATTTTTTAAAATGAAAATTCACTAAAAAATCACACCACGGTAGACAAACTCCAAACCCAGAAGTCCTAGATAGGCAGAAATAGCTTACATACAGACAAATGACACCACCCATCATCAGAAGGCTGCCTTTCCAAATTCGAGTGAAAAGATCGACTTTCTGAATACGAGGCTGGAACCCGCGACCTCAAATTTCGAATTGTAGAGGCTACTCGCCTCGCAAACTATGATATCTGGCTATGTCATACGACAGCATATCTATGCTTAAAGTTTCAGTGGTGTGAAGGAAAACTAAAAATGAGAGTATATTAAGTATTAAAAAAGTATAAGCGTACGCAAATGGTGTAAGCGCAAGAAACAAGGTTCACAGAACATAAAGTTGTTGAAAAAGTCGTACCACCATCTTCTGAAAATACATAAGTACGTGGGTATAGACATAATTTCTTATATATATATATATATATATATATATATATATATATATATATATATATATATATATATATATATATATATATATATATATTCTGTGGAAATGAAAATGAGCAACTGGCTTAGACATTAGTTCTTCAAGTAAACTCTCATCTATTAAACTGTAACTTTTTTTACTCTTAAACTTTTAATTCTGCGAAAAATAGATTAAAGAAAGTTTCACACGCAGCAAGTGCATTATAGTAGTGAATTTTCATAAAAATTGTAGACATTGTACGGCATATTACTAAAATTAATACTTTAAATTTAAACAGATCTTGAAGATTAATTTTAGAGGTCATAACTCGCGCTCATTTGACGATATGTTTGGCAAGTGTTATCATCGATGGCTCTCTATTATTATACAAAATATTATAATTTTGTCCTCTAGCTCCTGTTGAGAAAAATCTTTTAATCCCCAAACCTCCATTTGCTATACAGCTAGAAAGTTAAATTTGTTATATCTATGATGAGACTGTGAGTCTCTTTAAAAGAAACTTGTCCTACAAATTTAATTAAAGCTAAAAAAGCATTGAGGACGAAAACGTAATTAACATTTGGGAAATGAATCTATCAATCATACCGTAAAGTGTGTGTGTGTGTTTTTTTGTTTCTTTAACGTCGGCCTATTTCTGCGACTATGGCCAATCACCGACGCCAGCCAGGGAGCAGTTTCACCTCACTATCCTGGAAATTTTGCCGAACCCCTGCCTTTCTGTAAAGAGAGTATGGATATTTAACGTGCCCAACATCGCATGGACACGGGACCGACGGCTTTACGCCTCCTCCGAAGGACGGAACGTGCAGACATTTAACTTGCTCAAATACAATGCCAGAACGTCGGTTGATGTTAATGTTACAGTTTGTACTGAAAAAGTGAAAGGAGAACCCTGGGATAGAACCCAGTACCCTTCGGTTCAGAGGCACACGTTCTTGCCGTTGAACCACCGAGGCTCCAGACCGTAAAGTAAGTCGCTTGGATGATTTTGTTTTAGTCAACCTAATCGAATCGGTTTCTCCAATAACAAAAAAAGTTTTCTAAAAACAAGTGTTCCCTTAGTGATTTTTTAAAATAAATATTCACTAATACGCATTAACAATAAAAAAAGGCTGGTGAAAATTATAATTTTAAACTCAATGATGACAAAATTACCTAGAAAATTTAAAGAAAAATTAAATCTTGGTCCAAACGTATGGAATTTAGACACTATTGCTTCTACAAAATATTAAAGTTAGTGAAACTAAATAAAATGTTTCATGTACCGTGTGGGAATCAAACCTGGGCCGCCCACATGTCATGCGAGTACTCTACCACCGAATGGTGCTATATAATAAATTGTTTGTTTACGTGGTAGTTATACCTACGGCAACTTGCTGACACATAAAATTTTATACTTTATCCTAAAATTAAATGTAAGCAAACAGCTAATTACAGAATTATTTGAATTGTGATTAATTCTTTGGTCGCCTGTTTTTATCTTAGATGAGGTTTTATTTTTAAGTCTAGAGGTGAAAAACAAACTGCTTTAAACTAATTTTCATAGAGATGTGGGCCGATTTCTATTATTCTTTCCTATTTTTTTAAATTATCATAATATGACATTTACTTATTTATATATGATATAACTAACGTCATTACATTTGTATATCCGTCATTCCAGCGTTGTTATTATTGACAAATGATTTCATTGGTGTTCGGGATGTAGGTGGCCAAGATTTCTTGATCGCTAGTTCTGCTAGTATGTTTTAGGTGTGTTATCTGTATTATTTGATTAGTATGTATCAATCTACGCATGACAGCTGACTACTCTGTATTTGTCAGGCAATAGAATTTAACCACATAGGTCGTTTAAATTTATGTCTTTCACATTTTATTTTTAATTTGGAAAAAAACTCCAAATTTTGCAAACCAAATTACAACAGAGAACTACATAATTTCTAGTGACATGTAAAGTGCCATTTAAGTTACTTTAATACTTTAAAAATACAGCGTTTCCACAAGTATTTTTGCAAACTTTTGGCAAGAAATATCCGTGCTGATTTACGAACTCGTTTGCGATATCAACAAAAGTTCGAGACGCAACAAGTGCGTTATGGTAGTGAATTTTTATTAAATGGTTCAAACTTGGATAACGAAACTTTCGATAAACTTAGAAAGTTGAATTTTGGTGTGTAGTAAAACCTTTCCCAAGGCAACATATCGGCTAAATGTCATTGAAATAACTTTGTAATTTTCGGAGGAAAAGATTTGTTTCGAAAGAAAACTCAAAATTTGCCTTATTGTCTACTGAAATATCTTTAAAATTTGTTGGTGCTTCTCTATACATATATTTTACAAGTTCCCAGATATTTTGGTTCTGTTTGTTACATTATCTCGCAGATATTTGATAATAAAAACAAAACAAAAAACTTTCGATTTTGTGCCTCATTGGAGGCTTCTGAATAAGCTGGAGGGACTTGTGTTCAGAGTGAAAACGTTTAAATTGATTGTAAGTTATATTACAGGTAGAATAAGTTGTGTGAGGGTTAATGGTGTGACCTCTAGTTGAGTGGGACGTATCACACGGTCCTATTTTCGAACCTGTACTGATTACGTTATATATAAACGAGCTTATAGCCTTGATAAATGACCGGAGTATAGTGAGGACTTGAAAGTGAAAGTTGAGGAATGATTGAGAAAGTTGAAGGAATGGTTCGATTGTAATATACTGACGGTTAATATAGATAACACAAAATTTGTTGTTTTTGCTTTATATGAAAACGGCTGGTAAGCATATCGGACTTCGCAAACGAACGCAATTACAATCACAAGAGAATCTTCTGTGTCTTATCTTGGTATAAAGAGAGGCTAACACTTAAGGTGGAATCTGCATGCTGTGAACTTAGTAAAAAGTGAGAAGCTTAATAGGCAGCTCTAAGTATTTAATGCGTTTCTTTTATGTTAAGTATCTAAGGGTTTTATACTTTTCGCTTGTAGAGAGTATCGCGAGCTATGAGATAATTGTCTGGGCAGGTGAACTAAACAGTCATTTGCATGTATAAAATGTGGCGCAAAAGTGGGGGCTTAGAATAGATTATGGAAAAGAAGGAATGAATCCTTCCGAGGCATTATTTAGAGAGGCACATGTAATGGATATAAGGCAACTTTACGCCAAGAAATACTTCATGTGCATAAGGGTTGGATGGTATTGGGTCGTCCCAGTCACGGGTATGATACAAGACGAGAGTATTTTACGAGTATATAAAATCAGTGCGCATGAGAAACGAATGATATTATAAATCTCCTAAGTAGGAATAAGATATCTGTGAAGAGATGCATACTGGATCTCGAGGAAAAATGCTGCATGTTAATTTTGGAAGTTAAAGCTTAATATTAATTTGGTGATTTTTGGAGGACTTGGATCTATGGACCCGTACATGCTGAGGTTATCTAGCTTTTCTCTGGTCCTCTAGCGCTCTGGGTTGTGTGCGGTCCTACTGTTCTTGTGGATTATGTGTTGGTGGTCTTGGTGTAGATGGTATGGTCGACCGTGTTGGTGTTGTGCTGGCTGTGTGTTGGCGTTTGTGCGTCCTTTAAGAGACGAATTATGTCACAAGTTACCAAGTATACGGTTTTATATTATCCTTTAGGATCCTTTTGCTACTGATGTGGTGTTGTTTACTGATTTGTTTCTGTTGTGACTGTTTCTATTGGATAATTAGTGTACTGCAGACTGAATTACATACTATTAGGGGATTACTGTGGATTGGATAACTTACTCACTAGCTTAGCTTAGGTTACGCTTAGTGATAGATAATTATAATTTTTTGTTTATTTTTATAGATTGTTTGATAGTTTTAAGTAGTAATTATGCATGTGATAGATAAATAAAGCTTATTTTATTTTTTTATAATAGTAGTCATTTATTTATATTAATCCTACAATTATATACATAAGCTTGGCTTGTGCCAACTAAAACAGTCAAAAATGATTAACGTTAACTGCCACTTCACAAAGTTTATACATTTTGATTAGACCCTCTTCTAATTATAATTTTTGCCATCGCTAGGATGTCTTCAACCATTATTCATTTTAAACCCAACTTTAAGCCATAGTTTAGCCATTTTTACTGACAAAAATCATTAATAAATGTTAAAATTGTTGCAACTATAATTTTGCAATGCGGTATATCATAAGGTTGCTTACTATTATATAACCAAGAAAATTAGAAAAATAAAAGTCTGGACGCAGCAAGTGCGTTATGGTAGTGAATTTTCATTAAAATGTTTTTAATAGCAAATATGTGTGTTTTTTTAAGAAAGCAGGCATCGAATTTGGTTACCAGTATAACCTATGTAGTAGAAACAATGTGGTATGTTTCATCAATATAACTTTATTATTTTGAAAATGTACAAAAATTTCCGAACGTAAACTTAAAGTGTTCCCGAAAAAAATGGGTTCTTGGTCAACCTTATAGGTTAATAGGAAATTGAGCTATTCAAATTTGTAGAATTTAATGAAAATTCGCTACCATAACACCCTTTCTGCGTCCCGATTTTCTTTTCTTACAAACATGCATTATATTTCGATGGAAAATGCGAAAATGCATAAACATAAGGCGTGTTCGATTAAAGAAAAAAGAAAACTTGTATCACCAACGACTTATGGGCCACTCTGTGATTGTAGAAATATTTTCTTAAGATGTAGCTCAAGGCACCCTATAGTTAATGTATATAATTTTTTTACGTATCTTGTATAATAACGGATATATTGAGCTTTATTGATTTTTTACGAAAATTCGACAAAAATTATATTACCATTGAACGATAAACTTTATAGCTAAACTACTGCCAAAACATCAGAGAAAGGGTCTATTTGAAATGAATTTTCTGGAAATATTGTAGTAAAATGAAGGAAAATGACGGTTGAAACTAAGACTTCAGGCTTTGTAAAATATTTTTCTTGAGACATTTTCCTTCCATAGCTCGTATTAGTTTCAGGTTTTTGCCTAAATGTTGCCAATTTTGACGTTTTAAATCGCGACTTTGACGTTTTGAGGAAAACCCCAATTTATTTTTCTTTAAATGCCTATAACTTCTTTCTTTCAACCTACAGAGCTAAATTTTGGTAGGTGATTTACCTAAAATGATATAAACCCACTAAGCACATTTGGTTGCCCTCACTTTCCTGAGATATTAATTTTTTTCTAAAGAAGACACAAAATTTTCCGGGAAAACCTGGGCCGACTTTCCTGGCTAACGAACCTATACAAGCCACTTGCAAAAGAAACGTAATCGCTTAATTATTTTTTGAGTTATCGGTTGCATATATATATATATATATATATATATATATATATATATATATATATATATATATATATATATATATATATATAAACATATAAAAATTGAAACTGACCCCGGATATATGTTCTAGGGGGTCTAATTAGCGCTCATTTGAAGACATTTTTTCAAAATTCAAGAGTCGTGATCTCCCCATTAGTGAATTTTTTAAAAGAAAATTCACTAAAACAAACTAATTTTGTATTCCCATCCGTACTTTCACTTTGCCATGACGTTGACTGTCGGAGTCTTGAGTTCAATGAGGATTTGCCCCTTACCAATACCTTCGGTTGTGACGATTTAATGTCCCATTCAAACAAAAAGTGGCTTCATCAGAAAAGAGAATGTTATTAAAAAAATCGGGATCTTGATCGCAGCGTAACATTAATTGTTCACAAAACTGTAAACGGCGGTGTATCAGTTGTACTTTGTAAGGTTAATCTCTCTTATTTGAATAATTTTACCACTAAAGATTGGTCTACGTTGTTATTTAGGGATAGTTGTCTTGTAGAAAGGTTAGGTATTTCTTCAGATTCAAGCAATATATCCAATCTGACTTCTTCACTTATTCAAGGTCACTTTGTCTAGGCAAATCTTTTACGGTTCCTGTTTCTATGAATTTGGCAACCAATTTACTTACTCTTTAGTAAGTAAATTGGTTGCTGTTTACATTAATTGTCTTAATGGTGAAAGTCTAGAAGTAGTAAAAGTAATCAATTCTAATTCGAATTTAACAAAAATTGCACGTTTAACAGAAAGGGAAACAATAGACATATTAATGATGATTGGTTATGGCGAGGGGCTAAGAAGTGAACAGGATACATGCGAGTTATTTAACCAACAACATCCTGGTTGCCAATTGCAAGATAAACAGCAAGTAATCATGGAAATTAATTTACGATTTTACATTATTGTCTTTATTCACTGAATTCCAAATCCATACTGCGATAAAAGTCCGATAACTATATACTGATAACAGCAAATGATCAATAAATTATCACAACGAGTGTTGTTAAAAATTGATTTTCACTTTACTTTTTGTTCCACCTGTCAAATAGTTACATGACAACGTATCAAAAATCACAAAATTAAGTGTCCATTACTTTAGAAAAGTGAAGGAAAATCTCATTATTCTAAAGAAAACTCGTCCTAGATAAAAACGGTGAGAAATATTTCTTATTTCTTATTTTTTCAATTTTTTTATCACCATTTAAGAAGTCAGCAAGTGTATGGAAAAGTAGCTAAAAAATATGGTTATCATTTAAAAAAAACTTATGATGACGTCATCATTCAGGATCAGGTGACGCCATGGGTGCAAGTTTTACGTCATTAGTTGGAAATTGAAAAGATATAATTAACATATCCGAGCGTTTTTCTTGACAAAATTAAATAATTTTTTTATGAATCATGTTACAAATTGTATCATCATGCTCTATATACATATATCTATATCACTAAGTAAAGTAATAATAAAAGTTGTATGAATTCTGCACCCCCGACTATGTTTTTTATGTATAGTTTATTGTATCGTTTTTCTTGAAAAAATTAAATAGCGGATTTATCAATTGTGTTCCAAACTTTATCATCATACTGTATATAGATATATTACTTTCACTTAGTAAAGTAATAATAAAAGTTGTATGAATTCTAGACCCCCGCCTATGTATAGTTTATTGATCGACCAGTTTATAAACGATGCCGACAGAACGTAGGAATACAATAACTAAACTCGGAGATAGGGACTTTGTAATAAAGAGGCAGTGAAATTTTGTTTGTTCGAACCACCATCAATCATCTAAGATCGAATACCTGCACATAATATAAAGACAGTTGTAGTCGTCAAACTTTTGGAATTTTTGTTCTCTGATGATGCTAAATTGGTGAGTGGAACGATCGTCAGGTTCTTTTTAAATGTGTTGTGATGATTTGGGTTCCACAAGCCTGCTCAAAAAGAATAGCAGCCAAAATACTAACATTAAAATTTTCTGGTGGCCGTTAAATAAACATCGTTTCACATAAAGGGGAAAATGTAATATATACTTCCGCACGTTAGCGAAATCTTAAAAGCAATCAGTTTTATGACCTCGTCCTTTATAATTTTTGCTTTTTTATCATTTGAAGCTTACGTGTCCTGAAATATTCTCAACAAAGGATAAGAACGGAATAAAACGCAATATCTCTACATATAGGATTTGAGGGAGCTGATAAAAATAAAGAGAAATGAATTTCGCATTGGCGTCGCTGATTGAAAAGTTTATTCCAGATTCGCATCCTGTGTTTCATATCAGACTTCTGTGTATTATGCAGAATGTGCACTAGGGCTCCAAGCAATAACAACTTTTGAAAACTTCATAATATATTCCAGAGAATCCTAATGTTACCATCCTATATAACACTCTTTTAGGAAATAAATATCGCAAAACATTCTGTAACTAAAAACAGAGTTACATAGGCACATAATCAAGAGTTTTAAAAACACCTTCGAATATTCATAAATATTCCAAATAACTAATTCGATATTACTGAAACAAATCCCGTCACAATAGGGCGCGACTTTTTTAGTGAATTTTCTTAAAACAAATTTACTAATGAGGAGATCCCGACTTTTGAATTTTGAATGTATCACACCGATAACTCAAAAAATAATAGGCCGATTTTGATTAAATTGGGTGAATAAATTCCTGTTGCAAATAACTTGGATAAGTTCGTTAGCCAGGAAAATGTTCCCAGGTTTTCTTGGAATATTTTGTGTTTTTTTTCGAAAAAAAATTATATCTCCGGAATTAACAAAGTAAGGGAAACTGAGTTTAATACGCGGGTTTATATTCTTATATGTAAGTTATCTACCAAAATTTAGCTATGTAGGTCAAAAGACAAAAAAGTTATAGGCATTTAAAGAAAAATAAATTGGGGTTTTCCTCAAAACGTCAAAGTTGAGATTTAAACGTCAAAATCGGCAACATTTAGGCAAATAACTTGAATCTAATACATGCTATAAAAATCTAATGTCCCAAGAAGGATGATTTACAAACCCTGAAGTCTTAGTTTCAACCGTCATTGTCCTTCATTTTAATAAAATGTTTCCAGAAAATTCATTTCAAATAGACCCTTTCTCTGATGCTTGGCAGTAGTCTTAGCTATATAGTTTATCGTTTAATGGTATATAATATTTGTCGACTTTTCGTAAAAAATCAATAAAGCTCAATATATCCGTTATTATACAAGATATAAAAGGGTGTCTAGAGCTACATCTTAAAAAAATATTTCTACAATCACAGGGTGGCCCATAAGTCGTTGGTGATACAAATTTTCTTTTTTTTCTTATCAAACACGCCTTATGTTATTGCATCTTTGCATTTTCTATCGAAATATAATGCATGTTTGTTAGAAAATAAATTCTGGATGCAGCAAGTGCGTTATGGTAGCGAATTTTCATCAAATGCTTTATATTTGATTAGCTCAATTTGCTATTAACCTATAAGGTTGACCAAGAAACGAGTTTTTCCGGGAACACTTTAAGTTTACTTTTGGAAGTTTTTGTAAATTTTCACACAATAAAGTTATTTTTATGAAACATGGCACATTGTTTTGACTATATAGGTTTTACTGGTAACCAAAATTGATGCCTGCTTTCTTAAAAAGAAAACACACATATTTGCAATAAAAACATTTTTATGAAAATTCACTACCATAACGCACTTACTGCGTCCAGAGTTTTTTAATAAATGCATTAGTTTCGCTGATGTGTGCATCTACGAGGGGACATTAAAAATTACTTAGCCTACAATAGGAAACACAATAATTTTATTCACACAAACTTATATTTTTTTCGACGTAATTTCCTTTACACATTTAGCATTTGTGAAGCAATTCTAAACCCCTTGAAAAAAGTCTTTATTTTGGTCTTCAAACCATTCATCAAGTGGCACATACGACTTCGTTGTTTCTCCAAAATCGTATGCCTTTAAAATTTTTTCGGTCTTTGGAAATAAACAACAGTCTGACCGTGCTAGATCCGGATAATAAGACATGTGGTCAACCAATTTAAAGTCAATTTTGTTGCTTGTTTGTAGTACAATAAATGACTTGCAACCAGGAGCGTTATACGGCGAAAAATAGGGACGCAGCAAGTGCGTTATAGTAATTATATTACACAATACTATTTTTTTTTTCTCCCTCAGGGCTCGTCCGCGGCTTTGCCGCCTCGATAGCACTGCATCCCTTGGCCTAATACACGACACTATTAGTGTGGCATATAATTAAAATTACTATTTAACTTTACGTAGACTTTGAAGAGCGGTTTTAGAGGTCCTAATACGCGCTTATTTGAAGAATTGTTATAAAAGTGTTATATCGATATCCCTCTATTAACATAAAAACTATTTTAGTCTTGTGTTATAGCTATCTAGTTGTAAGGAAAAAAATTACATCCTTAAAATTCAATTTTTCTTTGTAAAGCTAGTAAATAAAAATTAGGTATATTTAGGTACTGCACTTTTTTAAAAATTACTGTAAGTCTTTTGTTAACGATGACAAAGTTATCGAAACTTTTTATAGAAAATAGGATCTGGGTCCAAACGTATGAAATCTCGACACTATTGTTTGTACGAAGTATTAAAGTTAGTGAAACAAAACAAAATGTTAAATGCATTGGGCGGGAATCGAACATGGGTCCTCCGCATATCCCGTTAGCATTCTACCACTGAACCACATATGCTACCTGATAAATTGTTTGTTTACATGATAGATATAGAGACGGAAACTTGCTGTCACAGGAAATTATATCCTAAAAGTAAATGTAGGTAAACAGCTAATTACAGAATTTTTAAACTGTGACCAGTTCGTCGGTTATTAAAACACCTTTGACTGTTTTGATTTTAAATTACGTCTTATTTTTAAGTTTAAAGGTAAAAAACCAACTGCTTTAAAATCATTTTAATAGAGATGTGAGCCAATTTATTTCATTCTTTCGCATATTCTCATATTTATTTAAAATGACACTTACTTACGAATGAATACATCATGTATTGGCATTTGCAAAAATTAAAACTTAGTGCATCATATCTTGGAAAACGGCTGATTTACAAATAACTGCAACAGTCGCTACTATCAGCAGCGTTACCTAGCAAGCTTATTAAAGTATTTTTTTTGTGGAAAGTGTTAGTTGCGAACTGGCTCTCTTAAAATTTTTATCGAGAGCCCTTGTGGTTCGCGGTTCAAATGGTAGGCACACAAAGCTTTTCGGCTTTCTTTTGTCTAAAAGTCGATGATTTCGCTAGCATTTTCTTTGTTTTATGTTTATTAATTAATCTCTCCAGTAGGCAAGCAATGTATCCGTTGTATACCAGCAAGATCTAGAGCTGGTCAGCTCTTTAATAGTTTGCTGGTGTGGTATACTTGCAATATGGTAGGTGGTAGTGAAATTTTCCTTTACGTGATAGTAAATGATTTTTTTCACGCCCCAGGAGGTACCACCCTTATATCAAGGGGCCGGTGAAGTCCCAACGGACGTTTCCGGTTCTGGTGTATGAGTTGGTTTCACTTATAAGCAAAAATGATGATGGCTCCTTCTTGTACAAAATATTTCGGAAGTAAAATACCCCTTCATTCGGATCTCCGGGAGAGGGGTGTACAGGGGGCGCCAGCATCAAGATTTAACATATCCTTCTCGAATATATGTGGCCTAAATTCTGACCTGAACTCCGTCTACCATTTCCTCCAGGCTAACAGGCTCCAACTCCTCTTCCTCACCGAAACTCAAATCAGTGCCAAAATAGTCAGTAACCACCTTAATTTCCCGGGGTATGAGCTCCTTACTTCCTTTAGATTGCAGGTAGGCGTGTGCGAGTACGTCTGTAGCAATCTACACTGCACCAGACTCCCCAATTTAGAAGCTGGAAGAAAAGACATTATATGGATAAAACTCTCTCTCTCAGGGCTGCAACTAAATTTATGTGTTGCATTTACCGGTCACCTTCTGACAACAACTTTTTCCAGCTCTTTGACTACCTTTCTGAAAAAACCGACATCTGATTTCTGAATATCCTTCCTCCGAGGTCACTATTCTTGGTGACTTCAATGTCCATAATAAGGAATGGCTAGGATCTTCAAAAACCGATCCACAAGAAAGAGCAGCGGGGGCCTTTGCAGTCAGCAATTCTTTAGCCAATATGGTTCAGAAACCTACTTACTTTCCTCGCATCCCAATACACAGCTCAAATCCCTTGGATCTCTTTCTTACTACAAATCCTGACTGCTATAAGATATCAGTCACTGCCCCCCTGGATCGCTCAGATCACGGCATCGTCACTGCTTCCTGCCCAATGCAACCCGAGGCCATAGAGTCATCACACCCACGTATCGTTTGGCACTGCAACTCCGCGAACTGGGACCAAATGCGAGATTACTCTTCCTCATTTCCATGGGCGTCTGTCTGCTTCTCTCATCCTGACCCATCTGATATCTCACAAAACGTGACCGAAATTATCCAAGCTGGCATGGAATTATTTATTCCACGTACACAGAAACCTGTACAGCCTCTTAAAAGCTCTGGTTCTCTAAATTCTGTGACAAGGTCAGACTAGAAAAAGTCAAAGCTCACAAAAAGCTTCTACACAATCCCAGTCAAGAAAACCGTCAAGTATTTAATGACGCAAGAAACCGCTATGTCCGCATTCTTTCTGAAGCAAAAAACTCGTTTAATAACCACATCAAAAACAAAGTCCTCTTAAGCTACAGCGGCAGCAAACCCTTCTTGACTCTTGCTAAATCTATTGGGAATAATTTCTGCAAGAGCACGTTCTCACCTCTTGTCTCAGGGGATGAAATTGTTTCTACCGTCCTGGGCAAAGCTGAACTTTTTGCCTCGTTGTTCGCCGGCAATTCCACTCTCAACCCACCTCCAAATGTTCAACCACCAACAGTCCCCAATGTCGCGCATAAAATGACGGATATCATTTTCAAAACTAAAAATGTACGAAAGATGCCCTCTTCTCTTAATACCAGGAAAGCCTCTGGCCTTTGCGAGATCTCAGCAATTGTTCTCAAAAAAATGCGCACCAGAACTTGCTCCTGTCCTGACTCGTCTGTTTCAGACATCTTACAATAGAGGCATATTCCCTAGTAACTGGAAAACTGCTCGAGTACAACCCGTCCCCAAGAAAGGATACAAAGCGCTTCCTAGCAACTACATGCCTATTTCTCTCCTTTCAGTCGTCTCTAAAGTGATGGAAAAGTATATAAACACCGAATTACTAAAATTTCTTAAAAAACACAGTATAATCCACGACAGGCAGTATGGATTCCGTCAGCGCAGATCAACTGCCGACCTCCTCTCCTTTGTCACCCATTCTTGGAACAAGTATATGGAACTACACGGTGAATTTCAGATTGTCGCTTTAGACGTATCCAAAGCATTCGACCAGGTCTGGCATGCAGCGCTGCTTAATAAACTACCGGCCTATGGCCTACCACCAAAACTCTGTACGTGGATAACAAATTTCTTCTCCAGCCGGAGCATTTCTGTTGTCGTGGATGGCCATTCATCTAAACTGTATCCTATTAATCCAGGAGTTCCTTAAGGTTCAGCTTTAGCCGCTACTTTGTTTCTTCTCCACATCAATGACCTCCTCTCTAGCACATCCAACCCAGTTCACAGTTACGCGCACGACAGCACCCTTCACTCAAATATACAATATTTTAAGTCTGTCTCTTTACCCCAATTAGATGAGGATCGCAGACTCATGAAGGGTTCTAGCTCCGTGGATCTCCAAAAAATATTAGACTGGGGAAGTAGGAATCTTGTACAATTCAACTCCACCAAATCACAGTCTCGCTTTCTTTCTCATAAGAGATACACCAGCCCTAGACTCATCATAATAAACGACCAAGTTATTCAAAGTAATGAGTCCTTTTCACTTGTTGGCATTTCTGTGGCTCGAAATCTCAATTAGCACCAACATGTCACATCAATTGCAGAAGCGGCTGCTAAGAAATTAGGTTTCCTCTTCCGGGCTCCAAATACCTTTCACCAGCTAATCTCTATACCTTATATACTTCACAAATAAGACCAAACCTCGAATACTGCTCCCACATCTGGGACGCTGCTGCCGCTTCTACACTCGCTATCCTGGACTCCATTTACAAGAAAGCTATACGTCTCATCGTTGACCCTACGCTCACCCAAAGGCTGACATCCCTTGTCCACCGACGTGTCGTTGGTGACCTCTCTTTCTCTTTAATAGATATCTGCACGGGCACTGCTCACCGGAGCTTTCTTCCATAGTTCCTCCACCTGCTGCCCCCAACAGATGTACCAAGGGAACAGAGCGAATCCACCCTATTACTGTCCAGGTCACCAGACATAGAACATCTTGTTATGCCCGCTCTTTTGTCCCGAGGACTTCCAATTTGTGGAATTCCTTGCCTGCACATGTTTTTGCTTCTCCCCCGAACCTCCAAACCTTCTAGTCCAGATTAACAAGTTGCCTCTTTCCTCCTTGTCGACACCCACGGTACGATAGTATTTCGGCTGTAAGCCCTCGTGGTGTGTTGTTGAAATAAAAAACAATATTCGGCCAGGTTTTTAATATACCCTAATTCAGTGCTATATCTATTTTTACTTAAAGAAAATGTATAACCTATTTATTAAAAAATTCAAACTAGTCATTTGTTGTGCATATGTGTGTTATGAAACTGAGAGTGATGGTTTCTGTCCTATGGACATCGAATTCTAAGGTGTCTTTACTTTTGATAACTAGTACATTCTAGAAGGGATAGTTAATTATTAATTTCTAATTCGTGGTTAAATCTTATAGAGACAAATTTACTGTTAAATTTGGCAATAAAGTCGTTTATTTTGCAAATGTTTGTGCACTGCAAAATTATCATCCACATAACGAAAACCGACTCTAGTAAAATGTTCACTTTCACTTGCTAGATCCGCTTAGTGTTAGTAGTAAACATAGTAGGCATGCTTAATTTCCAGTCAGTTTTACAAGTTGTTTAAACATGCTTTTCGGATACGGAAATATTCAAACACAATTTATTTTAGTTTCGAGAGTCGTGTTTTGTCTGATTTTGGAAATTGTAATACAATAAGTTTGAAAAAAGATTATATTTTTCAAAACCTAAAACAAGATAATCTAGATTTAATATCTCTATATTCTTTTAAATGTAAAAACGCCAGATTTTTAAGTATTGAAGCGCGCATGATTTAGCTGTAAAACAATACTCATATTAAGAACCCAAAATTTCTGAAGGTCAGCTAACAAAAACAGCATAATTAAGGAACTAATTAAGAAAGGTCATATATTACGTTTTAGTTTAAATTAGGTTTTAATTTAAAATCCAAAAGACGTGAAATTTATCTTGGATATATATATATATATATATATATATATATATATATATATATATATATATATATATATATATATATATATATATATATATATATATATATATATATATATATTCTAGGCGACGAATCTTTTAGCCAATTCTTTGACAAAAATTGTCAAATATAGGTTTGGAAAAAAAGTCATATTATCTTTATAAAAGTGATAGTTCCTTAAAAAATATCTTTATTACCTTCCTTAACGCCTCATATTTTCACTCTGTACTGTATTTACAGTCTAAGACTTTAATTGGGGCCGTTCACCAAGCTAGAAATAGAGTGTATTTTAAACAGTTTATTGAATCCTCCACTTAAAAAACAATCACTTCATGAAACTTTAATTTTATGCCATCTGACATTTTAACTTCGTAGCTGTTGACAAAAGTTTCAATTGATTTTCGGATTTCTAGTGGCTGAGATTTCTCTATAGATAGTTTGATTATTATGTTTTACCCGTGTTATTTGTATTGTTTGATTATCGTTAATTTATGATTTATTTCTGTAGTACATATCAATTTATGCATGACAACTAACTACTCTGTTTTTAACAGGTTTTGTATTTTAACCATTTAAGTCGTTGCAATTCATGTCTTTCAGATTTTTATTTTGATAAAAACTGCAGATTTTGTGAACCAGAATCCTTAAAGGTCACAACACAGGTCTATTTACAGTATTTATAGTTAGATGTAAAGTGTGATTCCAGTCTGTGGCTAGTTTTTGGCAAACTTTTCACACAATTGTCTCGATAATTATGTTTTCAACTTAATATAATATTCCCTTGGTACAGTTTAACTTTGGGCCACAAAATTCCAGAATTATTACATCTTTGTCTCAGAAAGCTGAATCGAATTTTTATTTAAAAAAATCGCTACTAGCGAGGGATCGATTGTGCGACTTTGCAAACATTTCTTCAAGTAGGCACGAATTACGTCCCCTAGAACCCAAAACCAAAATCCGCTTAAATGTTATGTTTATATATGAATATTAGTACGTATCTGATCGATAAGTCAAAAAAGTATTAACCGATTCTGATAAAATTTGGAACGGTCTTTCTTTTATTTGTAGCTTGGATAAGTTCGTTACCAGCCCGGTCAGACCAGTTATTAAAAGAAAATTTATTAAAAAAAAATGTTTTCCAAAAAATTACAGAGTTATTTTGATAAAATGTCTTACACTGGTAGAAACTATATTCCAAAATTTAACTTATTCGGTAAATATCAAATGGAGTCATTGGAATTTAGAGCATTAAATGAAAATTCGCTACCATAACTCATCTGCTGCGTCATGATTTTGTATACTTTTTAATATTTGGTTTCTTTAACGTCAGTCTATTTCTACAATAATGGCCAATCACTGACGCCAGGGAGTAGTTTCATCATAGAGATTTTACCAAATCCCTTATAGAACCCCGCACCCTTGAGCCCAGAGGCACACGTTCTCACCCCTGGATTACCACGGCTACGGCAAACGCCTTGCGAGTCGACCTTTGAGCCCGGAATTTTTGGATCGGGGAGAATAGGAATACTTCCATTCTTTTAATAACCTTTTAGTCGTGCATCATAGTGATGGACTCACACTACGCCTATAGTGACAAGGCGATGCACAAAGTTTGAGGAGTGTTCCTCAAAACGGTAATCTTCATTTTATCGAAAACTTTCAGCGATATGTATAGGATACAGCACACAAAAAGTGAGTACAATTAATCGTAGATTTAAAAAATGTTGAAATATACAGGATTCGCTGATGGACATAACAAGCATAACATAGTGAAAATGTAAACAAAATCAAATCAAGTCTCAATAAGAATGCTTTTAAAACAGTTTGTCATTTTATCTTTAAACTTAGACATAAGACGTCACCTAAGATTAAAACAGTAGTTGAATATGTTTCAAGTAACAATTCTATTAATTCTCTAATTAATTGTTATGTTTATTTTTAATATAATATAACATATCCGAGGGCAAAGCCGGCGTCAAGTATCATGTATGCAAAACGTTAGTTAACGTATCCTTGGATAGCTCAGTGGTAGCATTCTTGTCTTCTACGCAGAGGGTTCCAAGGTCAATTGCCGCTCGATGGATGATGGTTCTTTTTGTTTTACTTTGACATTTGGAGAAACAATAGGGTACAGATTTCATACATTTTGAACAAGAACTAATTTTTGTTTAAAGGGTCTGAATAACTTTGACACCGTTGAGTCTAAAAATATAATTTTCCGCAGAAATCTTGTTATTGTTGATATTGAAAAAAACCGGTTTGATTAGGTTGACTAAAACGAATTGATTAGGTTGACTAAAACGAAATCATTTAGGCGACTAATAAGGAAAAATAACTGCTACGTTTATAATTTGGCAGATACTTTACTTTTAGTGAATTTTCTTAGAAAAAATTCACTAATGAGGAGATCTCGACTTTTGAATTTTGAAAAAATTTCTTTAAATGAGCGCGATCTAGGACCCCTAGAACCCCTATCCGGGGTCAGTTTCAATTTTTATATGTTTATATATATATATATATATATATATATATATATATATATATATATATATATATATATATATATATATATATATATATATATATATATATATATATATATATATATATATATATATATATATATATATATATATATATATATATATATATATATATATATATATATATATATATATATATATATGTATCACACCGATAACTCAAAAAATAATGGGCCGATTTTGGTAAAATTTGGCAAGTACTTTTCTTTTGTAAATAGCTTGGATAAGTTCGTTAGTCAGGAAAATCGGACGAGGTTTTCCTGGAAAATTTTGAGTTTTCATTCGAAAAAAATTATTATCTCAAAAAGTAATTAGCCGATTTTAATAAAATTTGACATGTACCTTTCTCTTGTAAATAGCTTTGACAAGTTTGTTAGTCAGAAAAATCGGACGAGGTTTTCTGGGAAAATTTTGAGTTTTCATTCGAAAAAAAAATTTATCTCAAAGAATAATACGCTGATTTTGATAAAATTTGGCACGTACCTTCCTTTTGTAAAAGGCTTTGACAAGTTTGTTAATCAAAAAAATGGGACGAGGTTTTCCGAGAAAATGTTGAGTTTTCATTTGAAAAAAATTTTTATCTTAAAAAATAAAAATCTATGATAACCAAATTTGGTAGGTAGGTTTACGATATAAAAAGCAAACTATATACCAAAATTTAGATTTCTATGTTACAAGAAAAAAAAGTTATAAAATATTTTGTGCCAGATCATTTCTATGAAAATTCACTACCATAACGCACTTGCTGCGTCCAGGCTTTCTTTTCTAAATATGAATTGGGTTTCCTTCTGGAAAGCTTTTGTAAGTTTGATGAAATTTGTAGCAAGTTTCTTTTAAAGAGACTTACACTATCTATACATATAACACAACTTTATTTTTTAGCTTCGTAGAAAAATGAGTTTTGGCCATTTTTCTCAAAAGGAATTAGACCACAAGATTCTTTTGGTAACAGAAAGATATCGACGGTAACACTTTCGAAAGAATTCTTTAAATATGCGCGTACTAGGACCTCTAAAATCGATCTTCAAGGCCAGTGTAAGTTTAAAGTATTAATTTTCCTAATATTCAGTATAATAATAGTGTACAATTCTGACACTTAGAGAAACAATAGTGTACAGATTTCATAAGTTTTGAACAAGATCTCATTTTTGTTTAAAACACCTGAATAACTTTGTCACCTTTGAGTCTGAAATTATAAATTTCAGTAGAAATTTTGTTATTGTTGATTTTGAAAAACCCGGTTTGCTTAGGTTGACTAAAACGAATTCATTTAGGCGATTAATGAGGAAAAACGACTGATACGTTTATAATTAATTTTACACATACTTTACTTTCCTAAATATTAAATAAGTTTCCTTCTGGAAAGCTTTTATAACTTGAAATCTGTAATACAAGTTTCTTTTAAAGAGACTTACACTATCTATAGATATAGCAAAATTTAATTTTCTAGCATCATAGAAAATTGAGTTTTGAGCATTTTTCTCAAAAGAAGTTAGAACACAAGATTTTTTTTTTTTTGATAACCGAGAGATATCGAGGGTAACACTTTCAAAAGAATTCTTCAAATATGCTAGGACCTCTAAAATATATCTTCAAGGTCTGTGTAAGTTTAAATTATTAATTTTAGTAATATGCCGCATAATAATTGTGTACAATTATTCTGAAAATTCACTACTATAATGCACTTGCTGCGTCCAGAAATTTTGTTTACTTCCACTGGTTTAAATTTTCGTGACAACTTTAAACAAAAATTTAAGTTTTATTGTTTTCAATTTTAATTACAGTTTAGGTATATAATTTGAATTGTACGTTTTTTTTGTCAAATTGTGTAAAAAATATCTAATCAACTTTTAGAAATGTTTTTGTGTTTCCGTAAAAATAATTTTTTGTAGGTTTTTTTGCAAAATTTTGGTAATCAATTAAAATGTTTAATAATTTATTGTAAAATTTAGTTTTTTGGGATGTTCGTGAAAAAATTGTTTGCAAATTTTGTCGCATACATTTGTTTAATGTTACGTCGAAATGGTATTCGTGAATATTTATATCTTGGCAGATGGGTTAATAGGTTGAAGTGGTTTGTTTGACAGGGAAATAAGCCCAGGTTTTTCGGAAACAAGTTTATTTTCGGAAAATTGCTGTACGATTTCAAACAATAAAGTTATTTTGATGAAATATGGTGCATTGTTTCTACTATATAGGTTATACTGCCTGCCATTAAATAAAGTCATATTTGCTATTAAAATATTTTAATGAAAATTCACTGCTATAACGCACTTGCGACGTCCAGACATTCTTGACATAGAGATGATCAACTGCACTAGTGAGACATGTATTTATTGAAGAGCCTCGGTGGTTCAGATGCAAGAACGTGTGCCTCTGAATCCAAGGGTACTGGGTTCCATCCCAGGGTTCTCCTTTCACTTTTTCAGTACAAACTGTAACATTAACAACAACCGAGGTTCTGGCATTGTATTTGAGCAAGTTGAATGTCTGCACATTCCGCCCTTCGGAGTGGGCGTAAAGCCGTCACTCCCGCGTCCATGCTATGTTGGGCAAGTTAAAGATCCCTACCGTCCTCACAGAAAGGCAGGGGTTCGGCAAAATTTCCAGGATGGTGAGGTGAAACTGCTTCCTGGTGTCGATGATTGATCATAGTCAAGGAAATAGGCCGATGTTAAAGAAACAAAACACACACACACACATGTGTATTTATTTATGATATTTATTTGAAAAAGAAAATTTCTCCATCTCTGGTAGCTCTGCTTATAGCACCATTAACAGTAAGAAGCCACTAAAACCTCCATGGCTTCAAATTTATATACCGTAAGTTGCTACCTCAAATTAATTTGTTTTTAAGCAGGTACTGTAACACAGATATAAGGCTTCTATAATTGGAAAACCCATATTCTGCGATGAAATTCTGTGTTAATGTGAACGTGATATCGCTCAAAATCAAATGATAGGCATAAAGGAGAAAGGAACAAGGGGAATCATAGCATGTATACAACATTGAACAATCACTCCCCATGTGGCTGACTACACACATTGAATATGACTCGTTGCGTATTAATAGGGCCGACACCCGCTCAATATTGAAATGCGTTTTAAACCCATTAGATATACCGACCTGCCAAGACTACGTATCTATTTTTTTATCGATCCAGTTTTAGAATTACATGAATTAAAGTAAAATGTATGCTTTGTTCGAAATTTCGTGGAAACAATTCGCCAATGAGGAGATCTGTGTTATTAATAGGCCGATTTTAATTAAATTTGGTAAATACCTTCCTTCTGTTAGTGACTTAGAAAAGTTCGTTAGCCAGGAAAGTTGGATCGGTTTGTTCGGGAAAAATGTATGTTTCCTTTTGTAATTTTTTTATCTTCAAAAATAACAATGTTATGACAACAAAATTTGATATGCAAGTTTTTACTATATAACCTACTCTATATACCAAAATTTAGGTATCTAAGTTTGACGAAAATAAAGTTACAAGCATTTAAAAACATAATTTTTGGGTACCACTAGTGACCAGTGGATGGCACAAGACCAAAACAACCTTATTGATCAAAAAACACACGAGACCAAAGTGTTTTAGGTAGATAACAAAATCTGTTAAATATTTCAGACAAAAACTAAGTTTTCTTGGCGTCAAAAGGTACAGAAATACCAGAAAAAATGCTTTGAAAAGTGTACCGTTTTTGTCTTAGAATGTCGCTGTTTAAGACGTCAAACTGGCACTTTTTAGACAAAACCTAAAACGAATACGAGAAATAAAATAATAAAATGCCTCAAGAAGTGGGTTTTACTAAGGCGTAAGTTTCAGCTTCAACCGCCAATGTCCTTGACTTTACTAAAATATTTGCAGAAAATGCGTTTCAAAAAGACATTTTCTGTGATGCTTTGGCAGTAGTTTCAACTATAAAGTTTGTAGTTTGATAGTCTGTCGGCAGCGATCAAAGTGCCCCAAAAAAGTTATTATCCAACCCAAAAAACAAGCAGCGCTTGATCAACTCCATCTGCACTGGACTGGATAGCCAAAGGATCAAAACGAAGCAAGCCCCAGAGGACACCGACTGCCTCATTGTGAGGATAGCATTGGAGAAGGGCGAGGAGTACGAGCACGGCATAATCGCTGGAGAGGATGTCGACCTCTTGGTGCTCCTTAATGGATTGGCCTCCAGCATATAAAATGCTTGCTTCCCGAAAAGTGGCAGGGGTGGAACAGGTTGTGCGCAGTTCTCTTCAACATTATTCGTTCGAGAAAGCTTTCATTCCACACTAGGATAGTGTTGTTACTCCATACCTTTACTGGTTGCGACTCCACCTCTCTACCCTTTTCTGGCAAGGGAAAACGAAGATCTGGACGTCTTTTCAAAATAGCCAAACTTTCTTGGTACGGCTACCACGTTTCTCAATCACGACGCCACTCACGAGGAGATAACTTCTAGTGGCACTAAATGTCTCGTGGCGTTACATGATATTTCTCCGATCTGCTGTCAAATTTCACCTTGCTCGTCTGCCCTCAACCGAGAAGGCTGCTACCTAGCATTCCTACAAAACCTGCCACCAGGTGCAGAAGTGGTTGGGGATAGAGAAAGAGCCCACTAACTGGTGGTCGACATGAAGCCAGCAAAGGCTGACATTACTGACCTTTACCAAGCAACCAGCGCCGCTTACCCTGCTAAAATTCCTGTCATGCAGGTGCCAGAAAGGATGCGGAGGAGGGAGCTGATCCTATGAAATGCTCTGTTCTCTGAAAAGTTTGTCAGATAAAGACCTGTCTGAATACTCATCTCTTTGCCATGGCTGAATTGGATAAAGAAGACAACCCTCCACCACTAGTATTTAGTAGTGGATCTAATCCGAAAGTGAGGAGTCCCCGGAGCCCCAAGAACAGCCGTCTGACGAACCTGGGTCTTCCAAAAGGACACGACTGTCTCGCAAAGTGCGTAAAGCTAAGCCTAATATTACAAACCTACCCCTTTGTTGTAATTTATTATGGATTATTTATATCGAGTCAGATGAAGTCCCGCCATCACTTCACGTTCAACATTTCAGCTCTGAGGTCCCCCAAACTACCAAAATATTTTTTATTATAATTTGATATAATTTTGATAAATTGATACCTTATATAGTATTCAACTTCATTTTGATTGATATAAACCATTTTCCAATGAGTTACTTTTTTAGCCTTTACAAAAGTCAGGCAATTCGCCAGGCTCTATTTCTTGAAAAATCCGATTTCCTTAATTTTTCGTTTTTTCCTGATAACAGGGGAACTATTTGTCTTACAGGATTCAGTTTGTACTTAAATTAAATCTAGATACTTGCTCTACAACTTCATTTTCAATGACTTTCCTACAGGATAAGTATTTCAGCCGATGTTCCGCTAGAAAGACGGTTAAAACAACATTTTTGAACTTTTGAAAAAATGTCCAATTTTTGGAGTATTGTATCTTGAGACTTATTGATTCTATGGAGCTGCGGTTACACTCAAATTGTATCTACTTTAAAAGTGAACAGAACACCTTTTCCATAGGATACACCTTTTAGATATTATAAGCAAAAATTTGGAAAAAGTTTGAAAGTTTCGAGGTTTTTCGAGCATAACGAAGTTAGCACAGGTCTTTTGAAGCTGCAAACTTGGTTTTACACGATTGGTATCTATTCTAACAACATATCAAAAAATCAAAGCAGTGCAATTTTTTGCAACCTACGATGTTTTCAATTACTGCCCTAATATGTAAACGCATAAAAATTGTAGCTAACTTCATATACAAGTTCTAGGGGGCTAGTTTGCGCTCATTTGAAAAAAAATTCAACATTTAAAAGTAGCAACTTTCTTAGTCATTTTTTTTACGAAAACTAACTAAACATGCGCACAAACCTTAGGTATCGGTTCTAGGGATCCTAGCTGAGGCCCATTTGAAGGCTTTTTTTTAAATTCAAAATTAGCGATTCCCTTAGCTATTTTTTTTTACCAATATTTGCTAATAAAGTCAATTTTAAAACATATTATTTTCTGTATTAGAGATTTTCTTTTTTTTTATATATAATTTGGTGAAATTTAGTATACAAGTTGTTCTTATAAGGCACATACCATAACCTATAGCCGAATTAACGTTTGCATGCTAAAGGAAATTGCAGTTAGGTTATGTTATGTTGTGTGTGGGCCATAACGGTCCACCCACTGCGACTTGAAGTCTATTGTGGCTCACGCCTAATTGTCTTTTGTTTCACCCATCAAGTCCAGCGTCTTGCAGAGGTTGACAATTTTTGAGGACGGAAGTTGGTCCAGATCTTCTTGTGCAAGTTGGGTATTGCCAAAAAGCAGGAGCATGGTTCGTTTCGCTGCCGGAGAGGAATATAGACCTTGCTCCGTTATTTTGTCACCACCCATACACGACCGGCACTCGATTTCTTGTTCAAGCTCAATTATGTGCAGGTAGTGACGCAGGCGACAATATTATGTATACAGGCCACCCAGAGTTTCGAGCTGTTACCTCGCCAACTATAGAAGTTTTTCAGTCCTTGTCTCTGATACAAAGTTCTTAGAGTGAGTTAAATCTGGCCGATTTTGCCACTGTTGAAATGTTTTTGCATTCATCCAGAACTTCAAGGTACGTCATAAAGATATATCCAGCACAGGTTCTAGTCCGATATAGTTCGGCTTGGTACACTGCTTCGTCAAGGTCTGAATGGTTTCAGACCAGAGGCATATTATTGTTGCTACCCAGATAGTGAAGGACAGTCTTGAAACTCTACACCGTTTTTGAATTGCAACGGTAGTAGCCAAGTGGTTTTATCGCAGCTTTGTTGTCAGAAAATATTTGAATCGTTTTGTTTATGCAAAGGTTTTGCTTAATATTCCTCACACACACCTCGATGGCATATAATTCTGCCTAGTACATTGCTACATGTTAACCGAGACTAGATGCTATTTTTGCCTCAGAGCTTTTCATGCGCGGAATCCTGCCCGTGATTCCGCTTCAGAGCCGTGACTCTCTCAGGATGTAATTCTCAATAGGGTCATTTGATTTTGATCCCAGTCATCCCTATTTGGAGAGACAATTGAAATATCAGGTCTCTGCAGGTATTGCTAGGCATCAGATAGGGGACAATTTCCAAAATCTCCTGATTTTCAACATCATCTAGGAGTCTAGTTCCTCCCACACGGATTGCCTTCAGAATGCTGTAAGACGTTTGTTTAAGTCTGTACGCTGCCCACTTAGTTTTCCTCCTTAGAAGAGGTGGAATATTTAGGAGGACCAGAGCGGCTGATGGTGAGGTGCTCAATGTACCTGTTATTGTTAGACGTGCTTGTATCTTTAGACTCATAGATTGTCATATATGTGATAACCACTACATAGAGCTAATACATGTTCTGGAGGCTTGTGCCCCAGTTGTTCCCACACATGCTTTGACATGTCTACAGGGACAACTTGGCCCTGCAGATTATTTTTCCCTACTGTATGTTCCAGGAATGGCATATCTCCTATTAGAATAGGTGGTTTTAATTTGCCCAAAATTTTCCGTCTGGCAAATGGGACAATGGTGTTTTTTTGTGAGTTCACACACATTAACTCCCTCTGGCACCAATGATTCACCACGTTTAGTGTCTCTTGAAAAGTACTTGAAAGTTCCCCTTCAGCATTACCTTTAATCAATATAACGAGATCGTCCACATACGCCTGGATCTTAACCTCCCATAGTTCGAATATAGCTAGCAAATCATCCACGAAGAGTGAACAAATCAGGGAAGATAATACATCCCCTTGTGGGCACCCACGTGTAGCTATTAAGCTGATTTTCTCTCCATGCAGTAAGGTGGTGATAATCATGCTGTATAGCATGCTTCTGATCCAGCCACATAAGATAGGTTCAACTCCTCTAGCACATTGGCTTCGTAGAGGGAGATGGGTAATGCATTGTTGAACGCCCTTTCAATGCCAAGAAATGTAACCATCGCGCGTCATTTTTTCGACAAGATTGTTGAGTGCTAGCTCAGTAGATTTGCCAGTTTAGTAGACATACTGGTGAATATTAAGGGCGTTATTAATTGAAGTTATTTTTATTTGAAAATCAAGTACCACAACACGCCTGCTGCATCAGAAGTTTTCTTGCCCAGAGAAAAAAATTCGGGACGCAGCAAGTGCGTTATGGTAGCGAATTTTCGTTAAATGCTTCAAATTTACATAACTCAATTTTTCATAAACTTAGAAAGTTGACTTTTGGTACTTAGTAAGGTATTTACAAGGGAAACATACCACACAAATTTAATCAAACTAACTTTGTTATTTTTTGAGATACAAATTTTTTTCGGGTAATAAATTTGTTTTGAGAAAAATTGGTCCAATATGGCTGGCTAACCAACTCATCTAAGCCATTAATAAAAGAAAATCAATTTAGTGCTGTATTCTATGTTATCTGAAAAAGACATTATAGGCGAGGAAGTCGAATGTAATTTCGGTAAATTTGCAGTTTACTGCACGGAGGGATTTCAGATTTTTTTTTCAGAAGCATGCTTAAAACCCGCTTTGGATGCTTAAGCCACAAAAAAAGATTGTTGCAAACAAACCCTAAGAAAAGTAAGGAGCCAGGAGTGAATAGAGGTGCTGGGCGGGGAGGAAATATGAGCAGATATGCTAAGAAACTACTCAGTCGCACTTTGAAAAGCTGCTTTTTTTACATTTTGCAGTCATACATCCTTTAAATCCTGTCTACCCCGTACAGCTCCCATATTCGCACCAGGTCCCCTAACTTGTGGTTTATGCGTTGGAGGTGGTTGTAAGCATGGAAAGGAAGAAAGATCTCCGCGACGAAGCAGCGGACACTTCCCGCCGTGCCGTTCCCCGTGCCGCCCCCCGTTCCGCGCACCGCGCGTTCTCCTTGGTCAAAAAAACGGTGAAATGCAATCTAAGAAATATATAGTGATAGGTAAGTAACTGCAGGGGTAGGGCTGTACCGGGAAAATCACATGTAATAAAGCAAGCGAAAGAAATGAGAAACTGGGAGAAACATTTTTAATTTACCGCAGCAGGCCAGCGAAGAAGCGAGGAATGTAAATAACTCAGCAAAGACAGGGAAAGAGCCTCGGTGGTTCAATGATAAGTACGTGTGCCTCTGAACCGAAGGGTATTGGTTTCGATCTCGAGGTTCTCCTTTAAATTTTTCAGTACATACTGTAACATTAACATGAACCGAGGTTGTAGCATTGTATTTGAGCAAGTTAAATGTCTGCACGTTCCGACCTTCGGAGGGGGCGTAGAGTCGTCGCTCTCGTGTCCATTCAATGTTGGGCGCGTTACAGATCCCTACTCTTCTTACAGAAAGGAAATGTTGGGCAAAATTTCCAGGATAGTGAGGTGAAATTGCTCCCTGGCGTCGGTGATTGGCCATAGTACCGGAAATAGACCGACATTAAAGAACAACAAACACACACAAAACATGGAAGCAAAAGAAAGAACTTTGTCAACGTGCCTGTAAGATATGCCAAACTTATCTATTAGGAGTCGATTTATCTAAAATGGTCCGTAAAGGAAACTGCAAATTTGCCTCTATTAATGACACAATGCAGATTAGTTGTTTATAGTAAAATGCTTAGCCCTCAGGTTAGACTAAAACACAAGCACAACTAAGCCACTCACTTACAATCTACCATATTATTTATAAAATGTCTGGACGCAGCAAGAGCATTATAGAAGTGCATTTTCATAAACCTATGTTTAATAGTAACTATGTCTCTCTAATGCAAGCAGGCATCAATATCGTTACCGATATAGCTTATATAGTAGAAACAATGTACCATATTTTATCTAAATTACTTATGTACAAAAAAATTCCGAAAATAAACTTAAAATGTTTACGAGAAAACTGGTTTCCTGGCCAACAAACCTTAGGTTAATAGCAAATTGAGTTATTGAAATTTGAAGCATTAATGAAATTTTGCTACCAAAACGCACTTACTGCGTCTCGATTTTTTTCTTACACACATGCATCGTATTTCGATAAAAAATGCAAAAATTCAATAACATAAGGGTGTTAAAAAATAATTTGTAGGGATCGCCAAGGACTTATGGTCCAGCCTGTGATTGTCAAAATAGTTTTATAAGATGCAGCTTAAGACACCACATAATTAACGTATACAATTTTTCCTCCCAATTTTATTGAGATTTACCGTAGGCAGGCAGGCAGCACCCTGTATATATGTAAACATATAAAAACTGAAAGTAAACCCAGATATGGATTCAGGTGGGACTAATTTGCGCTCATTTGAAGAAAACGTACGGTCTCCTCATTAACGAATGTTTTTCTGAGAAAATTAGCTAAAAATTATAGACCGCTAAACCATAAACTTAACGAAACCTACAGCCCAAGCATCAGAGAATGTTTAAACAATAAACTTAACCAAACCTACAGCCAAAGCATCCGAGAAAGGGTCTATTTGATATGAATTTTCTGTAAATATTTTAGTAAAATGAAGGACAATTACGGTTGAAGTTGACACTTTCTTTACATAAACCGTTTCAAATCGTGACTTTGACGTTTTGAGGAAAAAGCAATTTTTTTTAAATACCTATAACTTTCTTGACTTTTAACTTACAGACCTAAATTGGTGCGTGAGTCACTATTTATAATACAAACACGCGTACCAAATTTGGGTGCTGTTACTTTGTTATTTCCGGGGACATAATTTATTTTCGAAAGAAAACACAAAATTTTCCGGGAAAACCTGGACAGATTTTTCTGGGAAACGAACTTGTCCAAGCCATTTGCAAAAGGAAGAAAATTTAATCAAAATAGGTCCATTAATTTTTGAATTATGACACACACACACACATATATATATATATATATATATATATATATATATATATATATATATATATATATATATATATATATATATATATATTATTACGACGGTCTTTCATTTAAATTTGCTTGAAAAAGTTTTTATATAAATAATTACATTAACTCCAGTCATTTTAAATAAATTTTCTTTAAAAAAATTCACTAATGAAGAGATCCCGACTTTTGAATTTAAAAAAAATGTCTTCAAATGAGCGCGATTTAGGACCGCTGGAACCCAAATCCGAGGTTGGTTTCAGACTTTATATCGCGCTCATTTGAAGACATTTTTTCAAAATTCAAAAGTCGGGATCTTTTTATTAGTAAATTTTTTGAAAGAAAATTCATGAAAAATAACTGGAGTTAATGTAATTATTTATATACAAACTTTTTCAAGCAAATTTAGCCATAACTTATATTAAACACGACTTAAATGAAAGACCGTCGTAATAATATATTACTGTAGAGGGACCTTATTAGGATTTGAGTCTCCAAGTAGTCTTTTTATTCCTTGGAGCTTTAACCACATAATAATGTGGTTTAAGCCTAACTTCTGTAAATATTCTCGTGTAATGAAACAACTGCGAATAATGACTGTGTTTCTTCAGGCAGCTTGGTTACAAACTTTAGAATCTGAAATGCAAAAGTAAACTAATCTTGTACTTCATAGCAGCTTGTTTAATTTGTGCAAAGCACACAAACTTGGCGCTACGGCAATCTACCACACCTTATTGAAATATATCGTCGATTTGGCATGCTAGATTTGAAATGTAGGGTTTGAATTCATATGAAGGGGAATCACATAAACTAGAACCCAATATATGACATGTCTGGAACGAGAAGTCATTATAGGTGGCATTCGTTCATCAGTCTACTCATAAATAACTTAAATAGCCCAAGGCTAGTGAGAAAACCATGTTAATTGCGTACTCGTCACAGCCCTCTCTGATTCTTTTGTAACTAACGTTGGGAACCCTCAAGGTGATAGATAATTCGTGTGATATGATGTTTATCCTGTTAATTCAAGTCAATTGATATGATTTAAAATCTCCTGACGCAGTAGGCAATTAATGTTCATAAAACTCTTTTCCTTTCCCAAATGTTTAGTGAAACAATCAATTAAAGGTTAAAAAGGTCTGGAGGCAGCAAGTACGTTTTGGTGGCGAATCTTCATAAACATATTTCGAAACACGAAAAAATGCCAAAATAATTAGGTTTGGAAATACAGATTTGTTTTAGAAAAAAATGTTTATTAGGAAACGAACTCATCCAAGCGATTAACGAAAAAAAAATTTGGGAGGCATCTTTCTAGAAATTTTTGTATCTTCGAAAATAATAAACTTATTTTAGTAAAGCGGAAAAATTCAAAGTTGTCGGCAAGGCAATTAGAAATCTTTTTAATATATTATTCGAAAGATTATTGACTTTTTATAAGATTCACTGTATATATTAATTTATATATGCATGTTCCGCCCTACGGAGGGGGCGTAAAGTCGTCGGTCCCATGTACATGGGACGTTGAGCACGTTAAAGATCCCTACCCTCCTTTACAGAAAGGCAGGGTTCGGCAAAATTTCCAGGATAGTGAGGTGAAACTCCTCCCTGATGTTGGTGATTGGCCATAGTCGTGTAAATAGACCGACGTTAAAGAAACAAAACACACACACACACACACAATTTCTCTGTTAGAGAGTATTTATATGGCAGTTCACACAGTCATTAGAAAGCACTTACCTACCTCAGAATTAGTTGGACACGTGTTCATTACTAGTACACTTAAAATATAATTAGACCAAGAGATCTTAGTTAAAGGTGTCTAGATATTAAGTTACTTTGGGATGCCAGGCCTGTGAGGTTTTTGGCGTTTAAATAAAGTACCAGATCCAATACTTTATAATGTCCTTGAAGATGCTATCGCTTTTGACTTCGCTTGGCGTTAGCTTGGCCACCATTGCTACTACTACCACTACTACTACTTGGCGGGAGACCCGGTGTAACACGGTCTGTTGTCGTTAAAAAGCGGCAACGGTAAAATGAGTTGCACTTGCATACAAACACATGGGGATTGCTTATATGCTTCTCAGTCATAATTCACTAAGTAAAGATTGGAACCTGTGAAGAGCACTGATAAGTACACTTGGAGAATCCAAATCACCACAACACACTTTAAAAGACTCCTTTCAAATGTCCTGTGGTGATTTGGGTTCTCCAAGTGTACTTATCAGTGCTCATTACAGGTTCCAATCTTCACTTAATGCTTCTCAGTCTTTTTTTCTAAAATAACTTATTTTCACCACCAAATACACAGAAATAAAATTAAATAAAGATTTCAAAATACATTTTGTGCATATTATACATTTAACATTAATACAATTACTTCTTATAAGAAATTATAAAAAAAGTTCGGCAAGCAAGTGCGTTATGGTAGTGAATTTTCATAAAAATGTTTTTAATAACAAATATGTGTGTTTTTTTTAAGAAAGCAGGCACCAAATTTGGTTACCAGTATAACAACCTATATAGTAAAAACAATGTGCCATGTTTCATCTAAATAACTTTATTGTGTGAAAATGTACAAAAATTTCCAAAAGTAAACTTAAAGTGTTCCCGAAAAAACATGTTTCTTGGTCAACTTTATAGGTTAATAGCAAATTGAGCTGTTCAAATATGAAACATTTGATCAAAATTCGCTACCATAACGCACTTGCTGCGTCCAGAATTTCTTTTCCTACAAACATGCATTATATTTCGATGGAAAATGCAAAAATGCAATAACATAAGGCGTGTTTGATTAAAAAAAAAGAGGAAATTTGTACCACCAACGACTTATGGGCCACCCTGTGATTGTAGAAATATTATTTTAAGATGTAGCTCAAGACACCCTATAATTAATATATACAATTTTTTTTCATATCTTATATAATAACGGATATATTGAGCTTTATTGATTTTTTACGAAAATTCGACAAAAATTATATACCATTAAACGATAAACTCTATAGCTAAGGCTACTACCCAGCATCAGAGAAAGGGTCTATTTGAAATGAATTTTCTGCAAATATTTTAGTAAAATGAAGGGCAATGACGGTTGAAACTAAGATTTTAGGGTTTGTAAAACATCCTTCTTGATACATTTTATTTCTATAGCCCGTATCATATTCAAGTTATTTGCCTAAATGATGCCAATTTTGACATTTTAAATCGTCACTTTGACGTTTTGAGGAAAACCCCAATTTATTTTTCTTTAAATGACTATAACTTTTTTGTCTTTTGACCTACATAGCTAAATTTTGGTAGGTAACTTACCTATAATATAAATCTGTGTACCAAATTTGGTTGCCCTTACTTTGTTAATTCCGAAGATATAAATTTTTTTCGAAAGAAGACACAAAATTTTCCGGGAAAACCTGGGTAGATTTTTCTGGCTAACGAACTCATCCAAGCCATTTGCAAAAGAAATTTTTTCACCAAATTTAATCAAAATCGGCCCATTATTTTTTGAGTTATCGGTGTGATACATATATATATATATATATATATATATATATATATATATATATATATATATATATATATATATATATATATATATATATATATATATATACATATATATATATATATATATATATATATATATATATATATATATATATATATATATATATATATATGTATCAGTCATAATTCACTAAGTAAAGATTGGAACCTGTGATGAGCACTGATAAGTACACTTGGAGAACCCAAATCACCACAACACACTTTAAAAGACTCCTTTAAAATGTCTTGTAGTGATTTGGGTTCTCCAAGTGTACATATCAGTGCTCATCACAGGTTCCAATCTTCACTTAATGCTTCTCAGTATTTTTTTTTCTAAAATAACTTTATTTCATCACAAAATACACAGAAATAGAATTAAATAAAGATTTCAAAATACATTTTGTGCATATTATACATTTAACATTAATACAATTACTTCTTATAAGAAATTATAAAAAAAGTTCGGGACGCAGCAAGTGCGTTATGGTAGTGAATTTTCATAAAAATGTTTTTAATAACAAATATGCGCGTTTTTTTAAGAAAGCAGGCACCAAATTTGGTTACCAGTATAACAACCTATATAGTAAAAACAATGTGCCATGTTTCATCTAAATAACTTTATTGTGTGAAAATGTATAATATATATATATATATATATATATATATATATATATATATATATATATATATATATATATATATATATATATATATATATATATATATATATAAACATATAAAAATTGAAACTGACCCCGGATATGTTTTCTGCGGGGGCCTAATTAGCGCTCATTTGAAGAAATTTTTTCAAAATTCAAAAGTCGGGTTCTCCTCATTAGTGAATGTTTTTTAAGAAAATTCACTAAAAAGGGAAAATAGAAAGAAAAAAACAGGGAGATCCGTGGGCCGTATTAAGAAGCACGAGCTCTACTAAGTAAACTATTCGTACAATGTTCTTCCAAGTCACCTTTCACTTCCAAGTTAAAAAATACCATAGATGATACATAAGTAATGTACACACAATATTTGTCTTTATTACATGTTTTCCACTGTGCCACCTCAAGAATATTATTCAAAACATTTAAATGGACATTTATTTCACTGTTGATTTTATTGGTTACCCAATTCCACACATTTCTTGCCTGGCCACACTCCTTGCCCCTGTGAAATATGTTATCCTCAGTTTGGCAGAGATGACATAAATTACTTATTGACATGTTGTGTCGTTTTAATCTTTCGGCTACTGGGTACACGTTACTTATAGCTTTATAGAAAACAGCGCGGAAACTAGTACATAATTCCTTATTTTTCCTTATTTGCCATATATTTGACCATTTGTATATATTCCCGTATTTTTTTTCTTCTATAGCTGGTTTTTTTCGGTTTCATTTAATAGTGTTTTATATAACTTCTTTGCCTTTATGATTTGATTTTTCACCAGATTTAATTATTTCACGGTTTGAAATATTTCTTGCAATGTCTTGTGCACACTTTTTGCGTTACAGTTTTTATTAAATATATTATTTAAGGCGGATTTATAATTTAGTTTTAAACATGTGTCTGACCAAGACATGAACTGCGTTTTGACAAATAAAAAGACTGCTTTCAAATGGACATTTACTAAGTTTAATCCGCTTTTATTTTCAGATAAATACAGTTGTTGCCTTCCTAATCTATATATTTGCCTTTGGCATAGGTATTTTGCTGTAAGTCATATAATTTTCTGAATATATTTTTTTGGTAATGGGAGAACCTGCGCTAAGTATCACACTTTTGATAGAATGTATATATTTATATACCACACCTTCCTAATTAAATCCAAATGCATACGTTTTTCTAATATTACTTTATAATTTATCTCATTTATAACCTTCTGTCAGTTTGTTTCACACATTTTCCTTACATCTTTTTCCAAATACAAACTTTACAAGTTTCTACTGTTTTGAAAGGTATGTCACTACAATCATTTTCTACATTCCAATTACCAAGTGGAAAAATGGAAGACTTATTTATGTTAATAGTTGCATTTGATCCTCTCTGATAAATATTAATTAATGTTAGCAGGGATTTGATATCATTTTTATCTCTGTCAAAAACATCATCTGCGTACGCACTTGAAGTTATTTTATTACCTTTAACAGATATAGCACCTAGCGAACTATTGCATAATCTTTAAAAAGTTTCCAGCGATAACGCAAACAAAATCATGGATAAAGGGCAACCCTGCCGTACTGATCTTTTGATATAAAATTTTTTTGATAAGCAATTTAGAAGTGGCATTCAAGTATATGTTTTGAACAGCTGCAATTAACTTTTTATCAAAACCAAATCTTCCTAGTACCTCCCAGATATAGCTATGCGCCACCCTATCAATGGCTTCTTCAGAATCCACACTAAGGATCCCAGCTGACTGTTAAGGGTGGCAATTAGCTATCACTTTAGTATAAGAAAACAAGGCCTTCTTAAATTGTAATTATCTCAAGAAATACTAGGTCTACGGGAACAATTTAAAAAGGTGCATAATCTAGACAAACCACAAGTGGTGATGAATGTTCGCAAATTTCAAAAAAATGTTTTGTGTTATTAGTTATCATTAATTGAAATTCACTTAAATATTCCAATCATTTATGTTTTCTACAGCTGCTCGAGGCAAATTCAGTACAAGTGCAACTGTATTGTCACTGAGCTTAGAGATCACAAGTTCGGCAACTGTATAACAGATGCCGTCCGCATCGGATCCAATGACTGACTACCTCTGGCCTAAGCAGTGTTGTCAGTGTTATAAAAAACTCACTGTAATTGAATACTTTGATAACCATAAACTTTTGACAACGTAAAATAAATGAGGTAGTTAACAATGATGAAAATAACGGTAAAATTTGCCATTGACATTAATTTTACAATGCATTATTTGACGAACAAAATTTAATCGGGTGATTAAACATTCACTTTTCGTTTTTAAAATAAAGCATTTTATGATTTCTGTGCAATAAGCTTACAAATTATCTACAGAGAAAATTATACTTATAAAATTACCTCAATTACCTACAACTTAATTACAAAAGAAGTACATTTTTTTTATTTGTCACGTGGCCTCATATAATATTATATGCATGTTAAACCTCCCTACCTTGCGTACAAACGCCGGGAGTTCGGTTAAATATAGAGTATGGCGAAACATATGTCTGGCGTCGGTGACTGGACATAGTCGCAGAAATAGGCAGACGCTAAAGAAACCAAATACAATAATACTTTTTTTAGGATAAATTTTAGAATTATTTTGAAAAACACATTATCTCCAAAGCAGTACCCGTTTTTTAAGAAAGTGACAAAAAATATTAATGTCCGGACACAGCCAGTGCCTAAACACAGACCGAATTAGACGCCACCTGCTGAGAAGTAGTTCAACTTAGTAAGACTTTCGATAGAATCATACAGTTTTCAAGGAAATCCGAAGTTCAAGATCTTTGGCAGCACTTGTCATGATAATATTTTCTATCTCTGTCGGATGTACTTCTTCGTCTATAATATCGCAGCCTATTTTTCATAGTATAAGATTATGCCTCTGCATTTTAATAAATTGCTGAAAATTGATATTGACTTTGTTACACTAGCTTGTTCTTTACTTAGAATTTTATCTGATAACATATTTAATCTCTCTGCAATTATTAACAGTAATAGTATTTAATATATTAGCCGCACAGGAATAGTTTATTTCTGGAACAGAAGTATCAACTGATTACCTGTCTCAGTCTCACCAAGCTAATCGCCTTCCAGTGTACTATATATATATATATATATATATATATATATATATATATATATATATATATATATATATATATATATATATATATATATATATATATATATATATATCCCTCTCTCGCACATAGACCAAAGTCAAATGCCATATAAGAAGCACTGATCTTCGCCTTACCTCTTTAGTTATGCATCCATGCAATAAACCACTGCTGGAGTAACACCGGTAGCTTCAGACTGTATACCTTCTGCTGGGACATCAGCCACATTTTGATTTGTTGATAAAGTGCACTATAAATTTCTATTGCAGAAAATGTTTATAGAACTTAAAATACAATTAGGCTGCAATTCTTGTTAAATGTCCTGGAGATTAATCTTTTAGTTACTCACATATTTTGTACAGTGTAAGTGAAGGTGAGTACACTATTGGAGTCGGAAACCATGGTTACAGTTTTATACAGCATATAAGTTATCATTTAGTGCGAGTCGCTGTTGGAATGAGGCTATTATTTTATCTCTCTTGTGTATAACGTGGCAGGAAAGCTTAGCAGTAAACATAAATTTACCAGGCCGAGCTCTATGAAAACTGTTTGTAGACGTTTGTAACAACGTAGACTGTCGTTGGTTTTAATGCTTTTAATAAGAAGCTTTTCTAAATGTCCTAGAAACTTGAGAGTCTCTCACTTTTTGTGTAATTTAAGATCATCCGATTACAGCATAATAAAACAGGTATGGCATTCTTACTCTTCCAATTAAATAAATAAAATCAGTCTGGACACAACAAGCGCGCTGTTAAAAAAAATCCAAATTCTAATAACTCCATTTTCCATTAACCCTAAAGTTTTAATTTTGCTTTGTAAAAGTGTAACATGATTCTAAATTCTACTAAAATAATTTCATCATAGAGTGTCGGTGATCCAGGGGTCAGAACGTGTGCCTCCGGACCGAAGGGTACTGGGTTCGATTCCCAGGGTTTCCCTTTCACTTTTTCAGTACATACCATAAAATTAACATCAACCGAGGTTGTGTCATTGTGTTTGAGCAGGTTGAATGTCTGTAGGTTCCGCCCTTCGGAGGGGGCACGTTCCGATCTTTGGAGGGGGCGTGAAGCTGTCGGTCCCATGTCCATGCGATGTTGGGCACGTCAAAGATTCCTACCCTTCTTGCAGAAAGACAGGAGTCGGTAAAATTTAGTGAGGTGAAGCTGTCTGGCGTCGGTGATAGTCAATAGGCCGACGTTAGAGTACAAAAAACTTCATTACATTCGAATTTCTTAAAAAAACAACAGAACTTAAACCAAACTGGTTCAGGGTTGGATAACAAAGGCATCCAGTGTAATTGCAAAAGAAATACAGCTGCCAAGTTTGATCAAAATGAGTTATTACTCCCTGGAGCACATCGACGCACATACACATATAAAATGCATATATATATATATATATATATATATATATATATATATATATATATATATATATATGTATATATATATATATATATATATATATATATATATATATATATATATATATATATATATATATATTATCTTTTTTTAATTGAACAGGGTTTGTGCTATTTGCAGTAAGTGCTTATAAAGGGTCACTGAAGCCTTGTCCTAACTGTGGAATAAGTATCTCGTCTAAAGATTTAGCTAGTTATAATAAAGAGCCGCATATGCCGGAAGCCATTTTAAAATATTAATATTTAATCGATAGTCGGAAATGCTTCGGTGAAAACAGGATATAACTAAATGGTTGGAGGAATTTTTTTTAGGTCTGTTTATCTTTAGATAAGGCTTCTATTCTGTAATGATGCCGTTCGTAATCATCATTTACAGTTGAGTAGTGTTTTTATTTTCAAGCAAGTTACCTAGAAGCTTCCAATTCTTATACGTGTGTGCTGTTTTGTTTAATGACAGGCCAGCCGCACATTTTCTTTGATATTTTTTTTTGCGATACAATCTACATATAATGGTAGCAAATTTACGTTTTGGTTGTCGTGCAAAGTGAATACGTATAATTTTCGATTAATTATAAAATAGTTGGGAAATTGCGTTTAACAATAGCTCAAAGAATTAAAATTCTAATGATGATTGGTTATGGTTACAGGATCCGAACTCAGGCCGAGGTGTGTATTCTGTTTAATATTAAATATTCTAATGTCTATCAATCAACAGCGAGTCGAATAGATAAGAAATTTCGAGAAGCGTCTAGCGTGGAAGATTTGCCAAAAACAGGTATCCGGTCTATAAGTGAAATTAAACGTCTTATTGGCAGTGGAAGAGAATCCCGACAGTAGTGTTCGGCAAATTGGCCGAGACAATGGACTTTCATTTCAGACGGCACTAAAGTATTCAAACTAGAAAAGCTTTATCCTTATAAAATACAGCTTTTGCAGGAGTTATCCGATGACGATCCAGACCGAACGATGCAGTTTTATGCAACATTAATTGATAAATGCAATGATAACCCTTTTCAAGTACCGAATATTCTGTTTTCGGACGAATTTGCTTGTACATTACATGGAGAGGTTAACCGTCAAAACTGCAGATATTGGTCAAGGGAAAATGATAAATACGGTAGAGTCACAGACAATATCCACAAAAGATAAATGTTTGGGCGGGAATTGTTAGAAGTAGGATTATTGGGCCATACGTTTGATGGAACTATAAATGAACCACGATATCTAAATTTTTACAGCAATATCTCATTCCGACGTTACTGAACTTATTTCCTGATGAACACAATGCTAGTATGGTAAATCATAACTCGTGGTATAAACAAGATGGTGCTCCGTGCATTATGACGTTACCGTTCGACAGTATCTGGATCAGCAATTTCCCAACAGATGGACTGGAAGACGTGGTTCAAACGAGTGGCCAGCAACGTCACCTGACCTAAATCGCTTTGATTTTTTCTGTGAGGTCATTTGAAGATTATGGTATTTAAAAGTAAACCAGATACTATCGACGAATCAAAAACAAGAATTGGGACTGAATGTACCAACATTTCTTCAGTGATTGTAGATAGAGTCTAACAAGAATTTGTTGACCGTTTGGGGGGTATTGTCAGCCATGAGAAGACGGGCATTTCAAACATTTGATTAGATGAGACTGAACTATGTAATTCTTTATAGGCTTCACTTGTGTTAGGTGTTCCTGATAATAGAAATGTTACTACCCACTTTATTTTATTCCTACAAAAAAATTGGTGTTGTTGAATAGAGAATTGGATTAGCTTTAAAAAGGCGTATTACACTACCCACCATCCAATTTTAAAATTTCGAAGGCGTGGCTACCCTTTGAAGAAGTATGACGACAGGGGTCAGATTTTTATGTCAAAAAGCTAGTTTTTTCAATTTTATTAAATTTATACGTTACTTTATAGAGACAGTATATATATATATATATATATATATATATATATATATATATATATATATATATATATATATATATATATATATACAGTGTGTAAACAAATAAGTAAACATTCAGGGGGACACATTCTTGTTGAAAATTAAAGGGGCATTTCATATAAAACAAACCTTATACATCCCTCTTCTGCGAAGATACGACTCCTTAAAAGGAGTACTAAAAGTAGTTTTTACTTATTTTTCTTAAATATGGAAGAGGTGATAGATATGGAAGGAGTGACAGAAATTAAGTTAATTAGATTTTGTCTGCTCTCAAAGAGACTCAGTGACCAATTTTTTAGTTTCCCGTAGGGTTGTAAGCGGTAGAAAATCCACCCCTAAAACTTGTTTCACACGTAACTTTTTTCTTACAGCCATGTTCCTATTTTAAAATACATTTCGAATAGCTTGATTTATTCTTAACAAAAAAGGTATCTTATATATTTTTTGCAATATCTCTGAATTTTTTCGCACTTATTAGTTACACCCTGTATATATATATATATATATATATATATATATATATATATATATATATATATATATATATATATATATATATATATACAGGGTGTTTGAAAAGATGGGATAAATATTTAAGCGGTTGATTTTCCAGGTCATTTTATGAAAAAAAGTTCCCATAAACATAGGTGCTAAAATGCATTGTTTCCAAGATACAAGGTGTAATTTTTTTTTTGTAAAATAACAATTTTTTTAAAATAATTCAAATATCTCCTCACCGCTTGTTTTGAAATTTGGCAGCGTTGTTTGTATTATTAATGGGCTGATTTGGCCCTAATTAGATACAGATTGTTAAGTCCATTGGCGCTAGGGAGGTCACTTCAACAAAATTTAGTGACATAAAAATGCACGCCATTGACTGCAATATGATTTGTATATTATTTTGAGATAAAGAAACTAAAACTACAAGTTTTTTTGTATCTTGAAATTTCTTCGTATCTTGAATCGTTTACACGATAAAAAATAAAAACCTTCTTATGGCATGTCCATTTATCATACAGAAAATCACAAACACGAACAATAATTTTTGTAGAGGTGTCCCCCCTAATGCCAATGGACTTAACAATCTTTATCTAATTAGGGTCAAATTAGCCCATTATTACTACAAACAACGCTGCCAAATTTAAAAACAATCGGTGAGCAGATATTTGAATTATTTTTAAAAAATCGTTATTTTACAAAAAAATTTAACACCTTGTATCTTGGAAACAATGCATTTTAGCACCTATGTTTATGGGAACTTTTTTTCATAAAATGACCTGGGAAATGAACCCCTTAAATATTTCCGCGTCTGTTTTAAACACCCTGTATATAAGGTATGAAGCTGACATCACAATTGGGTTTGAGAGGGCCTAGATCATCTAGAAATTGTTTTAAAGGTTCAAAAGATGCAATTTTCTCATTGTAAAATTTTCGTTTTATTGAAATTCGCCAAATATACATTTGTAGTCATGATCTCGCCATAACCGACTTTTTTAAAGAAAAGTCGCTAAAATTACATCCGAAATTACATTTGCGATTAAGGTGCCCTAATTGAATACGTCAAAAAATCGTTTTTATATCCTCCAATCATTACCTATATTTGCATGAATGCACATTACAACAATATGTTTGCTAGCTAAATTATAAAACTCTAACATTAGTTAGTTAATTTTCCATTTTGTTTGTTTTAGAAGAAAATACGACGTCATTAGCTAGCAGATTAACAGAAAATTAGTTAGTGGGGACTACTTGACATCGGAACTCCATCAGAGTCGAGCCGTAAGTGATTTCCTTATTATATAGGGTTCTAATGGAAGTAGTTATAAGTTGCGTTTGTGCCCAATAAAATTATTATGCTGCAATAGTATGTAAGGGCGGATTATTATGCTCTGATACTGTGAAATATACAGTGTGGAATAAATTCGGTACCTCAAGTATTGTGCGCATATTTATAAAAAATCCCGAAACGCGTCAATTTTACATTTAAGAATGAATCCTGCAACGAAAACTTGACCTCTACATTCAACCCCCTTCAACCTTCATATGACAGTTGCAACCTACAAATTTTTAAATAGAAAACATGAGCTTGTAATACCTCATTTGACAGACAGCTCCATTCTCTATTCAAAAATGCTATGGTTTTAAAATTTATTGCAAAAATGGACAGTAAAAAAATCATCAATAACTAAACGCGTTTCATGCTTGATAATGAGAAAGCAAGCAAAAACAATTTCAGTGTCCTTTCTGGACGGTACAAATTATAGTATAGTATTAAAGCAGTATTAAAAAGGTGACATAAAAAGTTATCAACATTCTTCATAGTTAGCAATGTTATGTTTGGTTAAAACGCCTTTACCAACTTGCTGTGTGGTTGTAACCGCATGACAGTACGAGCATTTTCAACTTATTAAATATACAATATTCATATTCTAGGAGTATGTGTGTGTGTTTTGTTTCTTTAACGTCGGCCTATTTCCGCGACTATGGCCAATCACCGACGCCAGGGAGCAGTTTCACCTCACTATCCTGGAAATTTTTGCCGAACCCCTGCCTTTCTGTAAGGAGGGTAGGGATCTTTAACGTGCCCAACATCGCATGGACACGGGACCGACGGCTTTACGCCCCCTCCGAAGGGCGGAACGTGCAGACATTCAACTTGCTCAAATACAATGCCAGAACCTCGGTTGATGTTAATTTTACAGTTTGTACTGAAAAAGTGAAAGGAGTACCCTGGGATCGAACCCAGTACCCTTCGGTTCAGAGGTACACGTTCTTACCACTGAGCCACCGAGGTTCTACTATTCTAGGAGTAATAAATGTTTTACAATACTACTATATTAGATTGTCTTTAAGTATTCTATTAAATATGTTAAACAATTAAATATGAGTTTACGGGAAAATATCACTCATGATTAAATTATTTGAACTAGTAAACGCTGTAATAATTAAATAATAGTCAATATAATATTGAACAAAAATGTATTAATGAAAGGCTCAAATGCATTTCCATTATGCTGTACACAAAGATTTAATCTCTTTATGAAATTGGATCCTACAATCGACAACATTTCTGCAGTTTCTAGCAAAAAGGCATTGCTTATGCGCTGGTTCATGTTTTCTCGTATTATGACAGGTATATTATAAACAGTATTTTTCAGAAAACCCCAAAAAAAAGTCTAATTTACTAATATCAGGTGATCTTGCCGGCCAGAGAGTCATGCCACCTCGGCCAATCGATTTATTTGGATACTTTATATTTAGGAATTGAATAATGGGTCGAGTAAAATGCACTGGAGCCCCATCATGCTGAAACCACATGTCTCGCCTTATTTCCAAAGGAATAGTTCTTAATAATTCTAAATACTGGGCACCAGTAAGACGTTCCTCAAAGAAGTGTGGTCCAATAACGTAGTGCCCAATAATACCAGCCCATACATTTATGGTCCATCTATGCTGGTTATCAATTGCCAGTGTTACGTGGGGATTTTCTGTTGCATAATGATGATACTTGTGTCTATTTAATAAACCATTGCTATGAAATGCATATTCGTCAGTGAATAATACTTTATCAAAGAAACTGAGATTAGAATTCACTTTTTGGAGTGCGCATAGAGCAAAGGTAACCCTTAGCTGGTGAACCTGGTCACTTAAATATTGGGTGACACATATACGGTAGGGATGATACTTGTTCGCTTTAATTATTCTTTGTATTGATGTTCTGGGAATGTCTAAGTACTCACTCACATCCTTGGCGCTTCTTTGAGGTTCTTCTATTACAGCGAGCAATACTTTTTCCTGTAGAGCTTAAGTTAATACAGGATTGTTCCTTTATATTTATTGTATGAAACGCTACCAGTTTCCTCAAATCTTTGCCTCAACTCTTGAAATGCAGTTTTTCATGGCGATATCCTTTTTGGATACCGCTCTCTGTAAACCCTTGAAGCCAGAAAATAGTTCATGTGGCACTCTTCTAATATAAACACCATATCTGCAAGCTCTTCTTTACTGAAATTCATTTTAATATGCACGGGTACCCAATTACAATTAACAACACAAGTACTTTTTGTCAGTTTACAGCTTCTGTCAGAATATTTTAATTTCTCAAGTGTCATAGCCTACCTATTATGATTTATTAATTCATTTACAAACCATCTATCTTGTTCAATTGACCTTTCCTTAATCAAAAGTTATGGCCTTCGAGGCATTTTGTGATTCAATAAAACGACGGAAATTCTAATAAATAAAATATTCACATTGTAATGTTAATTTTTTGCTAAATTTGATGCAACTCCTATAAGACACATACAATATCTTAAGATCGTCTTTGCTGTTATAGATTGTTATTATAACCTGTTTGACCTGAAAGAGTAAGTTATTACAAATTTAACTGTTTATAAGAATATATTTTGATACTATTTGTTTGCCAAATTGAGTAAATAATGTCAAAGTCTGCTAATTAATTAGAGACTATTTAATTCGACGCAATATAATAAAGAGTTGATTCTAACCTTAAAACTATATGTAATAGGTGTATAGTATGCACCATAGATCGATGCAGAATTGATGCAGTCTAGATAAACACCCTGTACATTGCAAATCGAAGTATACCATTTTATCCGTAGTTAAGGAATATTAGGCTTAAGGTTACAACATGAAACATTTTGATATCTTTGTTTGTAGAGGAAGTATTGGGTTTTTTCCAACCTGTGCAAGTGTCAAATTTTTTTGAAAAAATTGAATAATAATGTAACATTGGAATTTTACGTAGGATCCAAATATGTAATAATATATAGGCTGTTCTAATTAAAATATCAGAGTTGCATGCTGCCGGTGATGGGACATGCTGTACAGTTTAAAATAATTTAAGGTTATACACCTTCAAAAACAAAGCAACCTTTTTTTTTTTGATAATTCGAATAGCTTAGGAGATATCGAGGAATCCCAGAATAATGGGCTACCCTGTATACACACAGACACACACACACACACACAAATATATATATATATATATATATATATATATATATATATATATATATATATATATATATATATATATATATATAAATTTGGTAGGTGTCTTCCTTTTAAAAGTGGATCGGACCAGGTTTTTTCGGAAAATTTTGTGTTTTCTCTCGAAAAAAATTATATCTCCGGAAATAACAAAGTAAAGGCAATTAAATTTTGTACACGGGTGTACAGTGTTATGGGTAAGTCATGTGTCATTTAGCTCTGTAGGTTAAAAGATAAAAAAGTTATAGGCATTTTAAAAAAAATAATTGGGGTTTTCCTAAAAACGTCAAGGTCGCGATTTAAAACGTCAAAGCTCGCAACATTTAGGCAAAGAACCTGAAACTAATATAAGCTATGGAAAAAAAGTGTCTCAAGAAGATTATTTTACAAACACTGAAGTCTTAGCTTCAACAGTCACTGTCCTTCATTTTACTAAAATGTTTTGAGAAAATTCATTTCAAATAGACCCTTTCTCTGCCGCTTTGGCAGTAGTCTTAGCTATAGAGTTTATCGTGTAATGGCATATAATTTTTGTCCAATTTTCGTAAAAAATCCAGCTCGACAAATCCGACCTAATAGCGACAGTTGGTAGGCCTTAACTTAATTTTCATTTGTCGAGATAACGAACCCCTTATAAAACCATGTAACCTTTGTCTGACTCATTTTTCAATAAAAATATCAAAACAGTAACCATATCAAAGTCAAGCTAAGAAAAGAGATAAAACTCAGCATGATCATATGAGCCGTCCCGTTTTTTAATGGGCAGCCCAATCAATGCCAATGGACGGCTCCCATCACCACTGCCAATTTGGGATCCACCTGCAGTCGCACCATTCTAAAGGTCCTCTCAAACACCAGGTCATGCGGAGATACCGTGGACTGAATCCAGCGGTTTTGATCAGCTCTGTAGGATCACACAGCAAGTTGTTTAGGATTTTAGCTCTGAGTAGCCCCAGGCCTTCTCTAACGCAATCAACTCATGGAACTCCATAGACAAAACCAAAGTTAAGTACATTGTTGATCTGTGATCGGTATTTAAATTCAAATAATTTCATTTAAACTGCTTCAATCAACCACAAAACTTACAGTCATTTTGCTTGATATAAATTCACTATTTTCAATTAACGAAGTTAATCGAATCTTGATTTTCATTGGTACATCTGACACTACCCAAATTATAAGGGCATGAACCTACATATTTTTAATTTGGATTGCATTAAACTTATTACCTTTCAATATATGTATATATGTATCATATATATATATATATATATATATATATATATATATATATATATATATATATATATATATATATATATATATATATATATATATATATATCTATATCGTACCGATAACTCAAAAAAAATGGGCGGATTTTAAGCTTCTGTTAGTGATTTGTATATGTTCGTTAGCCAAGAAAATCTGACCAGGTTTTCCGAAAATAACAAAGCTATGGTAACCAAAAATAAACGAAAAAGTTATAAGCATTTAAAGAGAAAAAAATTGGGTGCCAACGCTGATCAGAGGAACGCAGAAGACCAAAATATTGTGTGTCAAACAAAATCTACTGAATACAACAGACCAACACTATATTTTCTTGGCTCAAATATCAAGAAATACGAGAAAAATTAAATTTATAGTTTTTCTTCTGAAAATGTCATCGTGACCATTTCCAACGTCAAAACTGGTGAGTGTAAACAAAGGTTCTGGGTATGCTGCATAGGAAATATTAAATGATATGTCTTTAGCAGAGTCTTAGATTTCCTAGATTTCAGTTCTAGGTGTTCATTTGATAAAATATTTGCTAAAAATCCATTTGAAATAGACATTATTTGCAATGCTAAAGCATAAGTTACATACGAGCTTATAGCCGGCTCATTAGAACAAAACTGTCATGTGATTCCATAGCCCAGTTGGACAAATGCGTCCTTTGATACTTATACTCAGAGATGACGCAGGTTCAACCCAGGTGTGTGAACTTTACTGTTTAATTTTTTTAATTTTTTTTAACGTTATATGATCAGATTATGTAACTGCAATGAGAGGTCATACTTACTCTGACCAGTATCGAAATATTCATGGTCTATATACTCACCTGTACTCCGTTGACTGGTCCTTCTTGGAACACTTTGCTGATTTGGATGAATGTTGTGATGCATTTTATGCTGAACTATTTTCTATGGTTGATATTTATCTGTCCAGAGTTGAGTCTCGCTCCTGATCTAACTATCCCCCTTCGTTTGATTCGGAGCTAATCAATAACATCAAGCTTAAATTCAGAGCCTAGCAAGCAATACAAGACTTATAAGAATCCTGCTGATTATTTGGAATTTCAGCGGCTTAGACGTGTTGTCAACGTAACCTGGGAAACCAATGAAAAACTTTTCCCCTAACAGGTTGAGAAGAATATTTGGTCTGATACATCCAGCTTCTGGAAGCTGATTAATGTCAAGAGGAATCATTTAACACCCCAAACTTCGTTGTTAAATGAGGGGGTTACTCTGGCTAATCCACTTTCTGTGGCCAACGCATTTGCAGATTTTTTTCAGACATCATTCGTAAGCCAGTCAAATGGCGATACTGATGTGGATGTGACCTTGTAGGTAATAATCCAGTCATATGTACTTAAGAGGTCATAAACAAGATGGTCCTAAGTGCAATTAAGAAAATAAGGCCGAAACATACATCGGACCTTGGTGAGATTCCGGCTTTCTTGGTGAGGGACTGTGCTTACGTTTTTATGTATCTTCTAACGTCCATCTTTAACATCTCGCTTAAAACATCAAAGTTTCCTATTGTATTAAAAACAGGTCATTCTATTCCATTCCCTTAAAATGTGATCAAACCCAGGTTGAAAACCATAGACAAATTATAATCATGAATAATGTTCCAAAGGTGTTTGAATTTGTTCTGGACGATTTTATCATGTTTAATGTGAAACATTAAATTTCAGACACTCAGCATGGCTTTATGAGGGGTCGCTCTACATCTACTAATTTAGCCTGCGTTACAGACTATACAAGTGCAACAGGGGGCCTCAAACTGACGTTATCTACTTGGATTTTCCTAAGGCTGTTGACACACTGAACCACAATATTATTTTTCAGAAGCCTAATTGTTACTGGTTCTCTCCTAAGCTGTTAAGGTTTTTTAGCTCGTATCTTATCGGTAGACTCTACTCTGTTTTTTACCGTGAATTTCTATCTATAGAGACTTTGGATGCGTCAGGTGTGCCATAGGGATCTGTTTGGGGCCTCTGTTTTTTAATTTATTCATCAATGACATCACTAACGCCTTTGAGGTTCCTTACCTACTCTACGTCGATGATTTGAAGATTTGTCATACCATTAACAACCGTGATGATACGTTAATCTACAGGAAACTTTGTGTAAAATATATTCCTGGACCTGCCAATATGAACTGCCGCTGAATGTCGGTAAATGTGAAGTTATGACTATCATTTGTGAATAATATTGAGAATGCCATCTCTAAGGCCTCAAAAACCTTGGGCTATACTATCATAAACCCAAAAAGTTTTTCATGTATAGACACCTTGAAAACTCTCGTTTGTGCCTACGTTAGACCGGATTTGGTGTATGGCGCAGTATTTTTGGCGCCCTATTATTGCGTTCAATAGAGGATGTTCAGCGGCAGCTTCTCAAGATGCTGGCGTATAGAGCTGATAATATCTATCTGGCTATTGGCGCACCGCAGAGCTGTCTGTTATTGCGCTTCTCTTTGGACCCGCTGCAAAGCAGGCAAAATTACTTACATTTGTTATTTTTATTCGGTCTGTTACACAATGTCATGGATGTCCATATATTTTACGCTTCTTGTGCTTACGTACGCCCAGAGTTAACTCCAGATCTCAGGTCCTGTTTCACGTCGCCTGTCCTAAGACGAAATTTACCGGTACAAAGAATGTGCTCTATATATAACTGTGTATACTGCCTCTGACACCTTCGAGTGCATCAAGTTAATTCTCAGATCTTTTGCTAGGCTGATGTGACCCAGCTGTAGCTCATTTCTATATGTGTGTTTAGTTAACTTATTGATCTCTGATTATTTTTGTAATTTTTACTATGTTTGTTCTTTGCCTTCTCCCTATTCCTTCTTTTAGCTTCCAATTAGGCAAACTGATGTCAGTGCAGGTTAAGAAGCTCAGTTGGGACGATTGTGTGTAAACGGCACACCTCAGAAGTCTTTTATTTTGTTAAAAAAGCAAAAAACTCATGTGCCGCAGCCATGTTAATAATTACTCTCGCGAGACGCTCGTCTAACACGAAAACGCCTGACGTATGTAACACCGACTCAAAAGATCCGCATGTGCCTTAATTTGCTTTGTCATTTTCGTCATTTACGCACAAAACTACGTGGTTATGGAAAATTTCATCAAAATCGCTTATCTGTGAAGATACTAGACATTTACCAAAAAATGTATTGAAAAAATATTATGGATATTATTTACTGTAACCTTTACGGTGTAGTTTAATTAATGCTTACAGTAATTCACATTCTCCCTTATAAACACTTTTGCTACCATAGTGTGTAACGATTACGTTTTGTTACTGCATTAATTATTCAAAATAAACCCGTGGGAGACTTAATTAATATCCGACAATCCAATATCTGTGGGGCAATTCATGTTTTGATTTCAAAATTATTTTTATGAAAAGTCGCTAAATCTTCAAGTACCGTAAACACCTTTACTGCATTTATAATTCGTGCGTTAAAAGTCAAATATCTAAAGACGCAATATGGCTTTGTTAATATAAGTGATGCGTCGCATTTTGCGAAAGGAATATTTCCAAGAAATAAATCTCGTTGCTGCTGGCTCTTGGAATTGTCCGTAATCGGTGATGTAACCCAACGACGGTTTGAAAACGTTTGCGTGCAGGGAGAAAATTGGCTGCAACGCCGCTGAGGGAGGTCTCGTTTTATCTCATTCGAAGAACGGATGCTAGAAGGAGCTAGCGCACGGCCATTAACGGTCAGAGTTCAAAATGTTGCGTGCAACGACTAAACTGTCGCCGAACCGGAGACATTAGAAGTAGGGATGGCGATTCTGTTCGAAAAAGATCGATTTTTACATCGATTCGAATCGCAGTCTGATAAATCGATTCACAAAAAAATCGAGGTCTACAAGATCGATTTCTCAAAAATCGTTTTTTTTTTCGAGTTTGTATTTACAATATAAATATAAATTCACATTATGGAAAACAAGAAAGGCACCATAATAACCGATCTCTTATCATTAAAAACAGGGAATTCCTTAGTTCAAAGAATTCAATAATTACAATTGTTTTTACAACCATACCAAAGTTAAGTATCAGGTATAAACGAAGACATCTATTTCCTAAATTTGTTACATTAAAAAGTTTAGAAAATATATAGCTTATAGTTCCAAATGCTTAACGTGTAAGCTTTTCAGAAACAACAGTCTGTCAAGTCTATTGGAATCCAAGCGGTTCCGCTCATCACTTGCGATGTTGCCCGCAATCGAAAAAAGGCTACATTAAAAAACAAAATTTATTTTGTTATTCACACCTATACAGTATATTACGAGAGTCAGTCAATCAAGACAAACAGTGAAAAACTCTTATTTCTTTACATGTGTTTGAGGTTTGAGTACATACAACTCATGATATAATGATTTACAAGAGTTATCATATTGCGCATATGCCTCGCCCCCTCCTATGACGTCACGTGATGAGTAACGTTATGTGTGTGTTTTTTTTTTCTTTCTTTAACGTCGGCTTATTTCCGCGACAATGGCCAATCACCGACGCCAGGGAGCAGTTTCACCTCACTATCCTGGAAATTTTGCCGAACCCCTGCCTTTCTGTAAGGAGGGTAGAGATATTTAAGGTGCACAACATCGCATGGTCATGGGACCGACGGCTTTCCGAAGGGCGGAACGTGCAGACATTCGACTTGCTCAAATACAATGCCAGAACCTCAGTTGATGTTAACGTTACAGTTTGTACTGAAAAAGTGAAAGGAGAACCCTGGGATCGAACCATGTACCCTTCGCTTCAGAGGCACACGTCCTTACCCCTGAACCACCGAGGTTTGGTAACGTTATAACTCCACATTTAAAACAAAGTCATTCGCAATTAAAGTTTCTATAGGTCAGTGTAATGCGGTTGAAGTTACATTCCACTTCGTCGCCTACATTGCCTTTTTCAGATAATATAGAACGCAGCACTAAATTTAATCTTTTCCATTTTTAGATTACACACCCACACACACACACACACACACACACACACACACACACACACACACACAAATATATATATATATATATATATATATATATATATATATATATATATATATATATATATATATATATATATATATATATATATATATATATATATATATATATATATATTTATATATATATATATATATACGCACAAGACAAGTATAATAATTAAGGAAAGCCTTTAATTAGCATTGGGGATACACAAACTTAAAAAGTAGAGAAGACGTTCGGATACATTTAGAGGGCGTTAACATTCATAAACTTGATTTGATCATCGTTTCACATAATCACAGTATATTATTCTGATCTTAAAAAATTACTTCCAAATATATGCACTTAAATATTAGTAAAATATGTAATTTGTTAAGAGGTTGTAATGAAACGTCAAACTCCACTGTACGACAGTATATTATTGTTGCATTGGACTCACCACATGACACAATGCGCGCGACAGTTATAAAAATAGGTAGTCTCATTATCATATCTCTCGTTATTGTTATCATGCATTCGACTAACTGAAAAAATCGAATGTCGATTTTCTAGGGTGAAATATCGATTCACTGGATCGATGCAGTACTACATATCGATATAAAAGATCGATTCATTTGGCCCGAGAAATCGATTCCTCGATTAATCGATCTCAGATCGCCATCCCTAATTAGAAGAGTCTCTGCTGTGCCTTCTTAGCGTGATCACCGTCCGTTCCGGTGGCTGTTGAATTATCTTAAAACGGGGTAGTAATGTTCTTTCTGTTATCTGTACTACTCAATAATTATTTTCAGTGATTATTCAAAGTAACTTAAATGATTTTCGAGTGTAAATAAACATAGAATTCAGCCTAAAAACGGGATCTAAGTTGTGTTTCTCTGTGTCGAATTGTTGATTTCTTGTCGTGATCAGAAAAAACTCCTATTCATTATCGTATCTTAAGTCAATTGGTAGTGAATTTTACTGAAGCAAATTCACGTTTCAACTGCGATTCGCAAAGTTTCCATCAAGCGAATTCGGAACATCGACATAGGTGTCAAATGGTCAGGTGATATGCGAGTAGTAACACCCACCGGCCTAATAATTTCTGATGGGAAGTCCCAGTCGTTTGCTATATCCACCTGAGGTCAATCACACATACCACGGTTCTCGTTTTCTTAAGCTTCTCTTTGAAGGAGGTAACAAGCGGTCTATTACTATTAGCTGCGAGAAGCCTTTATTTATTTGTAACAGGAAATCCGATTATTTGCTTGTATCTTCTTTCTTAACTTATAAGAGTTATATGAATTCATTAATTTGATATTAGATCTGATATTTGTCGACAAGGTGTTAAATAAACGATCGCCTATGTTACTCACCGTAACCATAGATTTGGCCCATTTAGTATACAAACAATCTGGAAGCAGCAAGTGTGTTATGGTACTCAATTTTCATAAAAATATTTTTAATGTTAAATATAACGTTTTTTGAATCAAAGACATCAAATTTGGTACATAGTATAACCATTATAGTAGAAACCATGTACCATATTTCACCGAAGTAACTTTATTGTTAGAACAGAACAAACCTAAAACTTTCTCGAAAAAAGTGTCTTAATTTTCCTGTCCAACACAACTAAGTCAAGCAATTTATACAAAAAAACACACCTGTCAAGATATAATTTCTCACAAAAAGCATTTAGATAAAAATTTAAAAGAAATTTTTACACGAGACTTCGAAAATAATTTCTTTCTCGAAAAGTCGCAATAGAAATTGGTGTCAGTAATGTTACACGAATTATATAAAAACTTTTACTAAAGATTTCCAAAAATTTTTGACACAAATTTGGTGATTAGTGGCTGTTTTGGCACTGATTTGAGTTTCGGTGAGGAAGAGGAATTGGGGCCTATTAGCCTGGAGGAAATGGTGGACGAAGTTCAGGTTAGAATTTAGGCCACATATATTCGAGAAGGATATGTTAAATCTTGATGCCGGAGCTCCCTGCACACCCCTCTCCCAGAGATCTGAATGGAGGGGTATTTTATCTCCGGAATATTTTGTACAAGGAGGTGCCATCATCATTTTTGTTTATAAGGGAGACCTACTCATACACCATAACCGGAAAAGTCCGTTGGGTCTTCACCGGCCCCTTGATGTATGGGGTGGTACTTCCTCGGGCGTGAAAAAACCCTTTACTATCACGTAAAGGAAAAGTCCACTACCACCTGCCAACTATATATATAGAAACAAACTGCTAAGTGAAGATTAGAACCTGTGATAAGTGCTGATAAGTACACTTGGAGAAGCCAAATTACCACAACAGATTTTTAAAAATCTGGCCGCAGCAAATGCGTTATGGTAGTGAATTTTCATTAAAATGTTTTTAATAGCAAATATGTATTTTCTTTTAATGAAAGCAGGCATGAAATTTGGTAACCAGTATAACCTGTACAGTAGAGACAATGTATCATATTTCATTAAAATTCATTTTTTCGAAAATAAACTCAAAATGTTCCCGCAAAAACTGGTTCCTAGCCAAGAAACGTTAAGTTAATAGCAAATTGAGCTATTGAAATTTGAAACACATAATGAAAATTCGCTACCCTAACGCACTTGCTGCTTCCTGACTTTCTTCTTCTTTTCTTACAAGCATGCATTATATATATATATATATATATATATATATATATATATATATATATATATATATATATATATATGCAAAAATGTAATAATATAAGGTGTCTTCGATTAAAAAATGGTTCTAATAGCAAATTTGCCTTTCTCTAATGAAAGCAGCCATCAAGTTTGGTTTCCCATATAGTAGACGGAAACAATGTACCATATTACATCAAAATAAATTTATTGTTTGAAACAGTACAAAATTTGTCCGTAAATGAACTTAAAATGTTTTCGAAAAAACTGGTCCAATTTTTCTGACCAACAAACCTCTTCAAGTTATTTACTCACCTATCAAAATATAATTATTAACAAAAACATTTTTGCGAAACTTGAAAAAAATTCCATGAATATTCGCAAACAATTTTTTGAAAAAAAATCCGAAAACAGTTTCTTTATAATAACTTATTAAACATTTATCATTAACGACCAAAATTTAGCAAAAAAATGATTTCTACGGAACCACAAAAAAATTTTTGCAAAAACTAGCTAAATACTTTTTACACAAAATTTTCCTAGAAGAATACATAAAATTCAAATGATATACCTAATCTGTAACTAATGTTAAAAATAAAATAATTAGTTTGCACGAAAAGCCATTAAAACATTATTTTCGACGATTTTTGTTTAAAAAATGTCATCAATTGAATAATTTTTCATACAAAAATTCTTAACAAATGTTTCTTCAAAGAAAATTCATTAAATTCATTTGTAAGGAACCACTATTAAAACAACATTTTGTACAAAAAATTTCGCTAATAAAAATAAATCAAATAAATTAAAAAAAACTGGTTCGATTTTCCTGGCCAACGAACCATTTCAAGTTATTTACCCACCTACCGAAATATAATTTTTCCCGAAAACTTTTGCGACGAGAACAAATATTTAATGAAAGTTTGCAAACAATTGTTTCAAGAAAATCCGTAAATAATTTTTTTATTATAACCTATTAAACATTTATCATTAATTACCCAAATTTCACGAAAACATCTTACAAAAAATGATTTCTACGGAAGCACAAAAAATGTTTGCGAAAACTGCCTAAATATTTTTTTATACAAAATTTTGCTAAAAGAATATATAAAATTCAAATTATATACCTAATATGTAATTAAAATTGAAAGTAAAATAATTTGTTTGCACGGAAATCCATTAAAACCTTATTTTCGACGAATTTCGCTTAAAACATGTTTTATCAATTGAATAATATTTCATACAAAAATTCGCAACAAATGTTTCTACAAAAAAAATTCACTAAATTCATTTATAATAAAATTCGCTATTAAAAGAACATTTTGTACAAGAAAATTAGCTAATAGAAATAAATTAAATAAATTAAAAAATATTCAAAATCTGATCTAAATACAGAACTAGATACTTATTCTGTGACTTCACGGAGAAAATTATTTTGCCTGTGGATGCTGTAAAAATTTAATCCGGTTGTAGGGAAGAAAACAACCTCTTCTAATATCACGAGTCTCTACGTCTATGTTAACTGTGGAACGGTTTAACCAACTAAGAGCAACAACAGCTGCTATTAAACTTGAATTAAAAGTCTTAAAAGTGGTTATATTTCATGAGTGATTTTTTCAACAAAAAGTCGCCAAAAATATTGGAAATACACAAGCTGATAAGATAACTTTAAAATTGAATTAAAGACGAAAAAGAGTAAAAAGCAGCTGAAAGAAAAATTAAGTCAACGGTGAGATTTGAATCCGCGTCCCTTTGCTTATCAGCCAGGCTTCTAACCATTCGACCACAGTAACACTTGGAGAATGTTGTGCAATAAAAGCTAGATAACACGTAGTGGTGATCATTTTTTTAATTTGTAATATGTAAGGTCTTTAGAGGCATATTCTTCAAGTATTTTAACAACCGAGAAGAGTAGCATAAATCTATAATATTCTAATATACATTTTATGCAATATTAACTATTATATATAGATAAACCACAATAGTTATAAGAATTTTCATGTTTCATATCGTTAGTTTCACGTTTACAGGAGAAAAATTATAAAATTTTCAAAGTAATTTTTCTGGTACTTTTTGCGCCATGAAAAGATAAAGTTTGTTGTCTAATATTTAATAGATTTTGTTTAATATTTTGCTATTGCGTCTTCTCTGGCTTTTAGTGGCACTAAAATTTTGCTTCACTAAGTGCCTATAGCATTTTTTAATTTCACCTTAGAGACCTAAATTCTGATTTTGACTTTTATAATATAAACCAGCTTGCCAAATTTGGTTACCATAGACTTGTTATTTCCGGAGATATGAATTTTCTCTGAAAGAAAACCCAAAATTTTCCCGGAAAGTCTAGCTCGATATTCCTGGATAACGAACCTATCCAAGCCATTAATAAAAAGAAGGTACCTGTCAAATTTTATTAAAATAGGTCCATAATTTTCTGAGTTATCGGTGTGATACTTATATATATATATATATATATATATATATATATATATATATATATATATATATATATATATATATATATATATATATATATATATATATATATAAATAGATAAATAGAAACTGACCTCGGATCCTAGTTTTAGGCTCATTTAAAGAATTTTTTTCAAAATTGAAAAGTCGGGATCTCCTCATTAGTGAATTTTTTCTATGAAAATTCACTAAAAACCTGACATTCGTTTCACTAACCAAGTTAGCGTCATCAGAGGACGAATAATTCTAAATATCATACATCTAAATTTCTGTTTATAGTCTTAGTAGTCGGTGTATAACGATTGGAGGCGGTTCAGCAAAACAAAAATTACCATACTTCGTTTGGCGGAATTACCTGAATTCTTTTATTATCCATTGAACGTGTTTCTGTCGGTCTTTATCGTAAAGTGATCAATCAGTCAAGTTGCCATAGGCGGCGTAGCCGAATTCACACACCTGTTATTATTATTATATTTAGCAATATAAGAATCAAAGTGTCAAAGTATTTGTACTGTAATACGGCTATAGTGGCCAGTCTTTCAACACCAAGTGAGTGGTGGACGTGGCGCGACCTAGTTGCGGAACCAAGTAGTATGTTTTCACGCCAACTCCCAATAAAACAAAGTGTTAAAAAATGAGAGCGAAACTGGTCTACGGTTCTAATTGTGGCGAGAATGTATCTAGCCTTACATACTTTGTCCCTATATTAGGGTAGAAATGGGCCAGGGCTAACAATTTACTAAATTGTTAGTTACTTGTATACAGTCTCTATTTTTTTAACACTTTGTGTTATTTGGAGCTGGCGTGACAACATACTACTTGGTTCCGCAACTAGGTGGCGGCACGTCCACCACTCACTTGGTGTTGAAAGGCTGGCTACCATAGCCGTATTAGTGTATAGGTGTATTTTTGCTGCAATTAGTATGCCGTACTGGAGAGCTCTAATGAGAGCGAAACCTGTCTACGGTTCTAATTGTTGCGAGAATGCATCTAGCCTTATGTAATTTATATATTCGTATTTTCAAAGAATGTTAGTAGTTTAAGAGAAATTTTTTTGTAAAATGAGAGCTGAGCATTAAGAATGGCAGTGTAAATGTCGTCAGCGGTATGCAAATTCCAAGTTATTGAATATTCCTCGAAATTAGAAATGTAACAGTACCAGATTTGGCAGTTTCCTTTAGGCAAACCAAAAGTGAAAATTGTTAATTGCAAGCACAAGCGTTAAGCTTATTTGTAAAACATATTGTTCAATTATGTACTAATAAATATACTAATACTAATATATATATATATATATATATATATATATATATATATATATATATATATATATATATATATATATATATATATATATATATATATATATATATATATATATATATATATATATATATATATATATATATATATATATATATATATATATATATATATATGTATATATATATATATATATATATATATATATATATATATATATATATATATATATATATATATATATATATATATTCACACATAACTCTTGTGATCGTTGATTAAATAATTATTTTAAATAAAAGAGCAAAATTTAGCTGGCTTTAAGATGTTTTGTTATTAAATTTTTCAATTATAACTTATTTTATAATTCTTTTGCTTTATTTTATTTACTATCTCTATTCTCATTTTTATTTTGTTTTTCCTTTTACCAGTCTTTGCTTTTGGATTCGTAGAAACCTTTATATTATCATGTTTATTCTAGGTTTTACAAAATAATTTTTCTTTGCAGAGAATGCGGTGCAAAATGCGGCGTTTAGCCTGCAAGTCTTCGTGACACCATGAACTCGTCGCCGACGACGAACTCGTCTGTCATCGACACTTTTCAGGAGTATTACTCTATCACAGAGATCGTTTTGATCGGAACCATAGGTAAGTTCAACGTTATCAGTGAATTTTCATTAGAAAAATTCACTAATAGAGAGGTATCGAGACTTTCGGAATATTTTTTCAAATGAGCGCGACTTAGGGCCCCCGAAACTCATTTACATGGTCAGTTGAAAAGTTTATATATATATATATATATATATATATATATATATATATATATATATATATATATATATATATATATATATATATATATATACAGGCTGGCGCATTGAAAACGAAACAGACCGATTTTCGTCCAGATAATTTTTTTTAAGAAACGCTGAAACACGTCAATTTTAATATTGAGGGGGACATGTTTTGACATAAAACTCAACTTTGTCACATCAACCCCTTAAGGGTGGTGATTACAACCCTTATAATTTAAATAGGGAACATGGGTCAAGTATTACATCATTTGAAAGCTCTTTCTTTTCTGGATTCAGCACACTAATTTTTTTGGAAGTTTTATCAACTCGTTTAAAAATTATTTACTGTTGGAGTTGCAAGAACGTATTTCATTCATTGTGATAAGAAATGCACTAATTAGTCAATTTTTCGTTAAAAAAACTAAAAAAAATAAACGTTCAAAAATGTTTATTCAGTTAAGTAAGCGTTCAGATTGTTGACCACCAGCTTCCATACAAAAATACAAATTTTGTTCAAAACCAGCTCTGACATTCTGGAGCATTTGTGGAGTTATTAGACGGCATTCTTGAACAATGCGTCGTCCTAATTCTTCCAGAGACTCCGGTTCTGTTGCGTAAATTCAACTTTTTAAATGGCCCTATAGAAAAAGTCTGAAGGAGTTAAATCCGGTGATCTAGGGGGCCACTCAATAGCACCTCTACGCCCAATTCATTGTCTTGGAAGCTCTCTGTTCAAAATCTCCCTAACACGTTGTGAAAAATGCGGATGAGCTCCATCTTGTTGAAACACTAATTGATTTTCTTGATAGCGATCATCATTTTCAACAATTTCAATTAGTAGAGGGTAAACGATATCTTCTAGTAACTCCATCTACGTTTAGCCACTCAAATTGCGATTATGAAAAATTGGTCCGATTAAACGGTCTCAAAAAATTTCAGTCCAGATATTCAATTTCTGTGGAGTTTGAGTGTGGAGTTCTTGAAAATTTCTTGGATTATTATATGCTCAATAACGATAATTATGACGATTGACTGTAGAGTTTAATAAAAAAGTATACTGGTCTGAAAAACAGATAGTGAACATAAAGTTCCCGTTATCAGCTATTCGTGCAGTCGTAACTTCACAAAACTCCAACCGCCGATCAAAATCATCTTCATTCAGTTGTTGTTCAAGATGAATAGTTCTTCTTTTGATGTTTGAAACAGTGGCCAATTTTCTCGTGCTCAAAGTTGGGTCTGCAGCAATTTGTCCTAAAACTTCAATATCCGTAGTCTCATTTCTAACCGGAAATTCACGTTCAGGATCCCGTTTTTTGTTGGCTACTGAACCACTTTGTCGAAACTTTGCAACTAACTCCAAAATGTATTTTCTGTTAACATGTCTGTTCGGATGTCGTTCATTAAACAAATTTGCGGTAGGGTTGGCACAGTCATCGTTTTTGAAAAAAAAAAGAATAATTATTTCAACTCTTTCTTCTACAGAATACACCATTGTGAAATTAATTTTCAGTAGTACTATCAAGTATCAAACCGACTGATAAACTGAAATAGTACACCGCATTTCTCTCATTCCGGTAAGAAATGTTCTGATAGTCAATTTTTTGTTTACAAACCAACAAAACATTGACTATCAGCACATTTCTTATCGAAATGAGTGAAATCCGGTTTTGCACCTTCAACTGTAAATAATTTTTAAACGAGTTGATAAAACTGCCAAAAAAATTAGTGTGCTGAATTCAGAAAAGAAAGAGCTTTCAAATCGTGTAACACTCGACCCATGTTCCTTATTTAAAATATAAAATCGGTCTGTTTCGTTTTGAATGCGCCAGCCTATATATATATATATATATATATATATATATATATATATATATATATATATATATATATATATATATATATATATATGTATATCTATATATATATATATATATATATATATATATATATATATATATATATATATATATATATATATCCAACCGATAACTCAAAAAATACTTTACTGATTTGGACCAAATTCGGGAATTACCCTTATTTTGTTAATGGCCTGGATGAGTTCGTTCAACAAATCCTAATTGCCAATTTCTCTTAATAAAAAATTAATAAACATTTTTTAAATCGCAATATCTTTCAAACTGTTTGAGTGATTGAAACGAAAATTTACAAATTGAAGGAACATACACAGACGTGATTGTGCACCAATTTCAAAGTCTTTTGATTAAAGCAAAATAAAGTTGTTTGAAAATGATTTTAAAATAATTCATTCTAGACATCACTTCAGATCCTGTAATGCAATATCTACAATGTTTGACAAAGGGAGATGACGTTATCTGTACTGCTATGCTATTTAAATAAATCGTAGATAAAAATCTAAACAATGGAAATTATTGCAAGATGTCAGAATGGGACAGGGACAGTATGTTGTCACGACAGCTCTAGTTTACACAAAATTTTATAGATAGAGGCGGTGTACAATGTACAACCAACTAACATTTTTGTAAATTGTCAGCCTTAGACCATTTGTTTCCTAATACCAGGAGGATGTTTGCGTCTATAAACGCTAAATTTTAGCATGCGAATGTTTACTAATAAATAAAAAAAAATAATGAAAGTGATTAAATTTTTAAAAAGCAATCTAAAACAACGTTTTATTATCTATAAATATTAAATTAAATTTTGCAAATTGTCAGCCTTAGACCATTTGTTTCCTAATACTGGGAGGATGTTTGCGTCCAAAAACGCTAAATTTTAGCATGCGAATGTTTACTAATAAATAAAAAAATTAATGAGTGATTCAATTTTTTAAAAGCAATCTAAAACTACGTTTTATTATGTATAAATATTAAGCTTCCCATTCTTCACGTTCACGGTATTCAAAACTAAAAGCCATCTGTCGTAGTTTAATCTGACCACACGTAGCTATTTGTCACAGAGAAGCGTGTACGCTCTGCGCATCGCAGAACATCGATATCGACTCCGCTGATACTAATTGCTAATTTATTTATTAGAATCGTATAATAGAAAACAACTAGGTACCTATATTCTAAGGTTAATATAAATGGTAGGTAAATAATAACACAACCTTTAATTTTAACTTAACTTTACGAATACCCCTCGGCAGGCGACCGTAGTAGTATATTTTAATTGTAACATCCAATGAAACAAATATGAAAGTGATAGGTAAACTGCATGTAGATTGTAGCTATTAGACATTAGATATGGTATGTGAATTCTGTATAGAGTTCACTAGGTAATCCTAGTGAACTCTATACAGAATTCACTGGTAGGTATTAACAAAGTGAAACAAAATTATTTAAAAAAGAAATATACCTACCTCAAATTAATACAGTAAGTACTTATAATATCTAGATAGGTACCTACTTATTGTTTAAGTATTGTTGAAAAGAGTTTAAGTGCGTTGTGGTAGCGAATTTTCATAAAAATATTTATAAAGTTAATAACTCAATTTCCCATTAAACTTGAATCTTCAGTTTTGATACATAGTAAAACTTATATAAAAGCAGCGTGTGTACTAAATTTAAAAAATAACACAATGAGCTTCAGAGATAATTACAAATTTGTTTTAAAAAACCTTTTAAGTTATTGTGTTTGCAGAAACTGGTTCGATTGAGTTGATTAAAACCGACCATTCAAGAGATTAATATGGAAAAATACCTATCTGCCACCTATAATTTCATAGATGCATTCCGTTTGAAAATAAAGATTAAATTTTCGGTAAATTTGCAGATTAGCTCATGGGGAGTATTTAGAAAAGTCTTTTCAGAAAGATGCTCAGAACTCCTTCTGGAGGCCCAAACCACAAGACGAATTTCTTGCACACAGCCCACAAGAAAGTTACGGGACCAGGAGTAAATAAGGGAGCTGGACGGGGAAGAATATAAAAAGGAAATGTGAGAAATAAACAGCTTAGTTGTCCCTGTATAAGCTGCCTTAATCCCACTTTGCAGCTATACCTCTTTAAAATCCCGTTTACCGTGCGCAGAACCTCTATATTCACCGCAGGTCCCGTAACTTTCTTAGGGGTTGTTCACAAGGAACTTTTCTTGTTTACCTACATTGTTCCTATTTATGCATTGCGGGTGATAGTAGGCATGCAGAACTGGAACGTGAACCCCCGCGATGAAGCAGCGAACAAATAATTTCAATTTATGTTTAAATTGTTACCTCATTTCATTTTTAAAATTATATTTCCAAAAATGATTTCGAGGTTGCCTTGTTTGTCAGTCTTACATAGTAAGCTGCAATATTTTATCATTTTCAAAAAGTATGGATACAGAAACCGTAAATAAATGTTAAAACGGTCTGGGTGCAGCAAGTATGTCATGGTAGAAAGTTTTCGTAAAAATATTTCAAATCCAAGAGTTCAATAAATTCCCCGTTTCCCATCTTGAACCAGAGTAAGACCTATGTAAACACACTGTGGGTACTACATTAAAGAAAAACAACATAATGAGCTTCGCGGATAAGTACAAATTTGTTTAAAAAAAACCTTTTTTGTTGTTTATTGTTTGCAAAATCTGGATGGTTGACGAAAACAAAATAAGGAAAAATACCTGCGATATTTATAATTTGACAGATACATTCCCTTTGTAAATATTTTTTTTTCTGGAAAACTTTTATAACTTTAATGACATTTGTACCATAATTTTTTTAAGAGACTTGCAGTGTTTAGATATTTTATCTAAGACCAAATTTTTATTTTCTAGCTCCATATAAAATATAATTCTTTTCAAATAATTGCTAACTGGGACCCTAAAACCGATCTCCAAAGTCCATTTAAATTTAAAGAATTAGTTTTAATAATATATGTTACCAGAGCAGTGTACAATTCTTATGAAAATTTACTACTGTAACGCACTTGCTGCGTCCCGAACATTTTTTACCTGTACAGAGCATGGAAACTTTGGATAATCTCCTTCATTCACGTAGATTTTGTAAAAAAAACCCTCACAAGTGCGTAAAATTACTTCCACGTCGTCACATTTTTTTTTTCGTTTAAACTTCGTAAGAAAGTATCAAAGCATATATAAAACATGATTTGGGAACGAAAATTTTATTTGTCTGTCGGTCTGTATGTGTTTGTAGCCACGATAACTCTAGAACGAATTGAGATATCGTCTTCAAATTTGGCATACAGTTAGCACCCGTCAAACGAACGGTTCGGATTGTTTTAAGGTAAAATCGCTCCAGGGGGTAGCAGATAAATGGGGGGTGATTTGGCTAAAATCAACATTTTTCTGTTCAAACTCGAGTAACAATGTTTATTAGAAAACTTTAAATTTCATCAAACATCTGGTATTCTGTGCTAAACAAAATTAGGGTTGAATTGTGGAGGTGGAATATCGGTGACCAAAATTACGAATTTTTTTTGCTAAAACGGGATAAAAAGTCTCAAAAGATTTGTGTACGAATTTTTTTTGTCTGTCGCCATGTACATCTGTCCGTTAATAGGTGCAATAACTTTCAAACGAATTGAGTTATCATCTTCAAATATCGTATCCAGTTAGCACTCGACAAAGGAACGTTTAGAAGTTTTTGGGTAAGATAGCTTTAGGGGGTAGAAGATCAATAGGGGGTGATTTGGTGAAAATTGACATCTTTTCAATAAAACTCGAGTAACATAACGCTTCAAAAGTTTATGGGTACAGGAATACAAATATTTTCTTTGTGGTCAAATCATGGGCCCTAATTTCATTCCATGAGAATGTCTTTCTGAAGAGAATAAATTATTACAGCTAGGTGCAAATTATGATTAAATTTGCAACACTATTTTTATCTTGTAAAATATCCATGTTTAGATATAGGCACTCAAAATCCTACCCTGACAACTAGTTTTTCAGCTTTTATACGAACTGTACATACAATTATTGAAAGTTTTTGTTAGGCCCAAAGCAGCAAATCAAAAGCAAAGAGCAAATCCTGATAATTTGGTTGATAATTGTTTACTGAAAGCTAACATTTTGCATTTTTCAAAGTATTATTTTACTTCCACATCGTTAATACGTGTGGAAGTATGGCATCCGCGACAATAATTTAATTTTTTCCGCTTAAACGTAAAAAGTGTCATATCATGTAGAATACATGATTTGGGAACGAACGTTTTTTGTGTCTGTCGGTCTGTATGTCTGTCTGTTTGTAGCCTCGATAACTTTAGAACGAATTAAGATATCATCTTGAAATTTGGTATACAGTTAGCACCCGACAAACAGATGGTTCGTATTGTATTTGGGTAAAATTGCTCCAGGGGTAGGGGATAAATGGGGGGTGATTTGGTGAAAATCGACATTTTTTCCTTAAAACTCAAGAATAAAACGTTTTACGGTGTGTTTATTAGAAAACTTTCAATTTCATCAAACAGCTGGCATTCTGTGCTGAAATTAAATTAGGGGTGGAACTGTGGGGTGGAATATCGGCGACAGAAATGACGCATTTTTTGCTGAAACGGCGTAACAAGTCTCAAAACGTATAGAAAATTTGATTCTGCAAAGAAAATATTTTCGTTTGTCGGTCTCTCGGTCGGTCGGTCTGTCGGCCTGTAGGTCTGTCTCTTCGTAAGCGCAATAAATTTCGACCGAATTGAGATATCATCGTCAAACCTGGTACCCAGTTAGTACCCGACAAATGAACGCTTCTATTTTCTTTTGGGTAGAAGTAGTAGTAGCAGTGGTGGGGAGGCCAACGCCAAGCAAGTAGGCCACAATGTGCCCTTTTTGCCAACCCCAGCAACCCAGCAACCAACTCTCCCTCGGTTCCGTCGCCAAACCGCCTCGACCTCGAGATGAAGGCCATGACGGTCTTCAATTGGACGGTACTTACCTGATTCCTCTGCAGAGTCTTTGATTCGAACAATTCTGCTCGAAGACTCCCAAAAGCCTCGCATTCACACAGGTAGTGGTAGGACGTTTCGTCATCCTCGCCGCATTCCTGGCAAATGGGATCCCTCTCTACGCCTATCAATGTGAGGTGTCTTCTAAGGGCGCAGTGGCCTGTCAGCACCCCAAGGATGCGGCGAGGCGTAGGTCGACTCCTTTCGTGTAGTCAGACAGCTTTATCTCTGTCCGGCCCCTCCACGAAGTTCCTCGCCTGCCTGCAGCCACCAACCTACCCCCAGTGTCCCTCCATTGCTTCCTCGGTCCACCTGTCTAAGGCGACAGAGACTGTCTTCTTACTTATGCCTATTGCAGGTTTCGGGCCACAGAACGGCCGCCGGGAAAGGAGTCTTGCGAGATTATTCGACACCTCATTCCCCGCTACGCCACAGTGTCCCGGAACCCACACCAGTTGCACCTCCTTCGTCCTGGCTAGTCCTCTGCTGGCGTCAGCGCACTCTTGAACCGGTGTTGACCTGATTATGGCCGCGCAGACTGCCTGGAGGACCGCCTGGCTATCTGAGCAGATGCACACACATTTCTCGGGACTCCTCTTCACATTCTGTCTATTGGCCACATACAGGATAGTATACACCTCTGTTTCAAATGCCGTGGTATATGCGCCAAGAGCATAGCTCTCGCGCACCCCCAGGCCCTCAATGTATATTCCTGCCCCGGAGGTGTGTTGGTCCTACAGCCGCGCTCCGTCGGTGAAACAGACCAGGCTTGCGGGCTGGAATTCAACCTCATTTTCCCTCCACTGATCCCCACTAGGGATCTTGATGATGTATGGCCTAGTCAATCTAATATCGTCTTTGGCATCCCGCACCTTTATGGCGGAAATCAGAATTTCCTTTTCCACCTCCTTGGCGACTCTTGCATGCCCTATTACTGCTCCCTCTCCGCACCAGTTTCCTGAGTATCGCATTCTAAGATGCGACGCCATAGCCTCCGTTCTGATACAGATGAGAAGCGGTGGTAGCATCAACAGGACCTCTAGGGCGGCTGAGGGTGTCGTCGTCATAGCGCCTGTGATACCCAGGATTGCCAGCCTTTGGAGTTTGGCCAGCTTCCTGCTGGTAGTTTGGTTCACACCACACCACCAGACCAACGCCTCATAGAGAATTCTCGGCCTGACGTCGCAGTGTAGATCCAATGAAGGATCCGAGGATTAAGTCCCCAGATCCTCCCTATCACACGACGCAGCTGCCAGAGGGTCGCTACTCCCTTCCTCACTACTCGTTCTATTTGCGACCCCCATGTTAGTTTCGGGTTCAGGATCACCCCCAGATATTTGACCTCCCGCACTAAAGCTAAAGGTTTTCCAAACATCACGGGCGCCCTGCACCCCTCTACCTTCCTCTTCTTGGTAAATAGGATCATCTCCATCTTCGCCGGGTTTACGAAGAGTCCCTGATTTTGGGTAAGTTCGCTTTCAAGTGGAGGGGGATGAGGGGGTGATTTGGTAAAAGTTGACATTTTTTCGTTAAAAGTCGAGTAATATAACGAAATTTATGAATACAGGTATACGAATATTCTTTTTTGTGGTAAAGTCATGGACGCTAAATTCATTTTATCAGAATGTCTTTCTGGGTATGGTGGATTATCACAGCTATGTGAAAGCTAGGATTCAATTTGCAGAACTATTTTATTACAAATTTATGCAAACTATACAAATTTTTTCTTGACTGCTTGTTCTAGAATATTGCAAAAAGGAAGCGAAACATTGTAATTGTATGTTATTGCGGCCTCTGTAATATACAGCTTTAATTTTAATCTCTTTGAAAGCTTAAAAAATGTCTACTTATATGACTGTTACAGAAGTAGTATAACGGGGCTGCGTCGTAACGCCAATTATTTTATTCCGGCTGTCGGTCAATGTATTTTCAAAACAAAAGAAAACGTTGCCGGGGTGTATCTATTCGATGAGGTCGTCACCATGGTGTTTTTTTAACTTTATATAACGTCGCCCTAATTATTTTTAACAAATATGATAATGAATTATGACAATTCTACCTGAAACAATGTAGTGTAAAAAGTATACATTGTTGTTTACAGAAAAATGTTGCTATTCTGTAAACATAAACTTTGTAGATTTTACCTGTAAACATTATCTTGAATTTGATAACTCCCCAAAACATATACAGGAACGAACTGTAAATTCTAATAACACCTAACCTGAAAGGTCGCTACAATTTTTGGATTTTTTTTTATGAGATGTGTAGTAGTTGAGAGCCCATGTGTGTTGAGACATTATTGTCTTGAGAAAATATTGTGATTAGGCTTAACTTTCTTTAGTCCAAAAGCTGAAACTAAAAAAGTACTTTTCAAACTTAGCGTTATTCCAGTGAAAAACTTCAAATGAAAAGCAAAGTACAGAACAGGCATATATGTGTATATTATTACGTGACTAAAAAAAGTTGTACACCTTTTTAAGCACATTGCGCGCACCGAGGAGTGTGATATTTGGCATAGTTAAAGTTCATATGAATAAAAAGTTCAGAGAGATAAAACTTATGTATAAGATGTGGTACAAGTAGATTAAACAATGCTTCGTTTTAGGTATCCTTCTAGAACATATGTGGCCTAAATTCTAACCTGAACTCCGTCCACCATTTCCTCCAGGCTAATAGGCCCCAACTCCTCTTCCTAAACGAAACTCAAATCAGTGCCAAAACAGCCACTAATCACCTTAATTTCCCGGGGTATGAGCTCCTTACCTCTTTTAGATTGCATGGAGGCGTGTGCGCGTACGTCCGTAGCAATCTACCCTGCACCAGACTCCCCAATTAAGAAGCTGGAAGAAAAGACATACTATGGATACAACTCTCTCTCAGAGCTGCAACTAAATTCATCTGTTGCATCTACCGGTCACCTTCTGACAAAAATTTTGTCCAGCTCTTCGACTACCTTTCTGAAAAAAAACGACCATCTGTATTCTGAATATTCTTCCTCCGAGGTCACTATTCTTGGTGACTTCAATGTCCATAATAAGGAATGGATAGGATCTTCAAAAACCGATCCACAAGGGAGAGCAGCGGAGGCCTTTGCAGTCAGCAATTCTTTAGCCAATATGGTTCAGCAACCTACTTACTTTCCTCGCATCCCAAACGCTCAGCTCAAATCCCTTGGATCTCCTTCTTACTACAAATCCTGCCTGCTATAAGATATCAGTCACCGCCTTCCTTGGTCGCTCAGACCACGGCATGGTCACTGCTTCCTGCGCAATGCAACCCGAGGTCACACAGTCATCACACCCACGTATCGTTTGACACTGCAACTTCGCGAACTGGGACGAAATGCGAGATTACTTTTCCTCATTTCCATGGGCGTCTGTCTGCTTCTCTCATCCTGACCCCTCTGATATCTCACAAAACGTCACCGAAATTATCCAAGCTGGCATGGAATTATTTATTCAACGTACACAGAAAACCTCTTCAGCCACTCAAAAGCCCTGGTTCTCTAAATCATGTGACAAGGCCAGACTTGAAAAGGTCAAAGCGCACAAAAAGCTTCAACATAATCCCAGTCAAGAAAACCGTCAAGCATTTAACGACGCAAGAAACCACTATGTCCGCGTTCTCTCTGAGGCAAAAATTCGTTTAATAACCACATCAAAAACAAAGTCCTCTTAAGCTCCAGCGGCAGCAAACCCTTCTGGACTTTTGCTAAATCTATTGGGAATAATTTCTGCAAGAGCACGTTCCCACCTCTTGTCTCAGAGGATGAAATTGTTTCTACCGCCCTGGGTAAGGCTGAACTTTTTGCCTCGTTGTTCGCCGGCAATTCTACTCTCAACTCACCTCCAAATGTTCAACCACCAACAGTCCCCAATGTCGCGCATAAAATGACGGATATCATTTTCAAAACTAGAAAGGTACGAAAGATGCTCTCTTCTCTTAATACCAGGAAAGCCTCTGGCCTTGACGAGATCCCAGCAATTGTTCTCAAAAAATGAGCACTAAAACTTGCTCCTGTCCTGACTCGTCTGTTTCAGACATCTTACAATAGAGGCATATTCCCTAATAATTGGAAAACTGCTCGAGTACAACCCGTCCCCAAGAAAGGATCGAAAGCGCTTCCTAGCAACTACAGGCCTATTTCTTTCCTTTCAGTCACCTCTAAAGTGATGGAAAAGTATATAAACACCGAATTACTAAAATTTCTTGAAAAACACAGACTAATCCACGACAGGCAGTATGGATTCCGTCAGCGTAGATTAACTGCCGACCTCCTTTCCTTTGTCACCCATTCTTGGAACAAGTCTATGGAAATACACGGTGAATCCCAGATTGTCGCTCTAGACATATCCAAAGCAGTCGACCAGGTCTGGCACGCAGCGCTGCAATATACAATATTCTAAGCCTATCTCTTTAGCCCAACTAGATGAGGATCGCAGACTCATGGAGGGTTCTATCTCCGTAGATCTCCAAAAAATATTAGACTGGGGAAGTAGAAATCTTGTACAATTCAACCCCACCAAATCACAGTCTTGCTTTCTTTCTCATAAGAGATACACTAGCCCTAGACCCATCACAATAAACAACCAAGTTATTCAAAGTAATGAGTCCTTTTCACTTGTTGGCATCTCTGTGGATCGAAATCTCAATTCGCACCAACATGTCACATCAATTGCAGAAGCGGCTGCTAAGAAATTAGGTTTCCCGTTCCGGGCTCTCAAATACTTTTCACCAGCTAATCTCTATACTTTATATATTTCACAAATAAGACCAAACCTCGAATACTGCTCCCACATCTGGGGTGCTGCTGCCGCTTCTACACTCGATATACTGGACTCCATTCAGAAGAGGGCTATACGTCTCATCGGTGAGCCTACCCTCACCCAAAGGCTGCCATCCCTTGCCCACCGACGTGCCGTTGGTGACCTTCCTCTCTCTCTTTTATAGATATATGCACGGGCACTGCTCCGAGGAGCTCTCTTCCATAGTTCCTCCACCTGCTGCCCCCAACAGATCTACCAGTGGAACAGAGCGAATGCATCCTTTTACTGTCCAGGTCACCAGACATGGAACATCTTGTTATGCCCGCTCTTCTGTCCCGAGGACTTCCAAGTTGGAACTCCTTGCCGGTACTTGTTTTTCCTTCTCCCTCAACCTCCAAACCTTCAAGTCCAGAATTAACAAGTTGCCTCTTTCCTCCTTGTCGACACCCACGGTACGATAGTATTTAGGCTGTAAGCCCTCGTGGTGTGTTGTTGAAAAAAAAAGGTAGATGGTCGGATTTCCCCAGTCTGTGTCAGTTCTGACCTGACTATGAATTATTACGTGAGATGTCAAATACATAAAAGTCTGTGGTTAGGCAGTCGCACTAAGATTATAGAGGTATACTCTATGACAAAAGAACATCAATTAAATTTAAACTTACAAATTTAATGAATCACGGTCAAATTTCGACCACTGCACAGGTCCATTAGTAGATATTAAGAGCTTAGTCAGGTTCTTGCTGTTAACATGTGCTCGCACTACCTGTTTTACTTGCTTTAAAAACAAAATTTTCAGATCATTCTTCATTACAGAGTGGTTTATTTTCCACGTTTGGTGTATTCCCAGGCACTAATAATAATTTTCCACATCCAATGAGGCAATCTTTGTCCATTCTGCATTTTATATATACCTGGTTGTATCTTTCCTCTGACCACATATAAGGTGCACGCTACCACGATTTTGAGAGGTTGTTCCAAATGGTTTTTTCTGGAGACCTTTAGCTTGAGATCATCCATATATAGCAGATGATTTAGCCTAATTTGCTCTCTGTCATTACTTTTTATACCGAAGGTATATCTGGTAGAGTTCAGGCGGTTTGATCGTGAATTCGATGCGAGACAGAAACACAATGGACTTAACCAGCTCAAAAGTTTATCTATAGTCCGTCACGTTGCTAAGATTTAAAAGTTCAATTTTCACAGCCAGTTCTTGATAAAGTATTTTCGCGACTGCGCCTTGCCTACCTTTATACTCTGTTTTAACAAACTCTTGCCATCCTCTGGTGACGTGCTGGATAGTCTCTGACGACTGACACCCAAATCTAGATTCGTCATCTTGGACCCAGTGATCTCCCACTATATGCTACAAAAAGTTTCTTGTTGGAATAACCTGATGTTGAATGGCCAACAAAAACCTCCTGTCCCTGGAAACATCTCTTCAGACAACACCAGTTATTCGCCGTCGATTTGTGGCCAGAGGTGAGGTCTCATTCAGATGTTGCCCATGTATTCTCTTGATCAGCTTGACGGTGACTTCGTATTTCACTTTCCCTTAATTGTAAGGGTGTTGAATCATCCTACTCGCATATGGCACGGTGTAGTTGGGAAGTAAGTGCCTGACAATGGAAATATGTGGCAAATTCAATATCTGCCGGTCCAAATACTTACCAATATCCAACAATCATCTTACACATTGGTGTATAGGTAAGGTTACTCGTTAGATGGCTGTACGGGGATGATACTTGAAAACACTTCCACGATTTTAAGGGGTTTTTCAAGATTGTTCTTTGTGGAGGCCACCAGTTTAAGATTAGCCCACATACAGCAAATTATTCAGACTTATTTGATACATGCCATTGCTTTTTATACCTAAGCCATATTTATTAGAGTTTAGGCGGTTTGATAGTGGATTAAATGCGAGGCAGAACCACAATGGGCTTAGCGAGCCGCCTTGAAATATACTCCTTTTAATTGGTATCGTATTGGTTATGATGCTTTCACTCGTTTGTGCTAGTAACTCAATTTTTTTGGTTATTCTGGTAGACCTTGTCTGTGAACCTCAGTATAAAAGTATCGATCTTAGAAAACTTCAGCACACTTATAAACTATTCATGTGGAACTGAATCAAACGCGTTTTGTGAGCTCCGTAGGCAGCAAAGCTTGTTTGCATTCAACCGAATCAATGATTAGCTGTTATTTGCATCCCATAGATCATTTGGCACACTCTCTTTGCTGGCTTTCAATTCTTTTGTGTCGTTGGAAGTGCGTATATATGCGTTTCTCAAGGCAGGATGTGATCACCTTATATAGGGGTGTAAGACAAGCTATTGGACGGTATCTGTCGGGGTCTGCAGAACATTGTTGATCCTTTGAAGAGGACATAACTCTTTGTTGAAAAACCATGGCACCTTCTTTGGGTCAAGTATAATAGCATTTATTAACACCGCCAGTGGATGGTGTGTACACATAAATTGTTTATCCAGTTTTATGCCTTCCAGTTATAAATCTCTTTAAAAACCTTGAAGTCTTCATCTATGGTAAATGGCTCATGACACATCTGTTCATAACTCTGGGAAGCTTGGTTCTTCATTATCACAGCTGGCGCTAATATTGTAGAAGACTGGTTAACTTTTCCAGACCTCTATAGTTTCTTCCTTACTTGTTGCTTGCTTTATGCGTCCTCAAACGTTCTGCGTATACAGAAAGCTTTTGTTTCAAAGGGTCTAAACATTCTCGTGCAGTGTGATTGACTGGATATCGTGCTGAATGTTGTCAAACTCGCATTATTATTTCCTCTACTCATTTCTGCAATTTTCTTGTCTGTACCACCCAATGTATTGCGTCAGATGTCCAATTTCTTTTAGGAGTGTTTCTACACTGCCGATCAACCGTTTTTCCCACGAAGGCACTCCTTGACGTGAGTTTCTGTGATTGGCTCTTACGCAGGAGGACCGCCTTCTGGTTAAATAATGGTTGCTCTCAAGTGGTAATGTTTCTAGACTAGTATGCAGCTTATTTTGAATCTCTGGGTGCCATTTGCACCCAGAACTATTGGTACTATAATTACCTTGTTTATGCTCCACATTAGCTTAATTTCGACCATCTGCTAGTGGTAAGTATTTGTTGAGTTTTTCTGCATATGCTCTTTTCGTGTTTGGGGCTAAAGGCACTGCGATGTCAATTATAAAAACAGTTTTTTGGGCCTTTTAGTGTGGCTACAATATCCGGAATGTTGTTCTTCATTTGTCGGTTATTAATGATTTTTCGTTTCCAGCATATCTTAGCTTGGTCGTCGTCATAAACAGGTGGTGGTTCATATTTATAATATGGTGTCATCCTATGTAGCGATATGTGCATTCATTAGTGCTCGATGTACAAGTTTGGCGACGTAGTCATAACGATTAAGGTATATTTTAGGGGCATATTATTATTATTGTTATTATTATTCACTGTTACTATATACAGGGTGACGCATTTCCACGATAAAGCTCAATACAATTGATATTATACAAGATACGAGAAAAAATTGTATACGTTAATTATAAGATGTCTTAAGCTGCATCTTATAGAAACATTTTGGCAACCACAGGGCGGTCCATAAGTCGTTGGTGATCCCTACAATTGTTTTTTAGAACACCCTTGTATTATTGAATTTTTACATTTTTTATCGAAATATGATGATGTTTATAAGCAAAAATCGAGACGCAGTAAGCGCTTTTGGTAGCGAATTTTCATTAAATCTTGCAAATTTCAATCACTCAATTTGGTATTAACCTAAGGTTTGTTGGCTAGGAAACCAACAGTTTAAGTTTATTTTCGGAAAATTTTTGTACGTTTTCAAACAATAAGTAATTTTGATAAAATATGTTACATTGTTTCCATTATATAGGCTACATTCGTAACCAGATTGATGCCTGCTTGCATATTGGCTATTAGAAATATTTTTATGAAAATTCACTTCCAAAACGCACTTGCTGTGTCCAGACTTTTTTGTGATGTGGTGGCTATAAGTGACCAATAACATGTGTTCTAGGAGCTCCTAGTTGCCTTGCATTTCAACCAATTTTTATAAAGTTCAAAAGTGGCGATGTTCTCATTAGCAAATGTTTGTAGAAAATTCGCTACGATGAAATTCCTTGTTAAAAGCGTTGAGAGAATTTTCATAGAAATGTTGTAGAAACTCCTCTAGCGAATTTTGACAAAAAAATGTCTTTTTAACAAATATTCTTAGGACATATTTTAGCGTAGATAATTTTTACGAAAGGTCGCTACCATAACGCACTTGCTGCGACCAGACTTTTCCAGAGTTTGCCTTCTCTATTTTTTTTCAGAATATTTGCGATAATGGTCATATCACACTGTTCAACTAAAAGATTTCATTTTTTACTTAAAAGCAATAGTGACCGTAAAATTAGCACTTTTTCTGATATTTAAGCTGGCCACTAATTACTGATTACCTGTATATGTAAGACCATCGTCTGTTTTTACGTGAAACCTATTAGCGCTCACCGTAGTTAATTGCATCTTAAAACCGTATATTATTGACGGGAAAAGGCTCACAGATTAACGGAAAATCCACCATTTAAGCTGACGTGCACTGCTGACAACTTATGAAATGCAAGTATGGGTGATTGCTTAGCGGCGGAGTTTGAATATTTATCCACGTCAGTCTAGGTCCGTTTCAATATGGGTGACAAGTTTGTAATCTCGTTTGCTCATCTTCGCCGCATTCCTGGCAAAAGGGATCCCTCTCTACGCCTATCAATGTGAGGTGTCTTCTTAAGACGCAGTGTCCTGTTAGCACTCCAAGGATGCGGCGAAGCGTAGGTCGACTCCTTCCGAGTAACCAGACAGTTTTATCTCTGTCCGGTTTCTCCACAAAGTCCCTGTCTTGCCTGCAGCCACCAACCGACCCCAAGTGTCTTTTCATTGCTTCCTCGGTCCACCTGTCTAAGAAGACAGAGACCGTCTTCCTACTAATACATATCGCCGGCTCCGGGCTACAGAACGGCCGCCGGGAACCAAGCCTTGCGAGATTATTCGCGACCTCATTCCCGCCAGGCCACAGTGTCCCGGAACCCACACTAGTTGTACCCCCTTTGTCCTGGCTAGTCCTTTGAGGGCGTCAGCACACTCCTGAACCAGTGTAGACCTGATTCTGGCCGCGCAGACTGCCCGGAGGACTGCCTGGATATCCGAGCAGATGTACACACATTTCTCGGGACTCCTCTTCACATCCTGTCTATTGGCCACAGACAGGATAGCGTACACCTCTGTTTCGAATGCCGTGGTATATGCGCCAAGAGCATAGCTCTCGCGCACCCCCAGGCCCTCTATGTATATTCTTGCCCCGGAGGATTGTTGGTCCTCCAGCCGCGATCCGTCGGTGAAACAGACCAGGCTTTCGGGCTGGAATTCAACCTCATTTTCCCTCCACTGATCTCTACTGGGGATCCTGAGGGTGTCTGACCTAGTCAACCTAATATCATCCTCGGCATCCCGCACCTTTATGGCGGAAATCGGAATTTCCTTTTCCATCTCCTTGGCGACTCTTGCGTGCCCTATTACTGCTCCCTCTCCGCACCAGTTTCCTGCGTCTCGCATTCTGAGATGCGACGCCATCGCCTCCCTCCTGACACAGTTGGGAAGCGGTGGCAGCATCAACAGGACGTCTAGCGCGGCTGAGGGTGTCGTCCTCATAGCGCGTGTGATACCCAGGATTGCCAGCCTTTGGAATTTGGCCAGCTTCCTGCTGGTAGTTTGGTTCACACCGCACCACCAGACCAACGCCCATAGAGGATTCTCGGTCTGACGATTGCAGTGTAGATCCGGTGAACGATCCGAGGATTAACTCCCCAGGGCCTCCCTATCACTCGACGCAGCTGCCAGAGGGTCGCTACTCTCTTCCTTACAACCCGTTCTATTTGCGACCCCCATGTTAGTTTGGAGTCCAAGTCACCCCCAGATATTTGACCTCCCGCCCTAAAGCTAAGGGTTTTCCAAACATCACGGGCGCCCTAAACCCCTCTACCTTCCTCTTCTTTGGTAAATAAGATCATGTCCATCTTCGCCGGGTTTACGGAGAGTCCCAGCTCACCACACCACCTTTCGATTATGCTACAGGCAGCTTGCATGCACTCTCAGACTACGCCGAGGAATTTGCCGGTGACTAAGACTAGCACATCATCAGCGTACGCTTGGGCGTAGAAGCCGTTCTCGGAGAGCCGCTCCAATGACCAGACGCCATAGATGGAGCGAAAGGCAGCTGCCCTGAGGGCAGCCGCCCGTCACCCCGACCTCCAGCCCACGACCCCCTAAGGTCAGCGAAACTCTCATGTCCTTCAGCATGCTCGCCACCTTATTAGGGACCTCGGCGTTCCCCTATCCTGTAGGGCGGTACAAACGGTATCCGTCCTTGCCTTATCAAAGGCCACCTCCACATCGAAGAACACAGCTAATGTGCTCTCCCCGTAGTGTAGGGCCCTTTCCACCATCCGCGTCATAGCATGGAGCGCCGTTTCCGTCAACTTCCCCCGCTGATATGCGTGCTGACCTTTATGGAAGGGGCGATCCTTTAGGATCTCTCCCAACATAAAGCTATCTACTATATTTTCTAATGTCTTAAGCAGGAATGATGTAAGGCTGATTAGCCTGTACGCCTTGGCCAGCGTGTAGTCCTCCCTTCCCCGCTTGGGACTGGAGACCCCCTAACCCGGCGCCAGGCCTTTGGGACGTAGCCCGACGCCAGGCTGACCTGGAATACCTCTCTTATGTTGGGAAGCAGTGTATCCAGGCCCCTCTGGAGCAGTGCCGGAAAAATCCCATCACAGCCTGCGGACTTGAAAGGAGCGAACTCGCCCACCGCCCAGGCTGTTGAGCCATCCGTAACCACCCCTTCCGCCAGCTTCCAGTCCGCATTCGGGACCGTCCACCGGCCCAGGTCGGCCGCCCCTGTGACGGCTCCACCGCCCGCGAGGTGAACTTCGGCGAGATGACGCAAGGTCTCCTCACCGCTGCTTGTCCAGCTCCCGTCCGGTTTCCTTTTTGTTTAAGGTTTTGTAGCGAATTTTTGTAAAAATACGTTTTAGCGGATTTTAGCGAATAAATTTTCGACTTTTTTCAAAAACAAATAACTTTTAATGACTTTTCGTGGAAAAATGTTCAGTAACCTTTTTTTTGCATAATCTCATGAAACACTTACCGTAAAATGTTGTAGCATATTTTGGTAGCAATTATTTTGGAGGTTTTCGTGAAAAAAGTTTGTGTGAATTTTCTCGTAATAATTTTTCAGCCATTTCTAGCCAATGAAGTTAAATAAATTGTTTTTATCATACAAACATTGTGCTCGCTTTTGGACCCCTGAATGTGTATAATTGAATTTTCTCTAAAGCTAGAAACTTAAAATTCGGAATGTGTTAGCCCCTATAAAAGGATTTCAGTGTTCAGAGGTGAACAAAAATAACTTCGCCATTTTCGATGATATAATATTATTACGGAAAAATTGTAAAATTCTTGTAGAAAAACTGGTGATTGAGTTGGATAACGACTTATCCAGGATATTTACAAAGTGAAAGGTACCTACCGACCTTATAATTTTCCCTTTGTATATTTTGCTTAAATTAGTTGGTTAACCAACCTAGTCAAACGGGTAGTTCCGCAAAAAATCTAAATGAAATTGTATATCAATACTAATTATTTTGTTATTTGCAGATTTGTAATATTTTTATGAAAACTCGCTACCATAATGCGTCTGCTACGTCTAGACTGTTACTTTTTTATACTAATACTGGTTTCTTTATTTTCAGCTGGTCTCCTCTCCGTCGTGACGGTAGTGGGAAACATTATGGTTATGATATCGTTCAAAATCGACAAACAACTCCAGACTATTAGCAACTATTTTCTGTTTTCTCTGGCTGTGGCAGATTTCGCTATTGGTCTGATCTCGATGCCCCTGTTCACCGTCTCTACGCTGCTGGGATATTGGCCCTTGGGACCTCTTATTTGCGATACCTGGCTGGCACTGGATTACCTCGCTAGCAACGCTTCGGTTCTCAATCTGCTTATCATCAGCTTTGATCGTTATTTCTCCGTCACCAGGCCTCTAACCTATCGCGCTAAACGCACCACAAACAAAGCAGCAATAATGATAGGGTAAGTAGACTTTACGTTTTGAGTAGTTCCACCCGAAGATGATATTGTGGAGGCATATACATGATGTGAATCTATTGTCAACTTAGATAAACAAACAAATTGATTTACACTATTTTAGTTTGTATGTATAACTGCAGTTTCGCCAAAGTTCTCAGCTTTGTCTAATAGAGAATGAAAGTAAGATTTTAAAATTACAAACATCTAGTCCATTTTTAATGAAAAATCTAAGAATATACACGTTTCTGTCGTCTGATGTAAACTAATAACGGTATAGTGGCGGAATCCACTCGGAACTACCTGTTTTTATCAAGGCATTTGCAGGTCTGTAAATTCTCCTCGCTGAATTACTATTTCGTGCAAACATGTTTAATAATGGGATATAATTAGTTTGGTCAATTTAGGCGTTTAGTAAATTTCCTGTATTTTTCTTTGTTTGCTAATTTCTACCGTTTCGCAGAAATTTAATTTAAAACCTTTTGTACCTAGTTTGAGGTTGTAGAAATCATAGTTCTCATGATGATTTTCGTTTAATAAATGACTTGCATAATTTGAATCAAATTTATTATGTTCAAAACTTCTTTTATGTTCGCGAATGCGTGTTTTCAAACTTCTTTATGTTCTGCTTATATATATATATATATATATATATATATATATATATATATAATATATATATATATATATATGCATATAAAAATTGAAACTGACCCTGGATCTGGGCTCTAGAGAGGCTAGTTCGCGCTAGTTCAAACAAAAATTAAAATTCAAAGTTTGGGATCTCCCCTCAGTTAATTTTTTAAAGTAAATTCACTAAAAAATAAAAAAAAGATTGGGTTGCACTTTTCATAGGAATGATTCGATATCCACCAAGCCAAAGTTAATATCAAAACTTTGCACACCTATGTACCAGATACTAAATTGTTTCCAGCATATATATATATATATATATATATATATATATATATATATATATATATATATATATATATATATATATATATATATATATATATATGTATTGTCACAGGAACCACATGAGAGTTTATATCTACCGAAGGAGTTTAACGTTTTTTATTTTTGATAATAATGTTATTCTAAGTACAATTTGGAGAATCCAACTCATCAGAATACAGTTTTCAGACCCGGAGATCGTTTCGGTAACAAAATTAGCGTCATCAGAAGAAATATTAACTCGAGCGAATAAAAACTAGAACTTCTATTTAAACGTCAATTGACAGGAAATTGAAAACAGCGTCCTCTACGAAGATATACAGACAAACCTTCACTGTTCAGTCAAAATTGCTAGTAATTCAGATTTCATTACCTGCTTTTATAAAACTTTCGTGTCGATATTGAATATTCCTTTTAAGAAAGAGACACAGATAACAATTTGAACAATGAACTACACAGAAACGGACCTGCTAAATTTATTTACTTGAGATTTTTTATCTACATTACGATTATTATGTCAAATATGTTTATAAATACATTTTTACAACACATATTTATCAACAGTGTCATATCTCGGTTGCGCAAAAGTTCTTGATATCTAGCTCCAATAGACATTTTAGTAGTAATGTTTGCAATCCTTACAACCTATTTATAGATTCCCGACATTTCTGTAGTTTTATCTTTATTTCTTATGTCATCTGGCAAATTTTTCAGTGTATTTTTAATAGTAGAAAATATTAGCTGTCAATTCGCTTGCTTAAAAACGCTATTAAAACCTCTTGTAATACGTGGTTCAAATGGCAAATAGACAACGGGTATGCTGTTTTCACTTTTTTGATAGCATTTTGTTTTTTGAGGTTCATTGACTAATCTTTCCATTAAGTAGACAGAGTAATCTTTGTGCTTAGCTAAATTCTTAATATATTTCAGTTCTCTGTTGTATCTTTCTTTATTTAGGAGAAACTGTAACAATACCCGAACCAGAAAATTTTATGGAAAAGTATGGTGTGAGTCATTCGAAATGTAACTCAGGGTAGTGGTTTCCTTTCTATAGGTGTCAACTTCTAAATAATCTTTTTTGATGGCTAATACACCAAGAAAATGTAATTTGTTATCCACTTTTGTTTAATGGGAGAATTTAATAGGGTACAATTAACAATTTTAAAAAATCATCTACTTTGCATACATTTGTATTAAATACTGCGAAAATATCGTCCGCATTGTGAAACCATATTTTAGGAAAATACTCATTTTTGTTTCCTAGGTTTGTTCCAAATCTACTCACAGAAAGGTCTGCAATGATGGAAAAATGGGGTTGCCCATTACTGTGCCATGGTTTGTTCAAAATTTGTTTATTAAATTGAAAAATCTACCGATTCGTGCAAAGATTTATTAAATTTATAATATTGTTACGTTCTTCGGAGTTCTGGATTTGTTGACTTACAAAATACGGCTTTTCAAACTACTAATTTATTACAACCAACTGTCTTCCGACCATAAACACGCCAACTAAAAGGTTTCTCTATTACAAATGTCCATAGAACTATGTTTCACTATTTGCTTTGTATGATGACTTATTCTGCACCAACACCAACTCACAACTACTAACTGACTCACTCTATCTGCGGGTCGCCTATTGATATTGTCCATAGAGATTCTAGACCTTTCTCCATTGTTCCGTACCCGTCATCTCTAGTTCCTTCTAGAAATATAATTCCAGAGTGTTCGCTATTACCAACACACTTTACAAGCTGCCTGTGACCATAGAAATAACAAAGTTCATAAACTTAATTCTCATAGAGACGGATGTGACACTGCCACCTTCTTACATTCGACCCATCCGGTCGAATTTTGACATTTAAACTTTGAGAATCCCAAAATCATCACAACACATATTTTAAGACCTAACGATCGTTTCTTAACACCAATAACTGCTACATACTTGGTGGACTTTGGTGGAACACAAGCTGGAAACAACTCAGTATCTGGTACACATGTGTGCAAAGATTTCATATTAACTTTGGCTTGGTGGATATCGGATCATTCCTACGAAAAGTGCAACCCAATCGTTTTTTATTTTTAGTGAATTTTCAAAAATTCACTAAGGAGGGAATACCGAGTCTTAAATTACATTTTTTTTCAAACGAGCGCGAACCAGGATTCCTAAAATCCATATCCAGGGTTCAATATATATATATATATATATATATATATATATATATATATATATATATATATATATATATATATATATATATATATATATATATATATATATATATATATATATATATATATATTATAACACAAGAATATTTGGTTGCAAAAACCTACGTTGACAATTCATGGTGTAACTTAGGGAATAAGACAGGTAGCTTTTGCAGATTTACTCATATTTACATTGTTAAATTTTACATAACATATAAACATATATATCTACATACACATGCGTACGTACATATTACATACATATACATACATACACACACATCCATATACATTTGTATTTGCCATTTGATTATTTTTTCAATTTGATTGACCTCGAAAGAAAGGAAGTGTGCCAAAATCAGTTTATGCTTTACTTGAAATTTGAGTTTGTCTGCTTTGTAATTTTTAATCGGCTCCAACGCTAAACTTAGGCATTTGTTTTGAAAACGTTGTAGTTTTTCAATATGTGTTTTTGAAGCACCACACCAGACTAGAGCTGCGTATGCTATAATTGGACGGAATATTATCTTGTTGTGTTAGTTTATAAGGTGTATTGAGTCTACTGCGTCTATTTGAAAAGGGGAAAATAAATTTTTCAATGTACCGTGTGCTTTTTGAGTATAATTTTCTGTTTTTCAAATTTTAACTTTTGGTCGAGGTAGACTCCCAGATATTTGAGATTTTTAAATTCTTTTATAGCTTCCTTATTGCTTTTTAGATGTTGAAAAATTTTAATGCCACATGTTCTACCCCTGGACCTCAGAGGGGTCTTATTCAACCAACTTTGTATCTCTCTTGTAGTGTTGAATATCACAGCGGTGTCGACACATTAAATTTCTCACCCCGTATAGGTGGGGACGGCGGATCAAACTACGTATTCCTTATTGTATTGCATCGAAACTGAACTAAGAGATGTAATTTTATGGGTTGTGTCGTAAAATGGGATTTATGAAGTAGTGAACCCATTTCACGAACAATGAAATAAAATTTCTTAAATTTATTATCTCATATAAACATGATACCTTGCACTTGCTGAGACTGATTTAATAAATGTTTTTTGTTTCTTTCTGTGATCTACGATCTAAGACTATATTCTCGTAAACCTTATTTATCAATCCAAAGCGAAACTGGTACGCAATGCTAATAATTAACACAGCAAGCGCGTTATGGTAGCGAATTTTCAGAAAAATTTGGGTTTTATTTGGAAAAAGATACATGCTGACCTAATAGAAGTAAGAAGGTAACAATGATTGAAGTAGCAGTCTTGCCAAATTTGTAATTTACGAAAAATATTTAAAGTTAGGACGCAGGAAGTGCGTTACAGTAGCGAGTTTTCAAATGGGAACTATAATCTTGAAATGTGGTACAATATAATATGGGCTTTATAAGAAAACCTGGTATAAAAAATTTACTCACACTAACTTTATTGTTTCAGTAATGAAAACGTTAATTTCCCCACAAAAACTGGTCTGGTTGGGCTTACCAACAAGCTTATTTAAGCTACTAACCAAAGCAAAAAATTCTGAAATCTTGTGGGATTCAAAGACTGTTTAGTGTTGGAACAAAATTTGATATACAGTGAGAGCTAGGCGATAACACGTTCATTACTTAACATACAGATTAGCCATAAAAAACATAATAATAAATAAACATGAGGGTTGTATTTCTTAAATATTATGTACGTTAATTGTCCGTCTCCCTTATGCACGCACCCTTTAAAATGACAATATCTGTCAACACACCACGAGGGCTTACAGCCTAAATACTATCGTACCGTGGGTGTCGACAAGGAGGAAATAGGCAACTTGTTAACCCTGGACTAAAGGTTTGGAGGTTCGGGGGAGAAGGAAAAACATGTGCCGGTAAGGAATTCCACAACTTGGAAGTCCTCGGGACAAAAGAGCGGGCATAACAAGATGTTCTATGTCTGGTGACCTGGACAGTAAAAGGGTGCATTCGCTGTGTTCCCCTAATAGATCTGTTGGGCGCAAGCAGGTGGAGGAACTATGGAAGAAAGCTCCTCTGAGCAGTGCCCGTGCAGATATCTATAAAAGAGAGAGAGAGAGAGAGAGAGAGAGAGAGAGAGAGAGAGAGAGAGAGAGAGAGAGAGAGAGAGAGAGAGAGAGAGAGAGAGAGAGAGAGAGAGAGAGAGAGAGAGAGAGAGAGAGAGAGGTCACCAACGGCACGTCGGCGGTCAAGGGATGGCAGCGTTTGGGTAAGGGTAGGGTCACCGATGAGACGTATAGCTCTCTTCTGAATGGAGTCCAGGATAGCGAGTGTAGAAGCGGCAGCAGCATTGCAGATGTGGGAGCAGTATTCGAGGTTTGGTCTTATTTGTGAAGTATATAAGGTATAGAGATTAGCTGGTTAAAAGTATTTGCGAGCCCGGAAGAGGAAACCTAATTTCTTAGCAGCCGCTTCTGCAATTGATGTGACATGTTGGTGCCAATTGAGATTTCGATCCACAGAAATGCCAACAAGTGAAAAGGACTCATTACTTTGAACAACTTGGTTGTTTATTGTGATGGGTCTAAGGCTGGTGTATCTCTTATGAGAAAGAAAGCAAGACTGTGATTTGGTGGGGTTGAATTGTACAAGATTTCTACTTCCCCAGTCTAATATTTTTTGGAGATCCACGGAGACAGAACCGTCCATGAGTCTGCAATCCTCATCTAATTGGGCTAAAGAGGCAGCCTTAGAATATTGTATGTATATTTGAGTGGAGGGTGCTGTCGTCCGCGTAACTGTGAACTGGGTTTGATGTGCTAGAGAGGAGGTCATTGATGTGGAGAAGAAACAAAGTAGGGGCTAAAGCTGAACCTTGAGGAACTCCTGCATTAATTGGATACAGTTTAGAGGAATGGCCATCCAAGACAACAGAAATGGTACAGTTGGAGAGAAAATTTGCTGTCGACGTACAGAGTTTTGGCGGTAGGCTATAGGCCGGTAGTTTATTAAGCAGCGCTGCGTGCCAGACCTGGTCGAATGCTTTGGATATGTCTAGAGCGACAATCTGGGATTCAACGTGTAGTTCCATAGACTTGTTCCAAGGATGGGTGACAAAGGAAAGGAGGTCGGCGTTGATCTGCGCTGACGGAATCCATACTGCCTGTCGTGGATTAGACTGTGTTTTTCAAGAAATTTTAGTAATTCGGTGTTTATATACTTTTCCATCACTTTAGAGACGACTGAAAGGAGAGAAATAGGCATTTAGTTGCTAGGAAGCGCTTTGGATCCTTTCTTGGGGACCGGTTGTACTCGAGCAGTTTTCCAGTTACTAGGAAATATGCCTCTATTGTAAGATGTTTGAAACAGACGAGTCAGGACAGGAGCAAGTTCTGGTGCGCATTTTTTGAGAACAATTGCTGCGATCTCGTCAAGGCCAGAGGGTTTCCTGGTATTCAGAGAAGAGAGCATCTTTCGTACCTTTTTAGTTTTGAAACTGTTGGTGGTTGAACATTTGGAGGTGGGTTGAGAGTAGAATTGCCGACGAACAACGAAGCAAAAAGTTCAGCCTTGCCCAGGGCGGTAGAAACAATTTCATCCCCTGAGACAAGAGGTCGGAACGTGCTCTTGCAGAAATTTTCCCAATAGATTTAGCAAGAGTCCAGAAGGATTTGCTACCGCTGGAGCTTAAGATGACTTTGTTTTTGATGTGGTTATTAAACGAGTTTTTTGCCTCCGAAAGAATGCTGACATAGCGGTTTCTTGCGTCGTTAAATGCTTGACGGTTTTCTTGACTGGTATTGTGTAGAAGGTTTTGTGAGCTTTGATCTTTTCAAGTCTGGCCTTGCCACAGGATTTAGAGAACCAGGGCTTTTGAGTGACTGCAGAGGTTTTCTGTGTACGTGGAATAAATAATTCCATGCCAGCTTAGATAATTTCGGTGACGTTTTGTGAGATATCAAAGGGGTCAGGATGAGAGAAGCAGACAGACGCCCATGGAAATGAGGAAAAGTAATCTCGCATTTTGTCCCAGTTCGCGGAGTTGTAGTGCCAAACGATACGTGATATCTGGTTTTTGGTGTTTTTTGTTGTGAATGTGTGTATCTACGTTTGATTTGTAGCTAGGTATACACAGATATTACCCAATTACAACTAATTAAACATATTAAGGACCACAAAAAAAAATGGAAATCTGGGAACAATACTACATTCAACAAACAAACAATAAGAAACGTTTAATGTCAGAACAAATTCAAGTACAAACATTTAAATAAAACTTAATAAAGGCCATACAAATAGACAAATTATCAGACCACAGTGATCAAGAGAGGATACCGATACACACGACACAGTCCGAAGGCACAACCAATCACAGAACAGTAAATCGACTAGTAGAAGCTCAACGCGCAGGCGCCACATACAATCTCAGACGTAGACCACACAGGAGCGATAACAGTCAGTAGCGTGCTGATGTTGAACCGGGACGGTTCGAAACTGCAGTCCACGTAAACCAATAAAGAATCACAAAGGGTACAGCAAGCAAATAGAGTGAATATTTAAAAGTGATTGCAGTGCAACATTCCAAAAGAATATATATATATATATATATATATATATATATATATATATATATATATATATATATATATATATATATATATATATATATATATATATATATATATATATATATATATATATATATATAATTGAAACAATACTCAACTGATTTGAACCTAACTTGGCACATATCCTCACTTTGTTACGATTGCGGGTCAGTTCTTTAGCCAGCCCGATCGAACCAATTTTTCTAAAAAAAATTTGTTTCTGAAAAGAAGATTGTATCTCAAAAAATAACGAAATAATTTTGATGAAAGCGAAACTTGGTAGGTATGTTGCCCTGGTAAAGACTTTACTGTATACCAAAATTCAACTTTCTAAGCATATAGCCAATTGAGTTATTCAAATTTAAAGCATTTAATAAAAAGTCGCTACCATAACGCACTTGCTGTGTCCCGATTTTTTTTTATTCATTAAAGAAATAACTATATGACATTTACGGTAAACCATGTATTACTAGTTTTCTAACTATAATTGAATATTAATCTAGAAGCCGACTAATTTCATAAGACAAGCTCTTTAAGAGCATTAAATACAAGCATGTTTCACTATAATCAGTTTACGCGCACGGTAATGAGACACATGATTCTGTAAAATTAACATTACATTTGAGTCTAATTATAATCATCTAGGAAATTAAAACAAATCAAATCCTACATATCGTACCGCAAATTTTATGGTTGATAATTTCATAGATTTTGATCCAAACTGGTACACCTCATTTGCCAAGTTTAGTTAACCAGGTAAGCTACCGTTATCTAGAACTTCTCTAAGAAAACAAATAAGTTTTTTGGTATTGTATTTTTGTTTCTTTAACGCCCGTCTATGGCCGACCCCCGATCCCAGTAAGTAGTTTCATCTCACTATCCTGGAAATTTAGCCGAACCTCTGCCACTCTGTAAAAGGGTAGAGATCTTTAACGTGCCCAACATCGCATGGACACAGAACCGACGGCTTTACGCCCACTCCGAATGGCGGAACATGCAAACATTCAACTTGCTCAAATACTGCCACAACCTCGGCTAATGTTAATTTTACAGTATGTACTGAAAACGTGAAAGGGAAATCCAGGGAATCGAACCCAGTTCCCTTGGGTTCAGAGGCACACGTTATTATCATTGAACCAACGAGTCCTTGAGCAAATAAAAGTTTTCTAGTATTAATAACACACTGTTAAAGCCATTAAGACGGAAATAGATTTTAGTTTTTTGAACAAATAAATAGTACAGCTCAGATGTTATTGACAACACACAAATGTGGAGACATCTTGTCTCGCTTTACAAGTGTTGGTTTTCTGTACTGTAGCCAGTTTCGTCTTTTACAGCAGGAGGAAATTGATTTAAATTTTGGGCATTGATGACAACTATAAATGAAAATACGTTGCCAAGTTAGGGTATTTGGATCAAAAAATTCTTAAAAAATAAAATTAAGATGACAGATGACGCCTTTAAAATGTCTACGTGATGTACAAGAGGGTACCCAAAAGAAACCGAACTTATTTGTTTTGAATTTACGTATTTAATTTTTAAACAAAAAAACCTTTCATTTTCTGCAAAGTACCATCCACTGACACTAGTACACTTATCTAATCTTCTATTTCAGTGCTCAAAACAATTCGCCTTGTGTGATGCCCGACAGCGCCGGCTACGTTTTTTCTTCACCTCAGCAACATCGGCAAAACGCTTACTTTTGTGACTTTACATTAGGGGTCATAAAAAAGAAGTCGCTGGGGGCAAGGTCGGGTGAATAGGGGGAATGGCGAAGAGGGGTCATGCCATTTTTGGTCAAAATTGGGCGCCCAGACAGGGCTACCTGGACAGGGGCGTTATCATTGCGAAAAAACCAATCGCTTGACACTCACAAACCAGGCGCCTCTTCCACCGCAAACTGTAGCCCAATATTTTCAAACTTTCTTGAAGAAAAGATTTTGCCTGACTCTGTGGAACAAACTCTGCCACGCTGTTCACGAGAATTAGCCATTACAAAACGACAAGCACACAACATTTTTTTCACGAAAATCCGAAAATATTTTTTCAGAATAGATTATGAATCATTTATTATTAATTACCAAAATTTCACAAAAATTTAACAAACAATGATTTCTACGAAAATACAAAAAAAATCTGCGAAAACTAATTATTTTTTACAAAAAATTTTTTAAAAGAATGGGTACATAAAATTCAAATTACATATATACTTAGTTTGGAATTAAGATTGAAAAAAAAACAGTAAACATTTTTTTATAAATTTTTGCATAAGTGTGAGCCAGTGGAAGCAGAGAAAAATATAAGCGACAAAATACTCATATTTTCATGCCACAATCTGTCAGAAATAAGAAGGTTATTTAAGGCTGCCACTTTAAAGTTTTATTTGACATCTGTGAAACATTTTATCAACTACTTACATATTACGAAATAGTAAACGTAGATAATCCTATCAACTTAATTATTTCTTATCTTTTTCTACCAAAGTAATTTTAAATATTTTTATATTTTTCTTCTAAAATTTCCTAAATAATCACATAGTTTCATCGAATCTTAGTATGCTATTTTAAAAGTTAATATTTCCAAAATTAGTGTCACTAGGTGGGAGTTTCATGCAAAACTTGAAGCAGGAGGTATTCCCTTAGTTTCTAAAACAAAAAATACTGTTCTATTTGGAAAAATTCAGTTACGGTAGGTTGACTTTTTCCAATTCATTCACGATTTGAGAGCGCCTGTATACGGCATCTTGATTTTCTCGACAAATAACATAAACGAAAACCTATTTGAATGCGTCGCTTTCATGGGACTCTGCTATCTATTGGTGAAAACGCCTCCTTATAATTTTTTAAATGTACCAAAAGTGTGAAAAGTTGCAAAACAATTGATATAACTCAAAAATAATGAACTCCAGCAAATTTTTTCCCTACAAACATCCATTATATTTCGACGAAAAATTAAAAAGTGCAATTATATAAGAGGTGTTCAAAAAGAAATGTTGTATCACCAACGACTTATTGGCCACTCTGTGATTGTCAAAATAATTTTATAAGTTGCAGCTCAAGACACCCTATAATTAACGTATGCAATTTTTTCTCGTATCTTGTATAATAATGGATATATTGAGCCTTACGGTAGAAATGCGTCACTATATATATATATATATATATATATCCTAGAACCCATGCGCGGGGCTAGGTTCAGTTTTCATCTGTTCTCATATATATATATATATATATATATATATATATATATATATATATATATATATATATATATATATATATATATATATGAGAACAGATGAAAACTGAACCTAGCCCCGCGCATGGGTTCATTTGAAGAAATCTTTTCAAAATTCAAAAGTCGCGGTCTCCCCAAGAGCGATTTTTTTCTACGAAAATTCGCTAAAAATAATAGATCATTATATAAACTCTATACCTAAAACTAATACCAAAGCATCAGAGGGAGGGTCTATTTGAAATGACATTTCAGGGAATAGTTTAGCAAAATAAAGTACAATGTCGGTTGAAGCTGAAACCTAAGGGTTTGTAAAATACTCTGCTTGCGACATTTTCTCTATATTACCCGTATTCGTTTCAGGTTATTTGCCTAAATGTTGCCAATTTTGACGTTTCAAATCATGGCTTTGACGTTTTAAGAGGAGACCCACAAAATTTTCGGGACGCAGCAAGTGCGTTATGGTAGCTAATTTTAATTAAATGTTTCAAATTTGTATAACTCAAATTTCTATAAACCTAGAAAATTGAATTTTGATATGTAGTAAGGTATTTACGGGGGAAAGATATCAATCAATTTTCAGCAAAAAACCTAAATTTTTTCAAGATTCACATTTTTTTTTCGGAGCAAACTAATTTTTTTAGTCCCGTAGAGCTGGATAAGGAGTTGATCCAAGCTATTAATAAAATAAAGATTCTTGCCGAGTTTCGTCAAGATCGGTTAATAACTTTTTGAGTTATCGGTTGTACACCTACATACATACATCCATCCATATATATATATATATATATATATATATATATATATATATATATATATATATATATATATAATAAGCATATAAAAATTCAAACGGACCTGCGTTTGGGGTTCTGGGGGCCCAAATCCGCGCTCATTTGAATTTTTCTTTGCAAAGTCCCACCATCGATACCTTTGTATTAGCGAAATTTTTAAATAAAAATTCGCTAAAAATGTGTTCTTTAAATGCCTGTAACTTTTTTCCTTTTAACTTAAAGATCTACGTACATAGTTTTTATGATGCTTTTTAGGATGCAAACTCGCGTACCAAATTTGGTTGGCATAACTTTGTTATTTTCGAAGATATAAAAATTTCCTAAAGAAAATACAAAATTTTCCCGTAAAAACCTGTCCATTTTTCCTAGCTAACGAACTTATATAAGCCACTTGGAAAAAGAAGGTCCTTACCAAAAATTTCTTTAAATAAGCGGTCATTTGAAGAAAATTTTCAAAATTTAAAAGTCGGGATCTTATCATTCGTGATTTTTTTTAGAAAATTCACAAAAAGCACTAATAATTTATTGGGCAACCCCATTTTAAGACAATTTGAGATGAACTTTAAATACTTGAGATGAAAAAAACTTATTAAATAGACGACTTCAATTTAAAATTAAGTTATTTATTTCATAAGAATTATGGAAATGTATATGAGTATATAATCACAAAATACATCGCAACATCTTATTCAGATAAGTACACTTTGAGAAAACGCAAATCACCACAACACTTATTTCAAAGACCTTACGATCGTTTCGTTGACAAAGTCAACATCTTCAGAGGAAGATAAATTCGTTGACTTTGTCAACGAAACGATCGTAAGGTCTTTGAAATAAGTGTTGTGGTGATTTGGGTTTTCTCAAAGTGTGCTTATTAGTGCTCATCACAGGTTCCAGTTTTCACATAGTATCTTATTCAGAAGATGGTTTTTGGAAATGTAGTTTTTAATCAGGAAGATAACATTATTAATAAAACAACCGATATCAAAACTTAAACATAATTTTTTCTAATTTGCTTTCTATCGGTAAAAATCTTAAATCACATAGTAACCCTAATTGTAGTATTTGATAATTGTTTTCATAAGAAATCACTCTGTGTTTGACATAATCTTGTCCCGTAATTTATTTTTAGATCAACCATATTTTACTGAACTTATTTTAATTAGTTTGTACATTCCAACACGAATTGTTGCATATTTACTTTTCTATTCCTCTTAATGACGGACCAAGCAATGAATCTATTTTGAAAGCTTTCAGACGAAAAAGGAATTTTCCTTTATTTGCGAATATCTAATTCCCACAAAATGACCTTTTATTTAATATGTACAATTCATCAGCGAATTATCTCATTCACCTATATATGTATAAAGCAAAGCTTAACGTGCCGACTGATTGCAGAATTATTTTCGATGATAAAAATGTTAACAAAAAGATATTGCGTGAAATTTATAGTGACAGTGAATGCAGATTTTTTCAGTAAGGTTATTTTGAACATATTCTTAATGAAAATGAGCCTTATGCAAGCACAAGCAACGCTTATTCGCATAGCACATTGTATAATCAGGATAAATAAATGTTACTATTACTGCAATAAGGATAAGGCTGTAAAAATGGATACATCCCTCAACTGACAACGACTTAACAAGTAGAAATGTTTGCGTACGTTGTTACCTCGTTCCAACAAAAGCTTTCAGTACAAGAACCATGGTATATTGTGATTGACTTCAGGTGGATATAGATCTGCTCAATGGTAAGGTCACAATTGCCTATAACACCCTACCCTAAAATAGCTATCTATCAGATTGTCAAATTTATTAAGATTAGCAGCACTTTTTAGGAGGTTGACAGATCTGGCTGTAGTTTGATACTCATGTTCTCTTCCTTTGTTTGCTTCGCACTGTCCAGAGTCTTATATTTGTGGGCTCTCCAGACTAGTGCCAGGTTACATAGAAATTTAGATATCTAGATAATAGTAAGAATAATTGCATGCGCCGACGTCAAAAGAAAAGTAGATACTAGGGAGGAATTTCTCTTCAATTAAACAGACATGTTAATGTAACAAAATATATAAGTTTATTCATATATATTAAATTTGGAATAGCAAACAAAATGAAATAAATGATTGATAAATCTCAAATAAACATTAATAGCACACAAATAGAAATCAAATAGACAGCAAGAATTTCAAGAGCAAGAAATTATTAATTTACATACATGTACCAAAACAATAAGATAAAGATAGTTGCATATTACTAAAATGTTACTGTTAATTACTCAGGGTATCACTCAAAAATAAACACAAATGATTGGGTAAATTACTTGACGTTTGTCAATCAATTGCTAGGTCTCCAGGTCAATTAACTGGCCAGCTCTTTGAGTGAGGCTCCAAAAAAAAAAGGAAAGAAAAGAGAGAATATATTTAATATTTTCCTACGTGAAATTTCTATATTAATTATGAAAACTAAGAGATATTAAAGAGAATGTATAGGTTAGGTAACTTACAGAAAAAATTTGCTAATCACAATTAAAAAAAAAACTGTGTGTTTAAATTTACAAAAATCGACAAAATCTTAGAGATTAAACAGGAAATATATAGTTTTGCTGACAGCACCTCTCTGACATTGTATAAGCTCAAACTTGATTACGTGATTTTGAAAGTTTAGGTTATTAAAACTTCAGATGTTAGATTTCGGCATGAAAATTCTGCTGATTCAGAGAAAAGATTTGTTTAGACTCACCAGTCTTCCGGTATTAGGTTACCTGGTGACCCGGTGAATATGCTTTCCAAGTGGGATCAGTCATGAGTGCCTGACAGAGATTCCAGACTCCAATAAGAGCGGAAAAACTGGGGAAACCGACCGGGACTTCCCATCAGAGATTATTGGGCCGGTGGATGTTACTGCTCCGATACTACAAAACTATTTGACACCTATGTCGATGTTTTGAATTGGCTTGATGGAAACTTTGCGAATCGCAATTAAAACGTGAATTTTCTTCAGTAAAATTCACTCCCAATTGACTTAAGGTTCGATAATAACCAGGAATTATTTCTAATTACGGCAAGAAGTCAACAGCTCGGAGCAAAGAACCACGATTTAGCTCGCGTTTTTATGCTGAATACGATATTTAACCAAACTCGAATATCACTTGAAACACTCCGAACAATCACTGACAATAATTACTAGGTGGTACAGATAACAATAAGAACATTACAACCCCGTTTTAGGATAATTTAATAGCCACCGAAAACTGGCGGGTGTTCACTCTATGAAGGCTCAGCAGAGAGTCCCCGCTAATGTCTCGAGTTCGGCAACTACTAGGTCGCTACACGCAAAAATTCTTACTTTGACAGTTGATGGCTGTGCGCGAGCTCTTTCTAGCCTTCATTCTTCGAATGAGATAAAACGAGACCTCCAATCGGTGGTGAAATCCCGACATCGCACCTCCCGTGTTCACAGTTGAAGGTTTTTGCCGCCAATTCTCTGCAACGATTTCAACGGTCTTTCTTGGGTGAGATCACCGAAAAATTACAGATAAACAATATTTTGTTCTCGAATATTTCCAACGCATATTTTAAATGCTTATTTCCTTCCTGGAAATATTTGTTCAGTAATAATGCGAGGTAGTTTTCCATGGCAAACATATAATGAATTTTAACGTACAAATTAGAATTGCAGTAAAGGGATTTACGGTACTTGAAGATTTAGCGACTTTTCATAAAAATAATTTTGAAATCAAAACATGAATTGCCTTACAGATATTTGATTGTCGGCTCTTAATTAAGTCTCTTACGGGTTTATTTTGAATAATTAAAGCAGTAACGAAACGCAATCGTTACAACGTTAGTAATGTTATTACGGATTATAGTAAATGTAGCAAGGAATTCAGTAGAATAAGCGCGAAGACAAATCACTTAATCAATAGATATAATATCCTTCTCACATTTTAACTTGAACCTGAAGAGGAGGTTCATCAAGTCATAAGTAAGGAGTGTTACAATATATAGGATTTTTTTAACGTCTCTCTATTTCCGCGACTATGGCCAGTCAACGACGCCAGGGAGCAGTTTCACCTTACTATCCACGAAATTTTGCCGAACCCCTGCCCTTCTATAAGAAATGTAGGGATCTTTAACGTGTCCAACATCACGTGGACACGGGACCGACGGATTTACGTCTCCTTCAAAGGGCGAAACGTGCAGATATTCCCCTTGCTCAAATACAATATCAAAACCTCGGTTGATGTTATTGGTACAGTATGTATGGGAAAAGTGATAGGGAAACCATGGGAATCGCATCTGGTACTCCTCGGTTCAAAGGTGCACATCCTTATTACTGAACCACCGAGGCTCTACTATGTGGAATAAAAAGCTGGTTTGTTAATAAGCCTGGCATAAAAAGAATAAAAGCTTTTAAATAGTGGACCTAAAGAATAATGACAAAGACAAGGTAGATTAATGGATAAATGAGTAAAAGCGTAGTAGGATAGGTGAGAGAAGGAATATGCTTGCTACAAGAAATGGTGAGGAGGGACGCAACATTTGTTGTTCATATTTTGAGAAGTCATAACTTTGTTGTATTTAAATAATACGTACTTGAGATATACAACGAGGAAAACTTCTAGAGTACGTTGCCTGAATTATGTGCAGAAATTGACTACAAGAAATTAAAAGAACCAGAGTGATGATTAAGGCGACAAAGCAGCGTCTCCTTTAGACTGTGATAAAAATAATCGATGGAAATCGCGATCGAAATTTTGCTTACTGGATCACACTTGCCATTCTGCGAATAACTAAGTGATTATTTTTATCCAAAAACGTGATTTTCATATTACGTATTCAACAAAAATTGTATTAACTGATATAGCCTTTTGATATTTAAATTCCTTTTATAGGTTGCCACAAACTTGCTGCTGGACATTCAGTAAAACGTTTTTTTCATGATGATAAATATATAGAAGCACTTGTTATTATTTGACAACTAACCCCACTTTAATTTACTATATAGACTCACACAGACCACAATACTGTGAACCCATACAACGTATTCCAGCTCTGAATTTACGAGATTTCGATTCACCCTACATGTCAGTATTTCACTTATTCAATTGTGCATTATCTGTATCGTATAAATTTGTTCCAGATGCGCTTGGGGAATAAGTCTGCTGCTTTGGCCTCCCTGGATTTACAGTTGGCCGTACATCGAAGGGGAACGGACTGTACCTGACAACCAGTGCTACATTCAATTCATCGAAACGAACCATTACATTACTTTCGGAACAGCCATCGCAGCCTTCTATGTCCCCGTGACGGTCATGTGCCTCCTCTATTACAGGATATGGCGCGAAACGGAGAAAAGACAGAAGGACCTTCCTAACCTGCAGGCGGGCAAGAAGGATAGCAGTAAAAGAAGTAATTCAAGGTGAGCCTTAGATATATTTCTGTATTTCTCTAACCTTCTAGTTTCTCTGTTATATTTACTTAAGGGAGATGTGTCTGTAGAAATTCATCCTTTATAGATGTTGTCACGTATTACAGTAATTTATAAACGTGCGGAATATAGCAGTGCAAACACTTCGTCCTTAACCTCCTCTTAAGCTTTTGGTATGTACATTATGAGATCACAAGAATGTTAAATTCTTATGGAAATTTTAGTAAACATGTGAAATAAACGAAGCCTCATCTGCTAAAGCGATATAAAACGACGTAATATCTGGCGGGACGATAGCAATAGAAGAAATGACAATTTAAAGTAAATACTAAAATGTCGAGGTGTTTGTGTTTTTCTATTGAAGGCTTTAGTCTTATCACCTTGGTAAAATATGTTACACAAGCAAACAGCTTTTTCTGTTTTGTTTTTCTTTAACGTCGGTCTATTTCGGCCAGTCAGGGAGCAGTTTTACGTCACTATCCTGAAAATTGCATGTCAATATTTCTGGAAAACCATTTCACGATTTTAAGAAGTTGTTCCAGATGGTTCTTTGTGTTTGAAATCAATTATGAAATTCGCATTTTCAAATATTTTTTTGCAACGTTATTTTTGTAGGATGCGAAATCAAATAAAATATAAAAACCATTTTTGTGAGATGTCTATCAGATGTAATAGGAAAAAAACATGCAAGTTGTCTATTGTAAATTTGCGAATTGCAATAATAAACAGAAGAAGCCCTGTAAAATTCTACTTATTGACAAGTGTACTAATACAAGATAAGTACATATTTTATTTTTAACAAAATTTATGTTGATTCTTAGGTAAATAAAATAAATATTTGAATTTTATAAAAAACAAGAACAGAACTTTATGCTTAGTAACATGATGTTGAGAAAACAATTTGTTTTTGAGGCGTAGGTAACTATAACAACTGTAACTGTCTTATTTTAAAAAATATTGAAATTCTTCCTGCAAAACTACTTTTTGGAAACCTTTCAGACGAACTTGCGAGAATATTTTGATTTGTTGCATAACGAAATATTTGCATCAACTTCGATTTTTTTATGGCAGCCACATTTGATTTTTTCATATTTGTAATTTGGATTCAGCATTATCCTTATCCACCTGATATTTAATCTTATGTGTCAAAGTGATATGAATATGTAATCCTGGATATTATTTTTAGATCATCCTCTCATTGTTGCTTTTCTAGAAATAAATACGTAACTCCTAAAAATTCAATTGTTTTGTAAAAGGCATTACTAACCATAACATTTTGTACAACTCTGACCATTTAACCGACTTTCTATATTAACTAATAAGAAGCTAAGTAATCGCTGTGCAGACTAGTTCAAGGCACAGTGATTTTGGAATGGGTGGAGTAAGACTAAGGGTATGCACAATCAACCAAATGTTGCAGTGCCAACGGAGCGGCAAGGCCGCGGACGAGCCGTGAGGGAAAAAAAATACTACCTTATCGTGGACACCTGTACATTTATTACCCCAGGAATAATTAGCAAACATTCACCGATTCAGTGTCCTGTTTGCCCGTTCAATGATCCGTTTTATTAGAGTATTCATTAATAGAAAAACGCGATTTTTCACATCGCAGATATTGGAGAAAATCGATTATTCGATTATCCTCTTTTCGACTATGCGATTTACTCGAATTTATGCGAAATGAAAATCGCTATTCTCGATTAAACGATTAATTGATTAGTCGATTGATCGCGAATTGTTGCCAGTACTAATTTCAACTCTAACTTGCTTTATTTGCAATAAACAATTAAAACAGGAATTGCCCAAAACCAGTGCGCAATCTCCATCTGCCGCATAGACTGCACAGCGAACAAATTACACCTGCCCTTCTAATGCTGTCAACCAAGGTGGAAAAAATGCTGAATCTCAAAATAAAAGATAATAAGCCAAAAAGTCTGGACGCAGCAAGTGTTATGGTATCGAATTTTGGTAAAAATGCTTTTCATGGAAAATATGTCTTTTTAAAAGAAGGACATTTGGTTGGCAGTATAACCTATATATTAGTAACAATCTACCGTATTTCATCAAAATAGCTTTGTTGTTTCAAAAAGTACAAACATTTTCCGAAAATAAACTTTAAAAGTTCAAGAAATAAACTGGTCCGATTTTCCTGCCCAAAGAGCTTCTTTAAGCTGTTTACACACTTGTCAGGATATAATTATTCACAAACAGATTTAGGACCGAAATTGAAAAAAAATATATGAAAATTTGCAATTTCTTTTACAGAAAATCACTTTTTTTTACAGAAATTGTTTTCATTAATGTGACACTAAATTATATTTTTCACAAAAATTCGACAACTTTTTTTTTACAATAACTTACTAAACATTTATTATTAATTACCAACATATCACAAAAATCTTACAAAAATAAATTCCACAGAAACACTTTAAACATTTCTGCGAAATCTTTAAATTCAGTCACTATTTGAGCATGCCCGTATACGGCAGCTCGATTTTTTCAACGAGTAATACAAACAAAAGCTCTCTGAACGCGTCATTTCTATGGGGCTCCGCTATCTATTGATGAAAACGCCGTTTCACAATTTATGATATTATGTGTTTGAAATATGTACCAAAAAACGTAAAAAGTTGCAAAACAATTAAAATAACTTAAAAACGATGAACGATATCAATTTTTTTTCTTACAAACATGCATTATAATTCACTGGAAAACACAAAAATGCAATAAAATAAGGGGGTGTTCCATTAAAACAAGAAAGTGTGTATCACCAACGACTTATGGGCGCCACCCTGTGATTGTCAAAATAAGTTTATAAGATGCAGCTCGAGATACCCTATAATTAACGTCTATACTTTTTTGTCATATCTTGTATAATAACGGATATATTGAGCTTTGCCGTAGAAAAGCGTCACCCTGTATATGTGTAAATAGACAAAAACTGAAACTGACCCCATATATGCGGTTTTGGGGTTCTAGTTGGGGCTCATTTGAAGAAAACTTTTTAAAATTCATAAGTCGCGGTCTTCTCAATCACGATTTTTTTTCTACGAAAATTTGCTAAAATATAGACTATTAAACCATAAACTCTATAGCTGAAACTACTGCGGAAGCATCAGAAAGATGGTCTATTTGAAATGCATTTTCTGAAAATATTTTAGTAAAGTGAACGACAATGATGGTTGAAGCTGAATCTTAAGGCTTGGTAAAACACACTTCTTACGACATATCGTCTACATAATCCGTATTTGTTCCAAATTCGTTGTCTGAAAATTGCAAATTTTGACGTTTCAAATCGCGACTTTGACGTTTGAAGAAAAGAAATTATCTATATTAAATATTTTTTCTGCTATTTCCTGACGTTTTTGCGTCGAGAAAACTTAACCGTTATGTAATATTCAATTGTTTTTGTTAATCACACAAAATATTTAGTGTTTCAAATCGCGAGAATCAAGAAGAAAAATTATAAAATTTCCAAAATAATTTTTCTGCTACTTCTTGACACTTTTGCGCCAAGAAAACGTAACCTTTGTATGTAATATTCAATTGTTTTTGTTAATCACACAAAATATTTTGTTCTTGTGCTCTCCTCTGATCACCAGTGGCACCCATTTTTTTTTCTTAATATGCCTATAACTTTTTTCATTTCAACTTAGAGATCTGAATTTTGGCACGTAGGGTAAGTTGGATAGTAGAAACGTATATGCCAAATTTGGTTGTCGTAGTTCTGTTATTTTCGGAGATACGAAAATTTTCCGAAGGAAAACCCAAAATTTTCCCCGAAAAACTGGTCCGATTTTTCTGGATAACGAACTTGTCCAAGCCACTCACAAAAGAAAGGTACGTACGAAATTTCATTAAAATCGGCCTATTATTTTTTGAGTTATCGATACGATATATATATATATATATATATATATATATATATATATATATATATATATATATATATATATATATATATATATATATATATATATATATATATATGTATGTAAACACAGATCTCCCCATTAGTGAATTTTTTGTTTTACGAAAAATTCGCTAATAAACATTTGCACAGGCCTTTTTTTTAACATTCTCAATACTCCCCTAAAAGTATCACATAATCTCGTGTACTCGTCTTGAGATATTCAAAATCGAAGGTCGCGAAAATCAGTTTTTTGCAAATATCTCGTTTCCTATGCGTCAAATCGTTTTTGAAGTTTTAATAAAATTTGTAGAGATTAAATTCTACACAATCTGTGTGTTACAATTCTCGTTATCGTTAATTGTGTTTGAGTTCTCATGCGGAGAGTGGGAGTGCGTATCCCTATATAAGTCAATGCAATGTCAAATACACCGTCGTGTGCGTCGTACGGATTAAAAAGTTAATTTTCAAGGAAAAATATCATAACTTTAAATAAATTTTAATTATTTATCTATTTGTTAATGCTTTTTATAAATCTTACTCGTAGATAAGACATCTGTGAGAAAATATTTTAGTAAATTTATATAAAGATTTTGGTACTGAGATCAAATATTTTAAATTACAGTATTATTAATTTTTTATTTAATGTAAGCAAAAAATGTTTTTTGCTTGTTTAATAAATTACAAAAACGTTTGGACGCAGCAAGTGCGTTATGGTAATGAATTTTCATAAAAATGTTTTAATAACTATGTCTTTTTTAAATGAAAGCAGGCATCAAATTTGGTTTCCAGTATAACCAATATAATAGAAACAATGTACGACATTTTATCAAATAACTTTACTGTTTTAAAAAGTACAAAAATTAACACATCAAATAATATAAACGAAAGCACCTCTGAAGGCGTCGTTTTCATAGGATCCGCTATCTATTGGCGAAAACGCTGTATCATAATTTTTTATATGGGCCAAAAATTTGAAAATTTGCAAAACAATTGAAATACGTCAAAACTGATGAACACTATAATTTTTTCTTACAAACATGCGTTATAATTCGATGGAAAATGCAAAAATTCAAAAATGCAATAAATGTCTGGGTGTTCGAATAAGAAAAAGAAAATTTGTATTTCCAGCGACTTATGGGTCAACCTGTGATTATTAAATTAATTTTGTAAGATGCAGCTCAAGACAGCCTACAAATAATGTATACAGTTTTTTCTCGTATCTTGTATAATAACGGATATATTGAGCTTTACCGTAGAAATGCGTCACCCTGTATACGTGGGTACTATTGAACCATACACTTTATAACTATATATGACTATATATGATAAATAAAACTACTGCCAAAGTATCAGACAAAGGGCAATTTGAAATGATTTTTATGCAAATATTTTGTAAAATGAAGGACAATGACGATTGACGCTAAAACTTCAGGCTTTGGAAAACACGTTTATTTTCTTCTTTTCTTTTTTTCTCTACATGAGCCATATTTGTTTCAAGTTCTTTGTCTAAATGTTGCCAATTTTGACGTTTTTAAACGCGACTTTAATGTTTTAAGAAGAAAAACTATAAACATTTCAAATTAATTTTTCTAGTAATTTTTGACCTTGGTGTGCCAAAAAAACTAAATCTTGGTTTATAATATACAACATATTTTGTCATCCATACAAACTATTTTGGTTTTATGCGTTTCTCTGGTCATCAGTGCCACCCACTTTTTTTAAATGTCCATAACATTTTTGCTTTTAACGTAGATATATAAATTTTGGTATGTGGTATAATTTTTATAATATAAAACTGTGTACCAAATTTGGTTGGCATAGCTTCGGCATTTCCGGATATACAATTTTTTTCCGAAAGAAAACCCAAAATTTTGCCGAAAAAACTGATGCGATTTTCCTGGCTTTCTAAGCCACTTGCAAGAATACACTCATCACAATCAGTCAAAATCGGCCCACTATTTTTCGAGTTATCAGTGTAATATATATATTTATATATATATATATATATATATATATATATATATATATATATATATATATATATATATATATATATATATATATATATATAGATAAACTTCTGAAAATGTCACTGACTTCAAAATTACTTCTGCTTATTTTGTAACGCTCAATAGCTGTACAGAAGTAAAATTTCAGTTGTGGGAAATATTCGTTGCTCAAAACTACTTTCGCCATTTTTTCGGACATTGTCTGAATTCGAGTATTGAGCGTAACATTTACACTAAATTTACATTATATAAACAGGAACTTCATTTTAGTGAATTTTCTTTAAAAAAAATTCAGTAATGGGGAGATCCCGACTTTTGAATTTTAAAAAAATTTCCTCAAATGAGCACTATTTAGGACCCCTGAAACCCAAATCCGAGATCGGTTTCAGACTTTATATGTTTATATATATATATATATATATATATATATATATATATATATATATATATATATATATATATATATATATATATATATATATATATATATATATATATATATATATATATATATATGTGTGTGTATATTTAAGTGTCACGCCCATAACTAAAAAAATAATGGACCGATTTTGATAAAACTTGGTGAGTACCTTTCTTTCGCAAGTGGCTTGGACAACTTCGTTAGCAAGGAAAATCCTCCGAGGTTTTCCCGGAAAATGTTGTGTTTTTTTTCGAAAAAATTATATCTCCGGAATTAACAAAGTAAGGGCAACCAAATTTCATACGCGGGTATATATCATTATATGTAAGTCACCCACCAAAATTTAGCTCTTAGGTTAAAGGACAAAAAGTTACAGGCATTTAAAGAAAAATAAATTTGGGTTTTCCTCAAAACGTCAAAACTCGCGATTATAAACGTCAAAATTGGTAATATTTAGGCAATGAACCTGAGACTTATATGAGCTATGGAAGGAAAATGTCTCAAGATGAATGTTTTACAAAGCCTGAAGTCCTAGTTTCACTCGCCATTGTCCTCCATTTTACTAAAATATTCCCAAAAAATTCATTTCAAATTGACCCTTTCTCTGATGCTTTGGCAGTAGTGTTGGCTATAGAGTTTATCGGTTAATGGTATATCGCTTTTGTCGAATTATCGTAAAAAATCTTTAAAGCTCAATATATCCGTCATTATGCAAGATACGAAAAAAAATTGTATACAATAATTATAGGGTGTCTTGAGCTACATCTTAAAAAAATATTTCTACAATTACAGGGTGGCCCATAAGTCGTTGGTGATTCAAATTTTCTTTTTTAGTGAATTTTCTTTAAAAAATTCACTAATGGGGAGATTCGTGTTTATATATATATATATATATATATATATATATATATATATATATATATATATATATATATATATATATATATATATATATATATATATATATATATATATATATATATATATATATATATATATATATATATCGTACCGATAACTTAAAAAAAAAGAGACCGATCTTGTTCAAATTCGGTGAGTACCTTCCAGTACCGTTATCCAGGGAAATCGCACCAGATTTTCTCGGAAAATGTTGTGTTTTCTTTCTAAAAAATTCATATTTCCGGAAATAACAAAGTGAGGGCAACCAAACTTGGTACGCGTATTTGCATTATAAAGAGTCAACCATGTACCAAAATTTAGGTCTCTAAGTTTAAGGACAAAAACGTTACGGGCAGCTAAATCATCAAATTTTGGAGTAATCTTCAAAACGTCAAACTCGCAATTTAAAACGTCAAACTCGCAATTTAAAATGTCAAAATTGGCAATGTTTAGGCAAAGAACGTGAAACAAAAAGAAAATGTTGCAAAAAGAGTATTTTGCGAACCCCTAAGTTTCAGATTCAACCGTCATTGCCCTTCATTTTACTAAAATGTTTACAGAAAATTCATTTCAAATAGACCCTTTCTCTGATGCTTTGGCTGTCAGTTTAGTTAAGTTGATGCTTTCGCTGTGGGTTAATGAAGTTTTTGGTTTAACGGCAAATTTTCGTAGAACAAATTCGTTACTGCATTTTAGCATTTTTTATCGAAATATGATGCATGTTTGTAAGAAAAAATCTGGTAGCAAATTTTCTTTAAATCCTCCAAATTTCAATAACTCAATTTGTTATTAACGTAAGTTTTGTTGGTTAGAAAACCAACATTTAACTTTATTTTCGGAAATTTTTTGTAAGAACGCAGCAAGGGCGTTTTGGTTGCGAATTTTCGTTAAATGTTTCAAATTTCAATAACTCAATTTGCTATTAACCTAAGGTTCATTGGCTAGAAGACCAGTTTTCTCAGAAACATTTAAACTTTATTTTCGGAAAATTTTTGTACATTTTCAAATAATTATTTTGATAAAATATGGTACATTGTTCCTACTATATAGGTTATTCCGGTAACCAAATTGATGCCGGCTCGCATTAGAGCGATATATTTTTAATTTTTTGTTCTTTAACGTCGGCCTATTTCTGCGACTATGGCCAATCACGGACGCCAGGGAGCAGTTTCACCTCACTATCCTGGAAATTTTGACGAACCCCTGTCTTTCTGTAAGGAGGGAAGGGATCTTTAACGTGCCCAACATCGCATGGACACGGGACCGACGTCTTTACGCCCCCTCCGAAGGGCGGAACGTGCAGACATTCAACTTGCTCAAATACAATGTCAGAACCTCGGTTGATGTTAATATTACAGTTTGTACTGAAAAAGTGAAAGGAGTACCCTGGGATCGAACCCAGTACCCTTCGGTTCAGAGGTACACGTTCTTACCCCTGAACCACCGAGGTTCTATATTTGTAATTAAAAACATTTTTATGAAAATTCACTTCCATAACGCACTTGCTGCGCCCAGAGTTTTATTATTTCTATATTAAGGAAGTGAATTAGAAAGTCGCAGTAGGTGTTATGTGTCACATATGAAGGCTAATTTTTGGAGCATCCAAAAGGGCTTAGAAGAAAATGTTATTCACAAAAACATTACCTCGTTTTCAATGTTTTTGTCCCTAATTGACTATTATAATGATAACAAGGCTCGCAATATTTACATAATAATCACCTACATTAACGACAGCATTAAGGAAATGTGAGATGATTGACTTAGAATTTGCTGGTGTAATTTAGGCAGGTGCTAACATGTATTTCATTAATGCAAGTATTTAAATTGGACCACAAGATTCTTTTATTATAAAATTTAGATATGCTTGTTTCGTAATATTCATAATATAATATTTCAAGCTTTCAAGGCTTTACTTTATTAACATTGATAGACACGTACACAAGCCCTACTCGTGCATTTTAAAGTGGACTAATGAAACTGAGAACTTGAATAGACAACTTGTCAATTCGGATGATTCTGCCAAGTCAACACATCCTATTAGTGAATTTTCATTAAGAAAATTCCATAAAAGAGAGGTAACGATGGTGACACTTTCGGAAAAAAAGTCCCTTGGAACCCATATCCAACGTCCGTTTGAATTTTTATATGTATATATATATATATATATATATATATATATATATATATATATATATATATATATATATATATATATATATATATATATATATATATATATAGTGCATCTATGATCTGGTCTGTATATTTGGGACTACCGTTGTTTTGACCCACTAACTAAATTCAAAGACTGCCCTTCGGTCATCTGAGTCTTTTCGGTATATGATATGTTTACCACACAATATTCATTGTAATTTACTCTTTACTCTGACATTATATATATATATATATATATATATATATATATATATATTTGTGTTTGTGTTTCAGAGCTACAACTTAAAAAACACCGAACTGAACGAAGCTTGGCACATATTTTTGAATACGTTTTATTTTTGAAAGTATTGGACTCACTGGAATGAGACTTTGCGTGTAGCTAGAAATGATGCAAATAAATCTCTGTTGCGAATTTCAAGTAATTTGGTTACAAAATTTAGAGTTTTTTCCAAATTAAAAATAAAATCTGATAGACTTGAATTGAAACTACTTAAGCTGGTAAAGTCCAATGCCAAACCACTAACCAAGTGTTTAAAGAATAACTCAAAAATATATATGAATGACGAAGAATATGTTGCAGTCTTTAACTCGTGTAAAGACATCTTAATGAATTCACCCGTGCTAATAACTCCGGATTTTTCTAAAGATTTCATTTTAACAACAGACGCATCAAGTGTAGAAATAGCTGGCATATTAAGCCAAGGCGAATCAAATTCAGATCACTCCATAGCGTACGCAAGTCGTACTTTAAACGAAACTGAATCTAGGTACAGTACTATTAAAAAGAATTATTAGCTATAGTGTGGGCAACAAATAATTTTAGACCATATTTATATGGATATAGAAATCTAAATTTTGGTGTATAGTTTACTTTTTATATCGTACACCTACCTACCAAATTTGGTTATCACAGCTTTTTTATTTTTTGAGATAAACATTTTTTTCGAATGAAAACTCAAAATTTTCCCGAAAAACTTCCTCCGAATTTCGTGATTAACGAACTTGTCCAAGCCATTTACAAAAGGAAGGTACATGCCAAATTTTATCAAAATCGGCCCATTTTTTGAGTTATCGGTGTGATATATATATATATATATATATATATATATATATATATATATATATATATATATATATATATATATATATATAAACATATAAAAATTGAAACTGACCCCGGATATGGGTTCTAGGGGTCCTAGTTCGCGCTCATTTGTAAAAATGTTTTCAAAATTAAAAAGTCGGGATCTCTCCATTAGTGATTTTTTTCTACGAAAATTCACTAATAGCTATGATAACCAAATTTTTGATTCTTCAAACTGCCGTGATTTATTAAATTTGAGGATAAGCGTGCAAATGATTTGACATTGTTGTGGCCTGCGTTAAATAATACACTGCCTAAAATCGTTTAAAGCATAAAGGCATTTTGATGTTATTTTCCGGAATTTTCATATTTACTTTGTCTTCGTTCCCATGATGGACAATTTTGATTACAATTACAATTTAACTAAACAGAATACGTAATTATAATGCAACTGTACCTACAACACCAATGGAAACGTAGTTGTTCAAAGCCATAAAATGACTTTTAGGATTCCTAGTACAGAATAGGTAAACAATATGTGGCTTGTAGTGAAATTACCTTCGCTCATGCATACTATATTTTTGTTCCTTTACAATTTTAATTTTAGACATGGTTATATCTGAAAAAAAATTGACTAAAAATGTATGGTTCTTCTGACTGTAAAATAAAATACACGCTGTCCTATTTAAAATTGTGTTTTTAGTTAATTTTCTTAAAAAAAAATTCACTAATGAGACGTCGACTTTTGAAAATATTTTTTCAAATGAGCACGAATTAGGCCCCTTAGAACACATATCTAGGGTCAGTTTATATATATATATATATATATATATATATATATATATATATATATATATATATATATATATATATATATATATATATATATATATATATATATATATATATATATATATATATATATATAGACTTTATTTGTTTGCTGTACGTTTGTGATTCCTTATTGGTTTGCGTGGACTGCAATTTCAAACCGTCCCGGTTCATCATCAGCACGCTACTGATTGTTATCGCTCCTGTGCTGTTTATGTCTGAGATTGTACGTGGCGCCTGCGCCGTGAGCTTCTATTGGTCGGTTTATTGTTCTCTGATTGGTTGTGCCTTCGGACTGTGACGTGTGTATGAGTCTCCTGTCTTGATTACTGTGGTTTGATAATTTAACTATTT